>OX376374.1:56646640-57082723 GCA_947369275.1 Nemotelus nigrinus | reverse complement strand
GAAAGACCTCCAATGACAATTCAAACGTCTCTTCCTCACATAAATGAGCTCTTATTATATGCTTCGGTAGATCAGACTGACTTAATCCTTGATTTGTTTAATTTGAAAATAAAAACCGAGCAACATGGCGCAAGAGCGAAGCTATCGAAGTTCAACCGCTTTTTGAAGGAAAACGAAAATCTTTAATATTTGATATGTTATGCAAAATGTGTATTAACACTTAATGTGTTACATAACCGCAATGACACATGTAACGGATTGACCGAAGAGTTTAACGATAGTAAAAGGACTTAAAATACTTATCCGACGCGATTTTACTCTCGTTAAACGTTTAGGTCAAACCGCCGCGTGTGTTTTTACGTCAAACATGTTTGTGCAAAACATATGCATAAACATAATAATATGTACTAAAGTAATATTATAATACAATAACCTATAATGTTTTATATTCTAATGAATATGACATTTCTATTGCTTTGCGAAATTTTCTATGTAACGAATATTTTATTTAAAAAATATAGTAAAGATGGATATTCAATATACATAGGTTTGTGTATTTTATTCTCTTTTTTCCCATTTGTACATATTTGGTAGGGGAAATAATGTTAATCAGCATTCTGAGAGGTTTCTTGTAATTTGGCCACCTCCGTAAATTTGTCAATATTAACTGCACCAAGGGTGGCGAACTTGAACAGATTTCACTGTATAAGTCATTTGGTGATATTTAGATATATTTGGAATAAGAAAGTTTATTGGACACAACTCACTCAAAGTACAAAGACCCTATTGTAACTGGTGATAATTATCAAGCGGTTCAATTACTCTGGACATCTTAGACTCGTCAGGAAATAGAAGACAGGGAGAATGGAAAAAGGAAGGGAGATCATTGATAAATACCAGGAATATCAAAGGACCTATTATCGAGCCTTGAGGAACTCCAGAAAGAGAGCAGTATGAGAAATATATAAAAAAAATTCAGAAAATACAATATAACTACCACTAAAACCTTAGAGTAAGAGCCAGGACAACAGAAGGTCAGATATCCCATAATCGTCGAGATTTACAAGAAGAAACTTGTGATCAACAGAGTCGAAAGCCTTTGTAGAATCTGTGTATACCACATCAACTTACTTGTGTTGGTCCAAGGCTTAAGCGACCAAGTTAGTGGTGGTTAAAGGTGGAAAATTTGCCTTTTATAAATTCATGCTGCTCAGGAGCAAGAATAGGTAGTGGCCTATTGTAAAAACTCTGAATGAATACTTTACTAAAACAAGGAGGGGAAATAGGACGATAAATGAATATGCAAGTTGGATTTTTGAAACGGAGAAATATGAGCAGACTTCGAGTAGGACAGAAAGGAGCCCGGAAAAATAGTGGAGAAAGGAACACATAGGGACGACGAAAGTGATTTGGCTAACAGGTTCGGGATGCCGTCAGGACCGCAACCGACATTAACATCAAGACATTCAAGTAAGGTCTCAATTTCTAGGGGGCTGATATGCATAAAATAGGATGACAGAGGACAATGATAGAATTCATAGAACGTGATCGGATTTTGCTAGGAAAAGAAAGAGAAAAAGTATTCTGCAAAAATGTCAATAATCTCCTGTGGATTAGAAGCAATGGCATCATTAGGGAACAAAGAATAGGAGAAACGGGAGTATTTTTTCAGCGAGTGAACTTAAGACCAAACGAGCTAGTATTGGTTAGATCGAGTTCTCTGATTCTATTGAAATAATCACTCATATCGGAACTTTTGTATATGATAACCGATACTTAGCACGAGCAACACCTTTTTCCCTCAGGGCGGTCGCCACATCAAATCAATGATAATAATGGGATTTGCGGGAACGACTGGACGGTGTGAAGTGGAAGATGGATCTAGAGAGGAAATTTATGAAATTGGAGAGTGAGCTCATCAATAGTCGATTTGTTGCAGAGAAAGTACCAGTTAGGTGAATTGATTTCATTGGTCTTGTTAGCTTAGTTTGCTTTATGGTAGTTAAAGTGTAAAGAACCAAACGGAATAGAAAGTGTGGATGAAAAGTCAACAGAAATTAATATGTAATTAGGAGGATGATGCAACTCAGGTGGGACGTAGAGTATGTTAGCAGCTTGGTCAGCAATATTGTGAGATGTAATGTTTGGAAAAAGGACAAAGTCAAGAATTTTATTGTTCGTGTTAGGAACAATGTTCAATTGAAACAGTGAATCCAAATTAGGAAAGGATGTGATGATCAAGGAAATTGCTAAGAGAACTGAGAGCTTAAGGATCATAAACCCACACATAGGTTGATGTTCCATTAAACGTAGATGCAATCCGAATTTCGGAGAGTACGAGGGTGACACAAACAAAAATACATTCAACAGAAGGAAAAGGACGGAAGTCATGACAAGGTGTTGCTTGAAGACTTGTGGATAGCGACTAAAACATCACTAATGCCATTTTTCATTGACGCAGTATGATCACGAGCATGACAGCAAACGGCATGGATAATCTCCTCCTTCAGTTCTTCCTTCTTTAGCCTCTCCTTCTTTGACATCTACTTCTTCAGCATTTATATTTCAGCCACTCCTTCTTCAGGCTCCACTTCTTCAGCCTCTTCTTCTTCAGACACCACTTCTTCAGCCTCTCATCCTACAGCCGCTTCATCCTAGGCTCTGCCTTCTTTAGCTCCTTCTTCAGCAACTCCTTCTGCAGCCTCTCCTTCTTCAGCTGTTCTTCTTTAGTTGTTCTTCTTCAGACTCTCCTTCTTCCGGCTTTTCTCCTTCTTCTTCAGCCTCTCTTCCCTCAGGCCCCGCTTCCTCAGCCCCTACTTCGTCAGCCTATTTTTCTTCTTCAGATTCCTCGTTACTGTAAATAACCCGTCAGCCACGTGTCTGTAAGGCAAATAATTTGGTCAGAAGATAAAGGGCATTTGTTGGCTTTTTGCACGTTTATGACCAGTTTGTTACGCTGAAGCCACATTAGATCTCATTTCAATTACTATGGCAATTTTTTCAATTCAATTCGGCAATATTATGCAACATACACAGCAACTTTCGATGAGATAAATAGAATTAGAGTTGTTTTAAAACTCTAGTTTCTTATGGGTGGTTGAGTTGTGAAGTTACTTTCACTTGAAAGATTGTGCTAATGTCTATTTGTAAGTTTAGGTTATTTGCATATTTGGACACTTACTTTAGAAAAAATGTTGCATGTTCATGTTTGTGTAAAATCTTTGGAAAAATGTGCAATTTTAATGTTTACGCTTTAAAGATATGTCACGATATAAGCAAAACAGAAATTAAAAAATCATTAGTATTTACTAACTATAAACAAATTTTTCGAATGATTTTCCATATAAAACATTAAATCAGCCTACAGCTTCTAATAGGTGTACGCAGATACTCTTAGTTTCATAGCATTTCAACATCTTTCATATGGTTTGTTTCGCCATTACTTGTTGAAACATCCTCTTTCCGTGTCTGGAGAACCTGTGTATGTATATTCAAGTACATATTCTGTCAGTATCACTTTATTAATCAAGACAAAGCTGATTAAACAATGCCCAAGTATTTCGCGGTCTTTTCAAATGAAGCAATTTTTCAGTAAGTATGTAAGGCATCATTTTCGGATCCAATTTTATTTACATCTAATTTTTCAGTCTTTGAAATATGGAAATTATAAATGCTTTGTCTGACATTTGATGTGCATACATAGTGAAATAAATATTGAACTGATACAATTTGTCTTTTGGACTAAGAACTTAATTGCTCGCTTAATTAAAATCTACTCGCTCAAATTAAGAGTCGTTTTCAAAATAAAATCATTTAGATTAATTTTCAAAAAATATTTGGTGGCAGTCAAATTCAACCAATACTTATTATCGAAACCTAATACGAAAACTTTATCGCCTTGGCCTACATTTTAAAAAACTGCATCTAAACTAACGATAATAACAAGCATTAAAAAAACAACAGCAACAACAGTAATCATTGCAACCGAAGAAAATAAAACCACGTCATAAAGCTTATGAGAAATCGCCATAAAGCGACAATTATTTCCATTCACCTGAATTTCTTTTAAAACTGCTTTCGGAGCTGTATATGATGTGCGTTTTTGTGCTACCGGTAGCCCCTCGTCTTCATCGTCCTCCACGTCTTCGTTCACAGCAATTGATGTATTGTACCCCTCATAGCGACTTTTCTGTGGACCCGAATCGTAGAATTCACTATCATAATAATTTCCGCTATCCAACAATCCAACACCTTGATCGGATACGGTTTTGAGCTCTTTTTTCTTCGACTGCAACTCTTTAATTTGCGCCTCGATATCTGAAAAAATGATCGTAGAAAAATATTCATTAGCAACATGGCGACACTTGACACACGGCATGAATGATGTCCCGGATTCCGCAGTGCGCATACATGGGAATTTTATTACGAATTGCGAGTTTAAAAGTTAATGAATTTTGTACTTTTGTATAAAATTACCTTCATGGGTTCTAGGAATATTCTCCATGATGATATCTAAACGTTTTCACAAGATGTTTTATCAATAATTGCACACCTATTTCTTTCCTTTCCGTAATATTTGACGTTAATTTTCTTCTTGATGGCAATTCATTATGAGATCACTAAAATGTATCCAAGAAGAGAATGCGGTTGGCTATCAAACACTGACATCTATAGGCTCAGTTTGACTGTATTCACTGTTGCTTTCACATAGCTTGGGCCACACCACAATATTACCGAACAGGCTTAGTCAACACTAGAACCAATATTCAGCATGGCTGCATAAAAGAATTAACAGAAAAAATCTAAATGGCAAAAAAACAAACGAATAAACCTTTTTTTTTTATCATTTATTTATTCTTTGTTTGCTCTTTCATCATTTATTTGTTCTTTGGGACGAAAAATGTGATGAAAAGTGGAATATCGGCTGATTACTGAGAGACTACAATGCCAATGATGCAGTTTTTATGAAATAATTTGGAGTATTAAATGTCCCTGAAATACGAACATCATAGAGTAAATAAAATATGTATTAAAAAATTATAAAAATTCATTATAAAAATTATTAGGTAAATATTTTTAGAAGGTCTGTTCGAGTACTGTAGCAGCAACAGATTTTTGCAGCTGTTTTCTTTTTGTGGCGAAATTTGGCTTGCAGCAAGAGTAAAAAACGATTTGCTGCAAATTTATTTTAATATATTATAATAGATTCAGGTACGCGAACAGACCTAAATATTATAATATATATAAAATTAAATTCGAATACTTTTGGGCGAGTGTTTCCCCTAATGGCATACTCATCAGCTGTTGATGGCTGATCCTTTTAGCCCGTTCACACTAGGCTCTAAATCAGGCGATTTCGATCAGCTGATCGCTTTAGAGCTAAATCAACTTAAATCTACCTGATTACCCATACATTTTTTTCGGTTTCCGACCGAGTTAATCAAGTAGATTTATATGCCGTTCACACTACACTCTAAATCAGGCGATTTCGATCAGCTGATCGCTTTAGAGCTAAATCAACTTAAATCTTACCTGATTACCCATAATTTTTTTTAATAGCTAGCTTATTTAATCCTGGAGATATAACTGTATATTGCAATTTATTTTCTTTAATATGGAAAAACTGAAAACACCAAACGACCCAACTTGATATCTTTTAAAAAAAATTATATATATTTTGTTGAATATGGTTTGTTATTGCTACTTCAAATAGCAATTATTATTTAAATGCATGCAATTATTATTTTAAATGCAAAATATTGTATAGAAAAATCTACTGCAATTTAATACTCTACATCTCACAACATGTAATATATTAAATGAATTAAATTAAAATTAAATTGATTTTCAGTAAGCTTTTTCGATTCCTCCATTCTCGCCATTTTCGCACATTTCACGTGTTGGTTTTTGGCTACGAAAAATCTGAAAAATCCCCGTGTGTTTTAGTTCTAAAAGATTATAGTCTCTGCTTCTGAAAATGTGTCTAAAAATGGTTGAGTAAACGACGCGAACTACGAAAACGGAGATGAAGATTCGGACGTAAACGGAGGTAAACGGAGGAGAACGGACGTATATGCTCAGCCTTAAACCGAACGGTTTAAACCGATTAACTAAATACAAGAACCGGAGTCATTTTTGTGTCGTTTTTGTACAAAAATGGCACGGCAAAGGCGAAGAAGGAGGGACCGATTGGCCAATAATTGCCGAAAATGGCGAGAATGGAGGAATCGAAGAAATTTTTTTTTTTAATTTTAAATTAATTAGTTTAAAAAAATACACCCCCAAAACCAAGCACAGCACAAAGCATTGAACAGTTGCTTCAAAAATCGTAAAAGATACTTCGAAAATCGTCAAAGATACGAAAATCAACAACGGCCAATTTCAATTTCACCGACAATTAACATCGAAAAAATGCCTCGAATATGACGGCTATGCTCGAATGAATGATATATTATTTTATTGTCAATCGGCGATCAGTCCCAATCATTCAGTTTTGAGTGGTTTTGGGAGTGCGCGATTTGGTACAAAGTGCAAAGTTCTTTTACGATTTTTGAAGCAACTGTTCAATGCTTTGAGCTGCGCTTGGTTTTGGGGGTGTCTTTTTTTAAACTAATTAATTTAAAATTTAAAAAAAAAAATTTTCTTCGATTCCTTCATTCTCGCCATTTTCGTCCATTATTGGCAATCGGTCCCTCCTTTTCGTAGTTTCGCGTCGTTTACTCAACCATTTTTTCCCCCAGCCATTATTGTGAATATTCTACAAAAAATTGTTCATTTCCCCTTCGTGCGTGCTGAATTCGAGTACTTTAAGAGTATTTTGCAGAGTTTCGAATTTTGTTTTGATTCCTTCCTTCTTTTGCAAACAAAGCGTGTGTCAGTTGCGAGGCCTCAGAAAACACAAATGGTTTTTATCAAAATGCGTTGGGGAAGAAGGGGGGAGGGGGCCCGATCGCATTTGCATTTCAAGGAAATAAAAAACAACAAGGAAATCATAAAAAAAACACCATTTTAATGTTCTCGAGAGGTATCAAGTCGGTTGCCATCATCCATCGATTTGGTTTGTTCGCCTGATTAAATAAAATAGGTTCGCAGAAAGGTTTTTTTGCAGAATTTTGCAGCAAAAAACCCCAGCCGCCAAATTCTGTTACAGCTGCTTTGCTTAAGTACGCGAACAGACTAATAGCAAAGAAGCAAAATTCCAGGCAATAACGGCTGCGAATTGATTGCCTGGTGTCGAATTGCCCTGAAAGCACCGCGGTGGTCGAGTCCTTGACGCAAGGCCGACGATCGAGGTATTGCGAATTGTGTGGCCACGAGGAAACTGCGGCCATAATCATATTGCGGACGCCCAGCTGACGATGAAATACTAAACCCGGGGGCACCCAGGACCGCATGAAGAATGAAGAGAAAAAACTTTTCTCTTAATACGTTTATAAGCCGTTCACACTCGACTCTAAATCAAGTAGATTTAGAAGCTGTCAAAGTTAATCAGGTAAGCGTTCACACTACCCGAAGTGATTTAGAATGAGGAGATTTAGAGAGCGAACTGTCATTCGAATTTGTGTGTACAATTTTTTTTGCATGAAAGTTGTTCAAAATGGTGCAGAAATATGCAAGAGCATTTTCTTTTCATTTTGTACAACTCACATTTTCCTTTTTTGTCCAATTTTTGCTATATTTGAACGAAATTCGAATGACATTTCGTTGAAATCTACTCTCCCTCTCACGGATGGAATTAAGCACGCTCTGAGAACAATTCAGCCCGGGAAAATTCACAATAGTACCTGATTTGTACTACTTGATTAACTCGGTCAGAAACCGAAAAAAATGTATGGGTAATCAGGTAGATTTAAGTTGATTTAGCTCTAAAGCGATCAGCTGATCGAAATCGCCTGATTTAGAGCCGAGTGTGAACGGGCTATTACTCATTTACTTTCCCTACATGTTCTAAATGGTTGTCGGATCGGATTTTCGGTTGTTGGGTTGGGAATTTTTTTTTATTATTGTAAATTTTAATACTATTGTGAATTTTGTTCCGGCTGATTTTTTCACGTCCGGCCATGCCGGGGAAATAATATTCCGAGCGTCGTGGGGGGGAATCGCCAATATTTTCAATATCAATTGTATTTTTTTTTTACATGCCCCGATCACATAGAACATTGAGAGCTTTGTTTTATATACATGCATTATCTTATATCTTGTTTAAAACATTAATTTTTGATCTTCTTTCAAATATGGTTTTTGTTGATTTGCAATTTTCGTTTTTTCGCCATAATTTGATGCTGTGGAGATTCTGGATAAATGACTTTTAGTTTCGTATTAATGTCACGTTCGTGGCTTGATTCAATGTCTCCTAGAAGTACGGGCCGTAATGCAGAATGATGACGTCAGAGATCGCGGGAACAATGTCGCGAAAAACACACGTAGTCTTATGGGACGTCCGCGGGAAAAATGAAAAATTTAACTCTATCTATCTGACAAAGCCTAATTGGTTCCAAGGTCTTTAACAAAACATATTTCTTTTGCGACAAAGTCGGGCAAATATTTATCGAAATGCAAAGTTTCTGACACCGGCAGCACATTTGGTACAAACACTGGGATAAATTCGCAGAGCAGATGTGTAAAGTTGATACCGATACATAATGATACCGATAAGTGAACCAGGAGATAAGAACGTTCAGGCCTATCGGCCATCGAAGGAAGGCGAACTGAAGGTGTCTTCAACTAGTATTGGGTCGTCAGTCATATTGATATGTATTTGTATGAGTTAATCATTTTAAAATTTGAGGTGGTACAATGTCATACTTCAAATGAAGTGTCATGTTGCATTCCTTCAATTATCTATAAGTTTCCAGCGCCGCTGGCAGCCATACAGCCCCATACCATTACGCCGCCGCTACGGTAGGATACAACATTTATGCTAAGTACTGGTTAAATTTTTTTATAGATGGGGAATTCTTCATTATTGATTTTAGCATACTTCCGCAAAAGATAAGATTTTCATATTTTGGAGAATGATTTAATAGAGTACGTAGTTTTTGGATTCGGCGTTAACTCAAAAATGAAATTTTTTTTTAGGTAAAACGTTTATGCTAAGAAGAGCAGTACTATTGCTTATCTACTAAACAATTTCCAAAAAATGGTAGCTAATTACCACCAAATTTTTTGTTTATGTATCGTGCAAATCAAACTCAAAACTAAACTCGCAATCATACATTTTCGCCTTGTACAGCAATCCCTGTGCCTCAAGTACCACAAGTCAATCGCTTCAACCTAGTCCTCGTAAAACAGGATACTGTACTACTAAAAAAAAATTGAGCAAAGCACATCAATATGACAAAAAATGAGTTGGTACAAATCAAACTCAAACTAGTCTCGCGTACATACATTTTCCATCGAGTATTACAATCGCTGCGCCTTAAATGTCTCAAGTCAGTCGCTTCAAAATTAACCAAAGCACCTCAATATGACAAAAAATGAGGTGGTACAAATCAAACTAGTCTCGCGTACATACATTTTCCATTGAGTATTACAATCGATGTGCCTCAAAAGTCTCAAGTCAAACGCTTCGAAATTAACCAAAGCACCTCAATATGACAAAAAATGAGGTGGTACAAATCAAACTAGTCTCGCGTACATACATTTTCCATTGAGTATTACAATCGATGTGCCTCAAAAGTCTCAAGTCAAACGCTTCGAAATTAACCAAAGCACCTCAATATGACAAAAAATGAGGTGGTACAAACCAAACTAGTCTCGCGTACATACATTTTCCATTGAGCATTACAATCGATGCGCCTCAAAAGTCTCAAGTCAAACGCTTCGAAATTAACCAAAGCATCTCAATATGACAAAAAATGAGGTGGTACAAATTTGAAGCTTGAGGTGATGTGACATTTTGTAGATGTGAATGGGACATTTGTCATGCACTTGTATGAGTAATGCCTGAATTACACTCGACGCAGCGAGGCGCAGCCATCAGTGACCAAGCGCAGCCAACGAAATCGCCTGGTTACACTGCAACGTGACTAAGTGTCAGTGATGTAGAAGAATTTTCAGTTGATGTTAGCAACATCTCTGTATCCGCCTGTAGCCTTATCATGAATAATCGGACGCTCCTTCACTTGGGCTATCAGCATCTTTATTGTCACCTCGTTATCCAACACTGCATCTTTAATTGACTGCATTTTGAAATAATTCTTTACAATTTTTTCAATCAATGTGAATACGAGTGTGGAATTCGACGACTCACTTTACCCCTGATATTAACCACGTACCTAATTAGAGCTAGGTGAACTCAAAGCTTGGTTCGCGGGCCTTCGTCCGAACTTGGATTCGAATCAGGGATCCCACAAGCAAGAAGTCAGTAATCTACCAACTAGACTAATAAAGTATTTTAAATTACTATATTCAATTTGCTATTAATTATCTTTCTAATTTGCTATTAACTATCTTTTTATTTTACTTTTAACTATCTAAGCTATTACCAATAAAAATTGTTTTCGAATTCCTCAAAAATTTTGTAATATAAAATCAACTCTATTTACATTTTCGCATACATTTCAAATCCCGCGCGTTTCTCAAGTAATTACAGCTGATTGCAACTCTTCGCCACGACAAAAGTTGAATCTATTTCGACCTGAGCTGTGCCTGGCTGCGCCTGGCTGCGCATAGCTGCGACTTGGTGTGCTCGCTGCTATGGAAAACCCATATAGTCAACTCAACTGACAGCTTGGTTGCGCCTGGCTGCGCCTGGCTGCGTCGCAGTTGTGCTTCAGCGGTAACACAACACTATCTTCAACCTTCAGCGCTTCCGGAACCGGAAGTACAAATCAGGTACTATTGTGAATTTTTCCGTGAACGGCTTATTTCTTCAACTTGGCAATGCTGCGTGCTCACTGGCTGCGTGTGACATCATCTGCATCGTCAACTGTCAGAAACTTATGCGAGTGTCGGAGATTATTCTACTTTACGACCCTTGGAAATAGTGATTATAAATATGGCTAGTTTTATGCTACCACCCGTAGTAACTTACGCGTGCACTTGTGGCAGCGTTGAACCTATAACAGACCTATTTTTTTGTCGGCATTGCTTGCAGCTTAGGTGCGGCTTTTGTGTCTGTCATGAAGTAAGATTATTCATTCTCTGTGCGATGCATGAATTAACCAATTAGAAAATCCATTTAAGGTGGATTCACATTTTTGTTCGAGTTGTCTGGAAAATATCCCGTCGTCGGAAGCGAAGTTGAAGAAGAATCGTTGCAATAATTGCTACACTTGTCCGATTTGTCAGCACACGCTCTCAACTCGGGCAACAACAGCTACTATGCCCAAGTAAGTATGTCGCGTTGGTATGATTACTATCTTCGAATTTTGGGTTTGTTTTCCTTGCTTGTAGAAAACCTGATGAAGCCGAAAAGGGTGAGGGTGACGATAAGGATAAGACCGTTACTAGAAAAATGTATTATATGGCATGCTTGTGCTGCAGATGGACAACCAGAGATGTTGGAATTCCAGACCAGACTGTTGGTAGGTTTGGTGTCAACTATAAACGACTGCGGTTATATTGAAAAATAGAAGTTAGTTTTTTTTGGTTTTGAACTAGCAAGCCCTACTTATCTATAATCCATTTGAATACCGTGATTATGCATTCGTATTTTCTTTCGCAAAACAAGTATATCAAAATACAGCAAATAAGTGTATGTTTATGCTTGTACCATTTAACTTAATGTACTGCTGATAATCATGCCTTGTTTCTATGCAGCATCTGGCGCATGGCCCGAGATGGAATTCGCCAACCAAACACGTTTCAATGCATTAGTTGAATATGCACAGTCTCTTGTGCTCCAGGAGAAGCAAGAAAAGCAGGAACTTTGGAGGCGTAAGACGCCGAAGCAACATAAATATTTTTCGTTGACGGTACATGAGCAAATTCGAGGTGTAATTGAAAATAGTTTTTTTTCTTTGTAACAACAGGATCGGTCTGGTTTAACTGTATCGATGATACGTCGGCAAATGGGTTGGGCTGATAAGTCACTCGCTAAACCGAAAACCGTAGAAATAACTCCGTCAGTCGCGACAGCGGAATTGGAAGAGCTACCCGAGTCATTTTTCACCGAAGAGGCTGATCTTCGACACAGTAAGTTTAGATTTCAAAATACTCAAAGACAACTTCTGAAATCTATCATTCGATTAGTTACGACTATTGAGCAACGTCATGCACAGCCAGCAGATCAACCGGAGACCGTCGACCGGCTTTATCCACAAAGAAAACGATTGTGCATCAAGCGTTCGTTGCGCTGTCGCCAATGCGAGCACAACGTGATCAAGCCCGAATATCATCCGACTTCGATTAAGTATCGCATACAGCTGTTCGCGAGCTATCACGTCCCTGAGGTGCGGATTGTTAAAATTGAGGAGCCCGTCAAGCCGGGCGTCACGAGCTACGTGGTTTTGAAGTTCTCAAATCCAACGATGCACGACATGACACTGAATATTCTTGATCTACCGTCGCTGGAAGAGGAAGCGCAACTCATTGAAGAGCTACGACGAGGATTTGAGAAACAAACCTCCTTGACGTCGACACCTAGCCTGACTTCAACTCTATCGCGGCAGACTTCACTGACCGAGGAACCTCGTTTTGTCGACACTAAGGCCACAGCGAAATTGGAGCTGCCGAATGCTCCATTTAATGTGAACCATCGTGATGATTCGGCAGAGTTTGACGAGGAAACACAAATCGAGCAAGAAGAGCCACCGTAAGTAACAATTATATATTGCCTTGGTTTGATGTTTTGAATATTTTTACTGATAATTTCGATTTTGTTTTCTCCGCAGATTCGTAGTGTGGCGTAAATCGAATAAAGTGTCTATAAGGCTAGCATTCACACCCAGTGCTGAACTGGATGAAGGCTCTGAAGTTATTGCAGGTTTTACGATGCAATACACTTATGTGAACACTGTGACGAATGCTACGGACAAGAAAGATCCGCAAAAGCATACATTGCAAGCACGCGTTTTCGTGAAACTTGGAGAAATTAAAGCTGAAAGTGAATAAGATATGCGAATTCATTTGAGAATGAAGAACCGAATGGCTGAGAATATATATGAGGCAGTTAATGCTTATGTATAGAATACATCTAATTTATTCATTGGTTGATGCCAGTGTCCTCGCCAGGCTAAATATGAGTTTTTCAATTATTTTTTACTGAACATGTTGCGTTGATGAACTTTCGATCAATGTAATAAATTAATCTGAAACCCTTATAAGTTGTACCTTTATTTCACAATGCAAATGCTACCAAATAAAACTCCTAGGATGGTACCAAAATAGAGTTCATTATCGACATATTTGTACTTGGATTGGTCGGGACACTTTTGGGTATGCCAAAAGTGGCCGATATTCCTAAGTAAAATTAGCTGCTCCAGGTCGAGATATTTCGGCAAAATGTATTTCAAGAGCATTTCGGTTGCTCAACTTGCACGAAGTTGCTCTGATATGTTTCATGAGAATGCTCAAGTTGAACAAGAGAAATTTAGAGCACTTTACTTTTTTTGTTGGTAGAGCAACTGCAGGCAAGTAGCCAGTTTTTTGTCCAGCTAATGGATTCTTTCCCGAATTGAAGAAGAGTGAATAAGGCTTTCCAATGATATCGAACCATCTGTGACATTTTTCATATTAGCTTTACTATTAAGGACAATCATTCGCTCATAAGGATTGAGTCACGCAATGGTAGAAGTTCAAAATTTACAAAAATGTATATTCCGTTGTGGATATCAAAAGCCCCAGGTACACATTCGGTTACGCAACTTATGATCTAAAGCCCTTTTACCCACTCCCATCCTCCTGGTTTAAACTCGTTTAAGGTTCGCACATTCATCGAAGATTCCTTGAAAATAAGATTTCTCCATTAAAACCCATCACTTGACCTTACAAAAAGATGATGTATTTTGAAACAAACAAGGCCATCACTTGAGTAAACACTTTACAATCTACGACCACGACGACCACCCTTCCTGCGGGTAGAATCAGATGGAATGGGTGTCACGTCCTCAATACGACCGATCTTCATTGATGAACGGGCCAGCGCACGAAGAGCTGATTGAGCTCCTGGTCCTGGAGTCTTGGTTTTGTTGCCACCAGTTGCGCGAAGCTTGATGTGTAGGGCAGTGATGCCCAGCGATTTACATTTTTCGGCGACGTCCTGCAGGAAAGAGAGAACAGTTAAGTAAACATCGTGGAGATTGCAACAGTAAATGGAAGAATTCATCACTTGTAAAAATAGAATTTGAAATAATAGGCTAGCAACAGATTTTAAGAGCATCAGTCTTGGGTTCTAGGAGTATATCTCGAATAGCTGCAATCCTAGAAACAGCATAGTCTACCACGCTTTATTGACGAAGAAGAGTTCAACTACTGAATCGCAAGACGGTCGTCTAAACAGATCTCTTACACTGGTTTACCAAATTTCTGTATCATTTCAAAAATCAATTTTCGTATTTGCAGCCTCTGTCAACACCTACAACTGTAAACAATTCATTCGACTTGCCTGAGCTGCTAACATAGCGGCATATGGAGAAGCTTCATCACGATCAGCCTTTACTTTCATGCCTCCTGTGACACGAGCAATTGTTTCCCGCCCGGATAAATCAGTGACATGGACGAATGTGTCGTTGAAGCTGGCATATATGTGTGCAACTCCGAAGACCATTTCACCTTCGCGAACTTGCGGTCCAAGCGAAACTTGGACCTCTTCTTTTTGGGTTTTGTTCTTACGTGGAGCCATTTTTCACTGTTTACACCCTGAAATACAAAAAAACCATACGAATTAACTAACATTACAACTCGGCACCCGCTTTGCATTGAACTGTCAAATCGGCACCGAAATTCAATTTCAAAACATCGATTTGATTGCCAATCAACATCGAATGTTTTCGGTGCAATTCGCATAGTGAAAGGTTTGTACTTTTACTTGATGCAATTCGTTTCCCGAAATAACTTTTTAGTAATGTAAATTAGTCAAACTAAAATCGCACCTATCTTACGTTCCTCCAAAATGGTGAACCGGATATACTAGAAAGAATGCGTCCAAGTTTGACTTTGACATTCGAAAGCTATCAGAAATGTCAGTTTGGGAATAGTTGAGTACCATCTGGGAAATGTACTGCATAGTACTGAAACTCTTTCGAACATAACAAAATTTATAAAAATACGTTTTCAGGCTCGAATTGTTTTTTTTTCGCAAAAACGCCATGCAAAAATCTGCTTACAAGGCCTCCGTGCGCATTGAGTTCAAAGCTGAATTCAATTGAAAACCCTGTTTTAGTAACTTCAAAGTTCTACGCAATGTAAGCTCAAGCGTGGTAAGTAGTTCGAAAATATGGTACACGCAACTAAAACTCAATGCGCGGCAGCACTGGGAAATGGACATAATTCAATCTCTCTATGGCAGCACTCGCGGACATTTTATATAATTTTCTGAAAATTGAGAAGTTTCTGAAACGAATTAAAATTATTCTCACAGAAACAATATTTTTTATGAATTTTAGACCTAGGAAAATTAAGTTTCATTTATAAAATGAGCACCCATTGGATATTTTGCTTTGTTTACATTTTGAAAATCCCACACATGAACACACATTCGAAGTTGGATCACAACGTCATTAAACGTCGTAGTTTCTCGGACGAGTTCGTTAACTGGATGTCGTTTTTTGCTCCATTGTCGTCTCGTCCTGGCCGTGGTCCGTCAAAATCTTCGTCAATCGTCCGCCATATTTGTTGTTATCATTGTTCATCGGGTTTTTGACTTTTTCCCTGGACGATATTTTAGCGTTTGTCGTTCCTTCTTTTCGAACATTCCAGCCACGAATTGATGCTTTCACAGCACGACAACGTCCACAATATGGTATTTTGATCGGTTGTGCTCGATACGCGTGTTTTTTCAGTGACAGAAAAACTTCCAATTTTGGCCGTGAAAGTTGTCGATGTGAAAACTCAAGGGATACTTTCTATTTTTTTAAATGTCGTCTCTGTTTTAAATCCTCGGAAATTGATAGTGTTGGCGTCGAAGCTGTAGTGCGGAGTGGTGTTCAAAGTGAAGAATCGGAATAGTTTGTGTCAAAAACCCGTTATAATAATGATCATCAACGAAATGCTTGACGATTAGCAAAACAAAGAACAGTCCTGGGGGCCCCTATAAGGAATGTGATGCTGCTGGAGCGGCTGACTCAAATCGAATATTTTTCAATGTTGTTTCCAACGAATTGAACAATATTGGATGGATGCTTGAAGTGAATTGTTTGGGAAAATTCGATCTTGGTTTTCTCCCAATACGAGCATACATTAGGCAAATTGGCATCTTCGACGATCGTTGACAAAGGAATCGGAACAATTAGTAGTGTGAACAATTAGTAGTTATTTCGCGTAAAGAGTACGAAAGCTCGTCAGGCTGGCGAACGGGGCGGCCAACGGGAGTAGTGGAGGCGCACAGTCCAACGCCGCTCGTGGAAATCATTCGGGTCATCAAGGTCAAGGCGGTGGCGGCGGCGCAGTGGTGGCAGGACCTAGTGGTATAGGTGATGGAGCCATTGGTGCCGGTGCGAACAATGGATGTCCGAGAAATCGCGATCAGGAGGCGAATGGGGCAGCCGCGGCTGCCAGTCCTCCTGATTGGAATCCAGAAGAATGCGATCGGTTCAGTTTCGATGACTCGGATCGGTTCGAGGAGGACTCGTTGTGCAGCTGGAGCTCGGAACCAGAAAGTGTGTGCAACAACTGGCGAGGATGGAAACGACCCACAGTCAGTTCTTTTGGAAATGCGATGAGCAGAAAACAAAGCGAAAATGGTGAGTAGGAGGTGCTATTCAGCGTAAATTAGGTACAGCTAGTTCACTTCACTCTCTCGTACGGTCAATGTGCATAACCATAATAATAATTTGTCCTAATATTTCCCAGAAAATTTGTGGATTGATGCAATGTGTAGAACAATGGTTCACATATTATATGTCATCAAGACATGTGTTAAAAGAAAAGTTTAAACAAATCTGGATTTCGTTATTCGGTGTGTCGTATCGTGTACAGGATTGTTTTCTTCGTTTTTCTGTTTTCTGAATGTTTAGTCGAAACGGGTATTTTTTGGTAGTAATTTATAGCTTCGTAACATGATATAGAATCCTTTTCATCATATCAATCAGTCAGCAATTATAGTTGATCTAACTGTGTTGTTGGAATATTTAGCCTAGATGTCGGCCTAGAAACTTTCGTTTCTAAATTTTTTTTAATTCTTTAAAAATTTGAAGTGTTACATAGCTCAATTGCAAAAATAGTGTCACAGAAATGATTTAAGACTGAAAAAAAATAAGGCGTATGACTTGTCATCATGGGTCCGAAGAAACGTTTGGGAAAAACTGTGGTTCATGTTCTTCTCTGTGAGCTGGTAAAGATTTGAACTCGTTAAACGGCCAAATTGAGTATTGAAACTTATTCAAATAGTCTGCTGTGTAGGGTAGGAGACGAGACATTTGCATTCTACCATTTATCGCATTATTGAATGCAAGGTCAAACGCAGATAGCTTTGCCACAGTTTCTATTTCTCTAAGATATGTGATGATGTATGTCCGTTTCGACTCCCCATATTGAATTCTAAATAGATACTAGTTTTCCCTTTACAAGATTAATTATTTGCTCGATATACAATAAGTCTGATTCCCTGTATAACTGTGAGAGCTATTGATTAGGTTTTTAATCTTTAAATTAGAACAGAATTTTATTTGCTGGGCAATTACATCAATTAGGTATAACTCCTATCATAGATGTTGCTTTACATCTGTCAGACATTTTTTCAACTAAAGTTATTTCAATGTATTATTTAGTTGAATTAATCTTCTGCAATTGTTATTTATTAAATTGAGCGCGCATGTTTGTTAATATTTATATTTTAACAAAAAATTAGTTTCAGGAAAGATACAATAAAATGCAAAATATCAAATATTCATCTTATCGAAATTGATTGAGTCTCCTTCAAAATAGGCTCCATTTGAAGCACTTCTTCCAACGAAAAATCCAATCATCCTTAAGTACATATTTTGAAGTAATATTCCATGATTGCTTTGAGTTCCTTCAGCGATTTCGTCTTTATGTCTTTAATAGAGTTAAATAAGATTCCTCGAAGTGAAAATTTAAGTCAATTCTGGTGAATATGTGGGTTCTTCGATGATATTCTTGGCGTTTCTTTTCAGAAATTCGTTCAAATTCATTCAAATTCACACCGTTCACACCCTGGTATACCGAATTGTTCTCCCAAAGTCAGTTTTTTTCACGATTACTCTTCGTCTCTCTCTGTCTCTGTCTCCTTCTCTCTCTCGCTCTCTTTCAAACGACTCATAACACCCAGGTAATATGGTTTATTTACTGTTTGACCCTCCGGAAGGAATCTCGAGTGAATAATTCCCCGAATATAAAAAGCGGGAGGTGCTATGCCTTGCTTTTTTGGGTTTCGGCTATTTTGGAAGGAACCATTCCGATGATTGCTGGCTAGATTCCATATGATATTCAGATATTCATATCACCTCAAATTCACTCGATCTAACATGCCATCATACATTCAATTATGATGTTCCATTGGAAGAAAATTGAGGTCTTTTGGAACGAGTTGGGCTGCGACGCGTCTCATGCCCAAAACATCAACTACAATACTCCGAGCCGACTCACGAAAGATGTAGAACTCACGAGCTAGAACTACTTTCTTGACTTTATCGACGTTCTCCTCATTATTTGAAGTTGGATAAGTTTTGGATATAACACACTCGCCAAAGACGTTCTCAAACATTTTCAACGCTTTAAAACAAGAAATTTTTTGAAAAAAAAAAAAAACATTGCGATCAAACTCAGCGTCGTAATGGAATACAATGCTACCAAGCTACGAAAAATAAAAAGCATTAAAAAACAATTAACCCGATCAATTTAAGAGACTCATTCCCGAATCTTATTTTTCAGAGAGTATGCTCACTCGTTTCCGGTTTCTCAATTTTACACTTGAAGTATCGTGCTTTATTTTGCACTACAAGAATTTGCAATATTCACTTTGCATAAAATCGATCACATTTAAATGTGCGACTGCACTATCACGGTGAACACACTGCTGTCACGTCACGTGAGCTCACGCCTTGTCACGTGCTCACGCCATGAGCTCACGCTTGGGAACACACTTGTGTCATGATAGCAGCTCACGTGAGTTGCACTTAATTTAAACTGATCGACTAAAACTACGATTTCAATTAGAAAATTCATATACAAACACATATTTGCGTCACTCAATGCGCATATATGCTCTTATTTTGATTAATCAGTACTTTTTTTTCTCCTCCTTCCTTCCACTTTCTCCATCACTCTATCAGCGTGCACAGTCCATGTGCACCATCTTTACCCTCCAGTAAGTTTTCCATAGTGCTTCCCAGACAACTAGTTTGTTGGTATAAGGGACAGCACAATTCTTATCAATATGATAGACTCACTTTTATTTACTTATTATTGTCTTCATTGACTTGTGTCCAGAGAAAAGTATACAAAAAACTCTGGTACTATTCGTCATTGTGCGTTGTTAATTTTTATGTGCAATTTTAGGTTTTCTTTGAATGTCACGATACTGCTTGAGCTCTTTAACGGATCTGGCAATGTATTGTAGAAAGCTATAGCCTGTTGTATTGGATCTAGCTTTAATCTATCCGTTTTTGGTTTACAAACTAAAACGTTGCTGGCTGATCTTGTTTCTCTGCTAGTTAACTCTCCAACAGTTCGAGGAATATCTGGCCATTTCAGCCCGTTGTTGATAATTTGGTAAATTATTTTGCCTCTTTCGAAATTAACAATCTGTTGGATGTTTAACAAGCCTGATCGAGTGTACACGTCGCCCGTTGGTGTTAAGGTCGGCAACCTAAATATAACCTTCATCGCCTTAGTGACAAGTCTCCCAATTAGCTCGATGTTATGCTTAGTTGTTTGGGTCCACAAGACTGCTCCATATTTAATAGTAGATAAGATAAACGCATTTAAAATTAGAAGTTGAGTGCGTTTTTCCAGGAAATCATGTATTCTCAGTGTCGCGATAAATGGTGCGATTTTACTCCTGATGTAGTTGATGTGATGGGTCCAGGACATCTTTTCATCCAAAATCAATCCCATGTATCTTATTGAATCGACCTTCTCCAGTTGAACTCCATCAATTTGAATACATGGATTAAAAGGGCGTTTATTTTTTTGCTGGAACATAATGTATTTAGTTTTGTGGACATTTATAACGAGTTTGCTCTGGCGCAGCCACTTCAATTATTTATCCAAATCCATATTTACTGTACTTTGGATGGCTGTCTCATCTTTTCCAGCATATAACAGGAGCGTATAGTCAGCAAACAAAACTATCTTACCAGAAAGCCTAAGATCTTGAACGCTGTTCACGTAGATAAGGAAAAGTATCGGCCCTAAGATCGCTATATACGACATTCAAAAATATACGCTGTTCGAATGATTAATCCATTCATTTTTCATCACAGCTTTTATAGGGTATGCCAGTGGCACGCGAAGCTTCTAGCTGATTATCCTGACTTTTTCACTATTGTTAAATTTATCGTTGTTGTTGTGTGGCAATAGTAATCGTATATTGGTGGCTGTGTATTTTTGCGTATAGTTTTGTAAACAGATCTGTTAACGATCTGCATAAGAGTATGGAAACAAATTTATGTGTATGTATGCTTGTTTGTTTTGTACGTCTAGACATTTTGGGAGTATTTTCTTATTTATTTTTGTTGTATAATTAAATCGTATTGAATGAGCTGTGTGAATTGTTCTATATGTGACTACATAAGGCAGTACGTCGAAGAGTTTTTGGAGATGCAACAATGTATTTAAATGTTGAACTATTTATTCACAATTTATAAAAGCATTTATACATGCTAAATTCATCAAGCTGTTCATATTCGCAGTTTGTTCAAAGTCTAATTGCTGACTTGTGAGTTTTTAATCAATGGTTATCGCAGTCATTTGCGATCAACTATTGTCAGGACCAAGCTAAAATCAGTTCCTTAAGTCTGAGGTAATCTCTTCCTTTCCTTTTCGTTATCCGTTCTCATCAATTTGATCTCTAAATATATTTGAAACTATATATTTTTTCTGAATTATATTTCTCTATGGTAACGTTTTTTTATACACATCGTTTTCCTTGTCTCCACAGTGTCGTCTTCTTTTTGTTACTGAATGATCAACTTGTTTCTCTTCCTTGTCGAGCCTTATAAGCGATTGATTCGAATGGCTTACCCACTTATAATATAGTGTAGCAAATTGTTATTTTCACCTGGAAGTTCTTATGCACCGGTGGTTTGACTTGTTTTTTGCTTCAATCTTTTTAACTTTTTTCTATTCCTTTTCACCTCAGTATATTCGCAAATGAACAACATTTATGGCAATTCAAAGAGCACGTCGATGAATAGCTTTCACAGCGATTTGAAAATAATAACCGTATTCCTCTTTGATTTGATCATTTCCCCAATTTCTGGCTTTGAGAGGTTGATGGAACTGCTCGCTAAGGCGGCAGTCCGAAGCAGCTACTGCTCCCGGGTTCGAATCCTGCCATATGCTCATGGTTGTATTTGTTCGGCTTGTGTTGTCTCAACAGCCGACGACTGTGCATAATACCAGCGCTCCGTTAATTAAGTTTCACATCATACGTTTAGTGGCGACTGGGCAAACCAGCGCTTAAAAAAATAAGACAACCTGTGGCGCTTAAAAATAATAATGGAATAATTGTTATCGGCTTCTCCCATATGTGTCTCCCTATCCACACAGCTAAGCAGCCGCTTTAAAGAGTAATCCCTTGAGCTTTGACACTATCATAGAAAAAAAATTAAAACATTTAATTTATACACTTCATTTTAAAAACTGTTTCTTTGAACGGGTAACATAATTTTTTTGATCCATCATTTCAACCTAGGTCGAACAGATAGGCGACCCTGTTTTAGTGTAGCTTTGGCCACTTTTCGTGGCTTATAAAATCACTGAATAAGAGAATAAACTTTATAACATGGAGTAATGTGGAGACATATAAGAGGAAGTTGTTTCTTTGAAACTCCTCTGAAACCCTGCAAACCTAAATATCACTTTAAAATATTTCCAATAAAAAAATATCTAGCAAAGATTGGTTATTAATAAGCTAGCAGTACACATAAATTTAGAATAATACTGAAAAATGCAGCACGCTGTACATTGAGTAGATTTAGTTAAAAAAACAAATAGTTAAAATGAAAATCGTGAAACGAATTGATTTGCATTGATGTCGCTGTGTACAACACCAAAAACAAAAATTCCAAAAAGAAAAAAAATAATTTATTTAAAAATTACCAGCATATTTTGCATGTACATTTGTACGTGAATAACAAATATTAAAAGTGAACTTTTACGTCAGTGTGTATGTTTCCTATGAACATGTTTGAATTTAGCAAAAAGTGCTTATTTTATAATTAGTATCATTTCGAGAACTGACTTTCTTAAGTGCCACCAAAACCTGATTCTTTTTGAATACTAGCAGTTCTAAACAACTTCTTGAATAAAATTCATACATATTTTTTGTTTGTATTTCAGTTTTAAACGATCAAGCAAAACAGATTATTACGCATGGAATGAAAACTGAAAGCAAACTTTCATCTCCTCTTCCAGAATCTGTGGCAACGTTAACGGAATTGGCTGCCAAATGTGTAGCATCATATATTCCTTTCGAATTAGTTGAGCATGTATTTCCGCCTGTTCCCGAACAGCTTCAACTGCGAATTGCTTACTGGAGCTTTCCTGATAATGAGGAAGACATTCGACTTTACTCATGCTTGGCGAACAGTTCTGCTGATGAATTTCATCGTGGCGATCATTTGTTTAAAAACCGTTCAGTTAAAGATCCCCTTCAAATCGGTAAGCTGAGACAGTATTGTTAACTGGATGTGGAAATGCTAAAAAATAACATTTCAGGGTTCCATCTGTCTGCGACGGTGCTTAGTATGCAGCCGCGCGCTCAATATAATGTAGCCGTAACGTTCGATCGCAGAAGAATATCATCTTGCAATTGCACATGTGCGTCTTCGGCATACTGGTGCTCTCACGTGGTAGCAGTATGTTTACATCGGATTCATTGTGTAAGCAAGACTGTTATTATTTGAAATAAATGCATGCAACTAATTGTCCAATTTTACGCAGCCACATGAGGTGTGTTTACGCGCTCCAGTGTCAGAGTCGTTAACCCGTTTGCAGCGCGATCAATTACAAAAGTTTGCTCAGTATTTGATCAGCGAGCTGCCGCAGCAAATCCTACCGACGGCTCAACGTTTGCTGGACGAATTGCTAAGTTCCCAACCGACTGCAATCAATACAGTTTGTGGCGCACCCGATCCTACGGCTGGAGCTTCGGCGAACGACCAAACGAATTGGTATTTGGATGAGAAAACCTTGCACGATAATATTAAAAGAATATTGATCAAGTTCTGCTTGCCAGCACCTATAGTTTTCAGGTATTAGGTTGAATTTTAAAATCCTGCGGGAAAATGTATTGAAACGAAAATGTGTATTCTTATTTGAAATCTTTTCACAGTGACGTAAACTACTTAACAAACTCTGCTCCTCCGGCTGCAGCGGAATGGAGCTCTTTGTTGAGACCGCTTAGAGGTCGCGAGCCGGAAGGCATGTGGAACTTACTTTCAATAGTTCGCGAAATGTACAGACGATGCGACCGGAATGCGATTCGCCTCCTTGAAATCATAACCGAAGAGTGCATGGCATGCGATCAAATATTAATTTGGTGGTTTTACACAAAACTGTCACTGCTGGTTGGAAGCGGAGGGCACAGTGGCGGGAAACACAGTAACACGCACAGTAATTCAAATGCTTCACAACATGCATGTAGCTCATTGTGTGACGAAATAGTGGTATTGTGGCGCTTGGCAGCATTGAATCCTGGCTTAGCGCCCGATGAGAGGGATATGCTTCACGCTCAGTTTACCGCGTGGCATTTGAAAATACTAGACAAGGTGGCGAAGTCGCGAATGCTTAATTCTGCTTCGTATAGCAGCAAATACAACAACAACTTGAGATCGGATGCTGAATTGTTTGTCGGTTTCAAACCGGCCATTGAAGCATGTTATTTAGATTGGGAAGACTATCCGATACCGGGCGTGACTCATACCCAGGACACAAATCCGATGTATCATTGTCCTTTCACTTGCTTTAAGCACACCGATGCATCGAAGGCAGAAGGAAATGGCAGTCAACTGAATGCAACTCAAGCCGTTATGGCGAATAATAAGCATTATAATTATATAAGCTCAGATCACCATCATCAGTTGAAGCGATATGACCGTCCGTTTAGAGACCGCTGCTACGTATCCAGTCACAATAGCAGCAATAGTAGTAGCGATAGTGTGAACGTGAGACTACAATCACACTCTTTAGCAGCGGTTATAAATCGTACTGATAACCACGACGATGGAAACCGTTCGAGCGCCAGCAGCGAAGGTTTTTGCGAAAATGACGACTTTGGAGGTGATAGTAGTGGCAACAATATTGGAATGGAAGGTGGCCATTCTATTCCCCCACAAAGGCCACAGCTCCAGCACAAGCTCCAACATCATGCTGCACTCATTGGCGTTGCAATAAAGTCGCCTTCGAGTGAATCTTCCGATTCGCAAAGTAGTGGTGATCGCGGGCAAAGGACAAGTGCAAGTGGGGAAGCTGATGGTTGCACTGAAAGCTCGTCGAGTGGAAGTGAGTGTACAAGCGATTCCAATATGAACTGTAATTGTAAATTGAACGAGGAAGGAAATATATCGAATAACAGTGCTAAGATAATAGTAAATACTAGTTGTAAAAATTGTAATTTATTAGCAAACATCAAACAGTCGAAGGCATCTAATCCTCGAAAAATAAATGTAAACAAAGAGGAAGTGCACGTATCAAACAGATCTGATGACGATGCGGGCGCAACATCTCCTCATGATGATAGTGTGATATCTTCAAGTAATGAAATGGAATCGAATGTGCACCCAATGATCAATGAAATGGAAATTATGACATTCGCGGCTGATTCATCGACTTCATCATCATACGTGGCTTCGGTTGAGAGCGATAAAATGTTCGTCAGTCAACAACAGATCGGGCTGGTTCCAGAAGTTGAAACCGAATTCGGATCATTCTCTGCAACACCATCTACTCAAAGTCGCGCAAATGTCGGACCGTCTGGTTCGAAACTGGAAGTAGCGGATGATCATCTAGAATCTTCTTCGACCGGCGAGAGTATGAAAAGCTGCTTAGGAGAGGGGCTTGCGCCGTCAGTTGATTTAGATAACGGTCCTTGCACAAGTAACCTGGTGAACCGTAGGCCCTCTAAAGATGAAGTTTTATCTAGTTCAAGCGATGAATATAATTCTTACGTTTCACATGTGAATCCAATGCAACCTGTAGGTCAGGATATTGTGTTGTGCTCAAATTCAAATCAGGCTTCGATATCACAAGCAAATGATAATTTCAATGGTTCCCCGAACACTAATATGCAAAATAACCACTCTGGAAACGTTGCGGATATTTGTCAAAGAATGGGCGCTTTGTCAGCAACTGCTGGTTCTAGTGAATCAGTTGCAACAAAACCTCAGGTAAATAATAAGCAAATTTTTTCAAATATCCGGCCGACGGAAGACGTTTGGGATATTCTTTTGGCAAGAGCAGAAGGACTGCATGCTCATGGGCACGGTAGGGAGGCATGCATTTTGGCAGTGCGGTTAGCGGAGGAAATGTTGGAGAACCCGCCCAACTTGATGATCGAATTGCCACCAATTCCCAAACAGAAAGGCAAGAAGAAGAATATAAACTCAATATCACATCAATTGAGTGTATTAGCTTCGGGTACTTTAGCAAAGTGTGCATTTCTATGTACGGTTCTTGCAGAAAATTCAGAGCACTACCACCTGGCGTTTCGAATTTGCTTATTCGCACTAGAGATGCCGAGGCCGCCCGCTAGTACGAAGCCGCTAGAAGTAAAACTGGCAAACCAAGAGGCAGATTTGTTAGGTCTATTGAAACGAATCCCGCTCAATCAACCGGAGTTGAAAGCTATTCGAGAAAAGGCTGAGCTGCTGAAAGATGGTCTCCTGAAATCGCGCGGCGAAGCGTTATTGCCTATTATGTTGGCTAGTTTTATATTTGATGCTCTTGTTATGCCGTCAGTGTCGGGACGAGAGACACGAAATCGGGTTTTGAGCACATGCTACCGCATTCCCACTGATGAGAACCTAGGTTTCGAAGCTGCCGTTGCGGCTTTAGGCTTAAAAGCGAATGTGTCGGAAGCGGATCATCCTTTGCTCTGCGAGGGAACAAGACGGCAACGTGGTGATTTAGCTCTAACGCTATTGTATTACTACAAAGATGAACCAAGAAAGATTGCGAAAATAATGGAGAAACTTTTGGATCGCGACATTCATGTGCTGTTGAAAAGTCCCTTGCTTCCTGCTTACTATTCGAGTAGTCCTCCTGTTAGAACACCAGGATCTCAAGCCCGGCATGAAGAAAGGGAGCAGCTGGTGAATATGCACCATCACCACCACCATCATTCGTCCGCTGACATATATCAACCAGACTTTGGAGCTAATAGTCGTCCCCACAGTAGTACAAGTGCGGAGCTAGAAGTGGGAATAGGAGGAAATATGAATTTATCGACTCAGAACAATGCCCCCAGCTCATCAAGTCAAACGATGGGAGCTTCGTCTTCAGTGACAGGAACCACGACTCGACCGAAAGATACGCGTTACAAAGGAAAGAGGGCATATCCTATTATTCCCAATCAACCTTCAGAAGCGAGCGCTCATTTTATGTTTGAATTGGCGAAAAATGTTCTTACTAAAGCTGGGGGAACTAGTTCCACATCACTCTTCACGCAAGCCACAACAAATCAGAATCACCATGGACCCCATCGCGGGCTTCATATATGTGCATTCCAGTTGGGTTTATATGCTCTAGGCTTGCATAATTGTGTAAGTCCGAACTGGCTATCACGCACATATTCGTCGCACGTGTCATGGATTATCGGGCAAGCAATGGAAATTGGAGCACCGGCAATATCTTTCCTGATAGACACATGGGAAGGACACCTGACTCCGCCAGAAGCAGCTGGAATGGCTGATCGAGCGTCCCGCGGCTGGGACAATAATATGGTGTATCCAGCAGCAGAACTAGCGTTGTCAGTTCTGCCTCATGCCGCAGCACTAAATCCGAATGAGATTCAACGGGCCATTTTGCAGTGCAAGGAACAGAGTGACCAGATGCTAGAACGCGCATGTATAACTGTTGAAAATGCAGCCAAGGGTGGAGGTGTATACCCTGAGGTGCTTTTCCAAGTAGCGAAATACTGGTATGAGTTGTACATGCGCAATACGCCGAATTGCGAGCACGAACATGACGCAAACGACATGCTGATGGATCATAACGTTAACTTGAATTTAATGGATCCTCAAGAGCAAGGAAATGTACAGCAGGCACAGCCAAGTCAACAAGTCGTGGTTGCAGCCGCTCCTCAGTATCAGGCTGGTGTAGCAACAATTGCCCCGATTGGAATAGCTCCTTATCCACCTCCTTATAATTTTTGTCAGGGTGTTTATCACCATCACAATTTGACGTATCCGCCCAATCAGATGCCAATGTATATTTCGACACCACAACCTTATCAATATGCAGCTCCTCCGCCACAAGCTCAACCCCCATCAGCTGCTCCACCGCCACCATATGGTCAACCCGGCTCGTTCCAGCCTCTGCCACATCCGCAGGTTCCGCCACAAGCATATCAGCCTATGCAGTGCACTTCAAACGCTCCTCCACCTCAACCGTACGCCGGTGTTCAAATGCCTGTTCAAGTGAACGCGCCGCCGCCGCAACCCTATTATTCGCCGGCCCTTCCTATTCAGCAGCCACAGCCACCGCAGCAACAACAGGCTAATGCGCAGAATATTCGAGCTCAGCCGAATCATCATGGTGTGATCTATCCTTTTGTTCAACAGCAGACAGTCCGGCAGCGACATCCACATCAATATAGGTTTGTGCACAGACGAAATAGAGCTTTGAATTGAAGTTGATCCAAATATCTTTCTTTTACTTCCCTAGTCCTCTTCAATTGCGTTACTTGCTAGCTGCGTATAATGTGGGTATGCTAGCAATGGAAACTTTAGCGCGAAGAGTGCATGATGATAGACCGCAGGCGAAATACGCCAGAAATCCGCCATACGGCGAAGATGTCAAATGGCTTCTGAGGATATCGAAGAAACTCGGTACCCAGTACCTGCATCAGTTCTGCGTATGCGCAGTGAATTCTATAGTTAGTCCGTTTGTTCTCCATGATGTAGCTATTGAGTCGGCCCATTATTTGGGTCGTAATAACCCACAGCTAGTTATGCAACATTTGCGCTCAGCGTTAGCACCACTTGTGCAAAAATGCCAGCAAATGTAAGTTGTTATCTGTTGATTTGCCAATGAACTAGAATAATGTATGTTAACTTATCTTGCAGGTATATACAGTGTATACACCAGAAGTTGTATCACTTGACACAGTCGGACTATGAAGATTTCGCTAGCATTATTCTAGCAGCTCGGGCTGCTTTCCAGATAACACCGGAAGGCAATGCACAATTTAAGGATTGGATACAATCGATTAAAAGGTTAGTGTTGTATTAAATAACGAACAATTTAACTACTTAATCGACTAATCTGTAAGTGTAGCGATGCTAGTTCTCTAAATTATGCTAAGATAAACACAAATTTAAAATAAGGCAGGCCGCCGATGCCCTGCAGCTTTTTTGTCTTTTATTTTATTATTAAGCCATTGTGAATAGTTTTTGATTATGATTGAGATAATCCCATTGCAGATCCAAATCATGCAAAAAAGATTTATGGGCTCAGATCAATGCTGCGTTGCAAAGCAACTCTAAATGACAACGACTTGATTCGGTCAGCTCCGAAACGACCCCAGCAACAATTTCGTCCTCACTTCAAGCGAATCAATCTGGAACAAATCATCACTCTCAAACTACAGCTGCATCATCTACATCGACAGCGCTTTCTACGACTTCTTTGGCTGGAAATAGTAAAACTAATATGGTTTCGGTTGTGCAAAATTACTCACATCATCATCACCGTTATCATCAGCCGCAGCAAGTCCCGGCACAATCTTCTCCCACAGAACAACGCGAGCAACAAGATCAATCATCAGGACAGCAACAGCTACAACTTCACTTACCACCAGCAGTAGCTTCTGGAGGAATGGTGCCAACGGTGACATCAACATCAGCATCCACGCAACAATTGCAACGTCAACAGTTGCCACCGCCACAGTCTGTTTTCCCAGCTATGTTGGCTATTGCAACTGCGCCTCCAGGTACGATTCAAAATCAAAATCTAAATGTTATTGCAGCCCCGATTGTTGTTGATTTCGGCAACTTTACTGTAAATTGCTTGCCACCACAATCAATTTCGAATCAACAACATCAACATCTTCAGCAGCAACATCAACAACTACAGCAGCAGCGTCTACACCAGTCAGCTTTGGCAGCGTCTCCACCCTCGCATTACGAGGTGAATGCAATCAATGCAAATGTAATGGTAGGTAGTATCCAACAACATCAACATCTTCAATCACAGCCACATCAATCTTGAAATGCAAGAAATCTGTCTAGCACATTGCTGTGGAATGATTTGTCCAACACTGTTTTCATATAATACAAGCTAATAGTTAAAATATACACTCAATTTGAGTGGACAATGTGTTTCAGAAAATATTGTAAATATCTAAGATCTGATGGCAGAATGTATCTTGTTTGCAGCTATATTTTTCCTCTGAAAAATATAGCTGCAATATAGCTGAAATTTCCTCTGAATTCTGAACAGTTACATGTGGTTGATGTTAAAGAATAACGAATGAAAAATATAAAAATTGAAGTTCGTATTTCGTTTGTCTAGCTGTTGCATCCAGTTTCCATTTTTCTTTGTTTTTGGCCGTGCATTCTTGCTCATTTTTGTCTACTTACAATTGGGTGGGTCGCTCTAATTCTGATTTTCTTTCCAAGAAGTAGTTTTCATGAAGAAATCAGTAAATTGACTAGGATTTCTCTTTTGGTCGGTATCACACAGTATATCTAGCTGATTGTTGACAAGGGCTAGTATAAATATTAGCGAATTCCTTATGAGTTTTTATATAAATAAGTTTGGTTTGCTTCATTCATTTCTGTTTTTTTTTACATATTATTGACTGGAAATCTTCCGAAAGCACTTAGCCAAAAAAATTTTTTCAATTTTAATCATCCCTCAAAAACAGTGCCGCTGGAAATCTTTGTTCCTCCACTGGAACTTATAATCTTTGTCGAAAAGCACGTTAAGCTTGATTTAAAAAATCCTCATGTCCTCAATTTCGAAACAATTGTAAATTTATCGACCTAATTCATAACATCGACCCGATTCAATTTATTCAACTAATTTATTCATCTCAATCAAAAGGGATATCACCAGTTTTAATTTTTATGCCTTTTTGAGGTCATACTCACTGAGATGCATCTATGAATTGCAGAAGATCTGGCGCATACTTTCAGCGCATATTGTTCTTTCCGATAATCACTGAACAACGGGCTATCAAACAACGCCTTTAGTTCAGTGCTTTTGACCATTATATCGAGGGAATCACAACCTATTAGATAAAAGCATAATGCGATCTGTGCTGTTGTAAGCTTTCGAAACGTGGATCCTAGCACAAATGTGAGAGTTTGGGTCGGGGTTTGCTGTTTTTTGTCCCATAAATTCAGAATAAAGTGTTTCAAAATTATTCTCAATATGTTTTGAAGCTGCTGAAAAGTTGTATTCACTGTTCGAACGGAGTAAAATCTGATCTCAAATCAAATATGAAATGGTAAAAATAGAAAAAAAAATTGAAAATTTATTAATAATTTTCATAATTGTATATTCAGAATTATGAAATAATTTTCCCCTGATCGGCAACAATAAAATCACTAGCTCTAAATAGTATAATGCCAAATCATTTGAAATACCCTTCTGAAGAGGTTCGAATGAATTTGGATTTATTTTTAGTGTCTTATTTAGGCAAATTCACAATAGCTTTCTTATTAAATTTCTTTTAGTAAATGTAAAACAATAGTTGCTGCGCTGTATTTTCTTTTCCAGTTTATAAAACATAATATTCGTGACAGTGTTATCGAAAATCCAATAGTTGTGTTATTTTGTCCTTCTCTGGCAGCTAATATTGTTTGTACAATGTGTTCATTTAAAATATTTTTTTTGTAATATGAAAAGAAGTTTAGGAAGAAAATATTTAAATCAGTTTATTTACATACATTCAACGTCTTTGTTAAGACTTAAACATTTTTGTATACATAGTAAATGATATGTTTATTTTAGAGAAATTTACACGTGGTTTTATGTATGAGTTTTTTTTATTATAATTATATATTACGACATCATAAATACATAATGTGTATCATAATTTTCGAGAAACCCGTAGAATACTTTAAGTTTTATGTAAGTAGTGCTTTGAGTACACCCCTTTATTTTTTATTGTAGGTATGACATGCATTGTGTTCTTGCTTTATTGTGTTTTTACCTCAGTGAAAATTGTATTTTAATTTGAATAAATTTTAATTTGATATTTGTAAATATATTTTTATATATAGGATGGTAATATTTTGTTTCATTTTTAATTTATAGGAACGATCTCTGGTGTAATGGCTGTTGCATAATGATCTAGGTAGACAGGCTTAGGTTTTAGTGAATACCTTCGGTGAACTATTCGAAATTTTCAAACTTCAAATTGTCGGCTTTTGCTGTGTTTGAGATTTATTAGTCAAGAAAGATGTTTAGCAAGCGTGCTCGTAAATTTTTTGAACTCAAATAGCTATTAAAATAGCGTTAAATGTTACACCGAGTATATACATTAAAATTTTGACAAAGCTTGTCAATATCCAATTTCAATTTGGATTTAAAAGGAATCAGATATGTCAAGTTAATTGAATCTTATCTCAGAAAAAAAAAGAAAGGTTAAATTTAGATGCATAATCGATTCCGAGTATTGTTAAACTTTGCAAAGACAACCGCGAAAGAAAGTTAACGGTGTTTCCTCGGTTATGTTTTCAAGTGTATGTCACAGTGCGCATTATTGAAAATGCAATGCTTATTTTTGCGTCATGTGTTTAGCTGAACAGTACACCGTACTATTTTTGGGTTTAGCGATATTAGTAAGGGCTTTTCCAACAAAAGTGTATGTTCTCTCCTGTTCTAACATATTGTATTTACTCTCCTCTTATGGGAGATTGCGCCTACTTCTATCTGCGGCTGAACATATTAATCATCCATTCTCTTGCATTGGCGAAACTTAAAAAGACACAAACACTTTAGCACTTTTCAATTCGGCCCTAGATGCGATATCTGCCTTTAAGAAGCTGACTTAGTCAGCATTAGTATCTTCATCTTAACACTTAAATAGTTTGATAATTTTCTCCTTCATAATAATCATGTCTTCGGTGAATACTTAATTCTATGACTTGAAAATGGGCGAAAACAGGAGATTTGTTGTCAATTATGATGACCGAAAAAATAATGTGAACAGAACACTTTCCAATAAAAAAAGGTATCCGAGCAAGCGTAAACTGCATTTAAAATAAAATTGAACAACCTGTTTGCGAATGAAAGTGAGACGCAAAAGGAACTAAATCTCAAAATTCAGCAAATAAGGCCAAAAGAAAAATGGAATTTACATGCTGGATACAAAGAAGGATATCTGTATTTTTTATTTCACAGTTTTTTTCCGTTTCATAGCTTAAAACCAATATACAAACATGATACGTACATAGCAGGAATTGATGTTGTTCGTTATATCATGATTTCTATTCAAATCTGGATCGTTACGAATGACCTATAACGTGGCAAAGTTTCTGCAAATTGATGGTATTTAAAAAAACAATTTCAATTTGTTTTATTTATTGTTTAATTTGTGGTAATAGATACAATAAAACCCATACGTATTCGATATCTTGTTATATTATAAACAGAGCAATAGACGATTTAAATCATCAAACCAGATTTTTTATGTTTTTAACCTAAGAAAAGCTAAGTTACATTCGAATGCATGTATGCGTAATATTTAAGAAATTATGAAATGAATGCAATATAAGTGTTTTACCTTTGATCTTTGTATTTTACAAGTGGCGAAAATACATAGTTTATAGTTCAAGCATTCGATTTTTAAAACATGGCACTAGATCTACGATTACCTACGTACACATGCCTACTCTTAACTGCAAATGTTATATGAAACGGCAAACACTTGAATGTTCGCATGTTCTCTCCATTCCTATGTTTTCGGGTCTTAAATGAAAATTAAGAGCAAAAAATATAAAATTTTAGATATAGACTTAGTCGTGTATGTGTGAGTCTGTGAGGGATAATTTCAAATGAAGATTGCATGCATTATAACATACATACATACATACATACATATATATGCATAATGGATATTAAGATGAGAAAATATTGTATTTTAAACACATTTAAAAATCCCGAAGAAGGTACATATAAATATGAAAACGTAGAAAAATCTTTGAAGATTTTAGATTTGAACCTAAATATATGAAACTATTCATAGTATGTATTCATCGTAAGATACTTTTCTCTATTTTCTCTTAAGTGTTACAATGTTGTAGAATAACCGATAAAATTAATAGTTGTAAATTTATCTAGAAATACACAAGATCAGAAACACGCAACTTGGCTCTTAAAAACGGCGCGATACTATTTCAAAAAAAATATGTGCATCGAGAATCCGAAGTAAAAAATTATATATGTACTATATATTGTAAGAAAAAAAGTATTAGTTACAATGAAGCAACTTATAAATAAAATTACCATATTTAATAAACATGCATACATACATATTCCTCAATATTATAAACATGTGCCGATCTGCACACTGTCAAACACTCAGAGGATACCATCAAGTAAACTATTGATTCTCAAAAGCTCTTACGTTGCAATTTTATAAAAGAATAGAAAGATTGAAAAAAAAACAACTAGAGAAAATCAACTATTTCAAATACATCGGCAGATTTTAAAATGAATGGAAGATGAGTAGATTTATAGATATTTGCAAGAGAATAACTATACATTTTTAATGCCGATGGATATATTTTAAGACAACTAAGAGGACTATGAATGCATGGTCAGGCAAAGAAAATAATGATGATAAACCATAGATATTTTAGTTTTATAATTTAAAAATTAAGAAATACTGTTTCAGTTAATTTATTTAAAGTATAAAATAGATGATTCCCTTCATGTACAAAGTAATACGAAAAATGGGTATATTTTCTTTAAGCTGTGTTAGGGCATTTGAAAGATTATGTTTTTAACGCTACTATAAATATAAATTGATTTAGAATTCTTCGATGAAAATATGAAGAAACGATCTTGAAAAGATCCAAGGTTCGAGCATGATTTGAGTGAAATAATATAAGAATAAAGTTTAGTTCACTGACAATCTGTTTTATTTTTGTATTCTCTAAGTATTTCGGTTTCGTTTCCGAGGAATTGAAAATATAACAAATATCTAAAGATCGCAATTTAATTCTTATTGATAATCAAGTTGAATCTCCTATAAATGAAGAAATTGTGAGGCGAGGCTTGCAGGGCGATCGAGTGCTCGACGTGTAAAGCGGGTGTTTGAACAAACACAGTTAATTACTATTTCCTACTTCAAGAAAATAATTATAAAATGTTTGATTTTTCAAGCTTCAGCTATAGTGTTATTTAGTTAATTTTGTCAGGTTTGCTTGGAAAAGGATTAAAGCCGATATACGTTGTCTATGTTATTATAGACAAGAATAGAAAAAGTGATCGAAAACTAAAAACTTCTATGAGACTTTCTAGCTCGAGACAAGGCTGTCGCATGTGCCCACGTCAAACTGGACATGCTGGAGCTATATAGACAATAGTATAATCGTTGAACATGCGTGCCCATTTTCGAATACACTGTTTGAGAGTACTTTTTTTACTCATGCGTTTATTTAAAAACAAACAGCACGTGTCGACACAATACACTAAAAACGTCAATGATGAATAAAAACAAAAAAATTTATTGCGATATAGGGCGATAGTCAAAATTGCTGATGATGCTAACTGACAGCATTTTCTATGGCGCATAAACTTTGCAGAATTTAAATGTTAGCTAAAAAAATCTGTCTGAGATCGTGATGATTATCATCTGATTATCATTGATGGATTATAGTTGCGAATCATCTCGGACCGATTTACATAGTGGAAGTGGAGGAACCAATGAAACTCTTGACAAATTGGAGTGATAAAAATTAATTAATGTTTAAATTGTTTTGTGGTGTGGATATATTGTGGATATATTTTGATGCAGTTTTCACCTAGCGTCTTGGAGGTATGGCGTTCTGAGCATGTGTAGTGTATGTTTAAGAAAAATATCGAAACACGTTACCTTGCACTATTTGATTTGGGATGGACTGCAGCATGCAACACCTCCAGCTCTATAATGCTACCGTACACGCTTGTCTATCTGACTTTCTTTCATGAAAACATTATATGCATATTCAGACACGTAATCACGAAAAACACACGCTTGAAACTTTTCCAATGTTTCCCCGGTAGCAGTCAATATTTATCTTAGTTCTACGGCAAATTGTTATCACTGAGATGATCGTCATTAACTGCAAATAAATAGTGTAAAAAACTACATTTGAAGTATCAGCTCGAGCTATAAAAATAGTAAACATTTGATGTAGCATGGCGTTCAGTACACATCAGGTGAAAAGATACATGAATGAAGATGTTTGTTTGGTGCAAACGAAAAACACAACTATCTTAATTTACCTGAAAAATGTTCAATGCAGACATTGTTCATGCGAAGAATTGCTTGCATACACTTGATAAATTTATTTGAGTGTATTTAATTGTTGATTTAGAAAATGAAGCGCATACTTTGTTTGTATTTTCTCAGCGTGATTTTACGATGTGTGCTTGTTTGCTTGTATTTATGGTGTCGCGAGAGTGCGAGACCATTATTTATTGTTGAGTGATAATAAATATATTTTTTTGAAAATAAATTAATATGGCTAATTTCGAGACTAACAATTTGTTGAGTTTGTCCTGTTGTTCTTAGGGGCTCGATCGTGGGTGGCGCTCAAGTTTAAATATTTGAAAAGTACAGGTGATCTGCAAGTTTACACATGCAGCTTTCAAAATATTTCGCGACTGCTAATGACGCATGACGACGAGATTAATTTCGAATGAAAGTTTTTAATAATTGGATTTTTTAATTTTATTGACGAACTCAGTCTATGGCTAAATATTGAATACTTTGCAAAGATTATCTATAATTCCTTACTCTGGAGGATAATGTACGTAAGCATACCTGTTCTTACATTAGCGGAGCTCCTATTTTTAATACATTTGCATCATTTTGACACATGTTAATTTAAAGCTTATGTTTTTAATGCAATTATGTAAAATCTCACTAAAATATGGAAATATGATACATTTTATCATCCAGTAAATAAGTTTAATTTTTTTATAAAAATCTTAACGCCATGTGCCAACCATATCTGCTTTCTCTAGCAGTAATTACTCCCAATTTCAATCTACTTTACACTCTGAGCTATGAAAGCGATTTAACATGTGGTAAATTTTAGTATTGGAAACATTCAAGCTGTTTAAATAATAAAGAGATAACAAACTGAAAAGTTTTGAGGCAAGCAGTTTAGGTGAATCAGCCTTTCATGTTGAATTTAATAGCTATACCTCATAATTGATGAGGTATAACTATTTAATTCATGACATGTACGTAATAATTATTAGTTGAAAATATAGCAAATGAGCGATCAGAGTTGAAAAGAGAGTAAGGAAACATTGGAAGACAAAAAAAAACCAAACAATGATTGACTATATGATAAACTTGATTGAGACTTCAATTCACTTCAATTAACTTTATTTCATTTGTAAATCCAATTTCACTATTGTGGACAGCTTAATATAGAGTTTTAGACTAATTTGTCTCCACAGCTATGATACTGATTATTTAGGGTTATTGCAGAATATTTAATTGAATTTCTCAAGTGTATATAAAATTTTTCACTTAAATTAAAACCTAACTCTAACTTATGCTATCTTATTTTAAGCCTGTGCTTACTTTAGATAACTTAGTTTTTCACAGGCTACGTCAGTGTTAAGTTCAATATATGTATCAAAGTTGTAGAGACGGTAATTGTCTAAAACTTTGTATTAGCCATCTCCAATAGTGTAACTGTAATAATATGTATGAGGAACAAATTGAATTGAACATCAGACCCAGCTGTATCAGTGCTTTTCTGGGCAGCTTCTTCAGAACTTTGTTTGGTAATCCATCCCATCCCGGAACTTTATTATCCTTTCGGGTAGCATACTAAACGTTTGCTGAACAATGGTCTCGACAATGTGGTTTCCTATATTGGCGGTAATACTATGAAACTTTTCAAAAGTACATAATCACTTTTTTCGTAGCGTAGAGCACGCAGTTGACTACCGGTACTTTTCCTAAAAAAATTGATTAGCTTCAAAATTTGATGGGAGCCATTTTCGAAGCTGGCCCACATTCTATTTTAACGTCTGTTGTGCATAGAGATGGGACTGCTTCTGCGATCACTGCTACTAATCGCACTGCTCTTTGAAAAGTGCAGTGAGCAGTGCGATTGCTCTCTGCTCATGCTGTTCAATTGCTCACTGCTTATTTGCAGAGCAGATAGTTTTATGAAGAACAGTGAGCAATTTGGTTGTGTTTTGCTCATGTTGTTCGACTGCTCATTGCTCTTTTGCTGAGTAGAAAGTTTTGAGGCAAGCAGTGAGCAATTTGATTGTTTTCTGCTAATACTGTTCTACTGCTCATTGCTCTTTTGCAATACAGAAAATTTTAAATGCTCATCTATTCAGATTCTTTTCTTTCTACCCTTGCGAGTATTTTCGGACTTGCAAGTGTTTTATTCAACTATTCAAAAAGTTTTTAGGGCAAAAGTAGCTGAAATCGGTTAAAATCGGCCAATTTTGGGTTAGAGTGGTTTGGGACAACGGGCCAACACCTATTGCTGTGGTACAAAACTTTCGGTTTTGTAGGGAAGTAAGGGGTTTTTGAGCCATAGTTTGGCAAAAACTGCTTTTATGGCGCTTTCGATGATTGGAAGTGGTTGGGGAGCATATTATTGATATTTTCAGGGCGAAAAAATGTTTGATAGGGAAAATTGGGCAAAAACGTCCATATTTTCCAAAAATTTGTTTTTGGTCTAGCATGAATTCGGGGCCTTTCTAAGTTGTTTCGGGCGAAATTGCCATACAAGTCTAGGAAAAAGCGGCCTAGTTTCGAAGATACGGCAAAAGTAGCTAAAATCGGACAAAATCGGCCAATTTTGGGTTAGAGTGGTTTCGGATATAACGGGCCAATACCTTTTGCTGTGATACAAAAATTTCGGTTTTGTAGGGGAGTAAGGGGCTTTTTGACCATAGTTTGGCAAAAACTGCCTTTATGGCGCTTTCGATGATTGAAAGTGGACGGGGAGTATGTTAGTGATATATTAAGGGCGACAAAATTTTTGATAGGGGAAATTGGGCAAAAACGTCCATATTTTCCAAAAATTTTTTTTGTCTAGCATGTATTTGGGGACTTTTCTGAGTTGTTTCTGGCGAAATTTCCATACAAATCTGGGAAAAAGCGGCCTAGTTTCTAAGATACGTCAAAATCAAATCTGCCCGAAAAACTGAAAGTAGCACTACAAATGTTGAGATAATTTTTGGTTCGCCAGTTGGCTTCTGCGGAGGTGCTCGTGACTGCACTCCAACTCTACCGGGGTTGTGACTCATGTTCAGCCTTACCGAAGAGATTGGCCCCCTAGTGGGTGCATGTTTAATACACGTAAAAATTTTGTTATCATTTCTCAATAAAATTTTAAGAAAATTTCATGCTTCGGTGAGGCGAAGTGGAAAACCGATTGTTTTAGATTAGCCAGGAAAAATAAATCTCTGAAATTAAATTACATACTGCATAATACTGTACATGCATAACAACATTTCACTACGTTGCTTGCATCCAATGTATGACATTTTGAAAGCCACAAAACTACTATACGATTTACCAAGTACTCGGCAATACATTCTTCTGCTAGCAAGTGCCGATTTAATGCAGGCAGCGTATTCCCAAACATACTACATCTGTTCTAAACATGAGTATCCATCGCCACGGAAAAATACAGTCACATTGTAAGCATACAATGCGATTGCAATCTGAGGCTAGAAATTAGGTCTGTTTCCGTACTTGAATCTATTATAATATATTAAAATAGATTCGCAGCAAGTCGTTTCCGTACTTTTGCTGCAAGCCAAATGCAAGCCAAATTTTGCAGCAAAAAGAAGCCAGCTGCCAAATTCTGTTACTGCTGCAGTTTGCTGAAAGTACGGAAACAGACCTATTGCTGTATCAAACACAAATCGAAGGCGATGAGAATGTAACGAGCAAACACTGGCAATGAGCAATCAAAAGTAGCGAGCAGTTTTTCGTACGCACGAAACTGCAATCGCAATTGCGATTGAATAGCTGCTACTCTAAACTAGAGTTGGGCGTTATTTAACGTAACACGTTAAATAACATAGTTTCAATTCTGTAACATGTTCCCAATGGAACATGTTACTGAAAACTACATGTTATTTTTGGAACGCTTTACTCATATCAAAAACGAGTAACGCCTTACAAAACGCTTGAAACATCATAAGCGGCCTCAAGAGCATGCGACAATCGTTTCGGTAATTGGCCTCCTCTTTATTGTACTTGTTCGCCAGCTCACAAAAAACTCATATTTTTAGTTCTATGTGCTTTTAGCTTCACTGGCGATGATTTGCACAGGAACGCACAAATACACGATGTTGAGTAAACTCGATAGACAGTTTGGAACGTTCATAACGTATTAGTTACTGTGCGTTATATTGGAATGCGCAACGTATTAGTTACTGTGCGTTATATTGGAACGAGTAACGTGTATGATAACACACGTTGTGCGTTCCAATATAACTCACGGGAACATCATTCCAAAAATAACATGTTACTGGAACATGTTACTCGTCGGAAAATGTAACGTTGGAACGTGTTACTTATGTATACAGTTATTTCCCATCTCTACTCTAAACTGCTCTTTGCTCAAACTGCTCTCTGCGATCACTGCTCAGTAAAAAGAGCAGTGAAGCACATCTCTAGTTGTGCAAAATACGTAAACTTTCTCGGATTTCTTGTGTTAGAGATGTAACTACATATCTCAGATTTGGATCTTTACTTCGTTACTACTTGCATCTGATCATGTTTCATTGGCGAAAGAAACCTTTGGTTTTTCCTTCGAATTCAAACTTATGTTATTTGATATATCTCCATACTTAAAACATGTCCTATTATTCAACTCTGTTTCTTTAGAAAATATAATGCATTATACCCAAAAAAAAAAAACAAAATACACTGGCGAGCAGCTGGTTAGGTACACCCTCATATTTTGAGTTTCCTAGAAGCCGGGGAGGTATAGCACAAAAAATCGGTAATGGAAATCCCAATCATAAAATGCAATTTCTAGAATAATCACATGGATGCATTTATCTAAGATTGTGCATATAAAAGTGGAGCAACTGATTAGGAAAATTGCGGAAAAACGTATGCTTCGTAAATTAAACACATGTGTATTGCGACTGCGTTAGGTGCGTTATTCTATTTTGAGCTGCCTACAGAGAGTGTGCTATTATTTTTCTGTGAAAATTCGTTTTGAAAAAGTTAACGTAACATCTTAAAAAATGGGAAAAATAAAAGCCTTAAAGGAGGAAGGATATTACTGAAGGAAAATAGCAGATAAACTCGGTCGTAGCGCCAAAGCAGTGTGCCGTTTTCTCTGGGATCCAGAAAACTACGGCAAACAGTACCAAGGAGAGATCAAAACTGCGACCACTGAGAGCTTGCGAAATGAATTTCGAATGTGTTGCAAATATGGATATGATAACGTTTTTGGAAATTTTTTAACTCTATGTGTGCACCAAGTGCCTAAAAATAGGCCGAGAAAATTTGCAAAATTTTGAATAGCGATAGCTTTTGGCAGGGTTATCAAATTATGAAATTTACAAGACGCGTGGATATTATTAAGCTGTAGAATTATAAAGTTTTTTATGAATGTGGTGTAGTGGCAACTGCAGCGAAGACGACACTACAAGTAAAAACCTTGAAAAATGTTCATGGTATTTTCAGGTATGTTTGTTATATCCGCACCAACAGATGCTAGCTGATGTTCGTATGGAAAACATCTACAATAAAAATAAGTACCCAATGTTTAAATTTTTTAAGTTCTGAAAATTTTTCGCATGGCAGCCCTAAACATCTTTCAATCCCTGTAACATTCGATGAAGCCGCATACACATAAAGCTGTGTTAAGGCTCATACACATAGAGCCAACGAACCAAATGTTGGTCCCTGGCGCTTTGATGTTACCGCCGACAGAGTAAATGGCAACCAAGGCCAACGCCAGTGTTGACTCTCCGTACACACTCGGGAAATCTGGGCCAACGAGTGTGTTGGCCGTTGGCCTTGATCCTATTTGTACGCAGCTTTAGAAGAGCACATGGGGTAGAATATGCACACAAAATCTGCACGATTAATCTTTCCTGTGGTTCCTGTACGCTAGAGTTTTAGCTCTAAAAAAATATTATTTTCAATTTTAACTATAAAAATAAACTGCAACCCGTATTAATTTCCCGCAAATTAATTTCGCCAAGATCTATTCTAATTTGTGATATTTTTATGTGGTGTCTATATTAATGATAAAACAAAGAGCTCAATAAATTTCTGATATTTTTATTTATTTTGGCTCTATTTGAATCAAAATGTGCTAAACTAAACTTTTTATTGTTATTATCTATATCTTGATTCAAATGCACTTAAAAAAAATAAAGAACATACTTTTACTAATATTGATACATTTTCTGTTGTAATTTGATACGACGCAGAATTTGACAGTGGGAACATTGCAGATAAGAGTATATGGCTTTGAAACAATTACAAAAATGCTTTTTTTCAGTAGCCTTTGAGACGGAAGTCTTCCTCCAATCTTATGGGGGATATAAGCTCGTTAAATTCATATGCAAATAACTATGAACAATCGCTTGAAGATTGCCAAACATCAATTTTTAGGGAGTGAAATATCTATAGACGTTCATCTTATTGCTCCAGCCTCACAAATAATAATCATCTATTATTTCAGGACAAGCAACTGCCGACCAGCATTGATTTTTCACAATTATGAAAAATTAAAATTTCACTTTAAGTGGCTATTCGCACAGGAATCAATTGGGCGCCAATTTGTTGGTTGTTGATTTTCAGTCAGATTTTCACAGATTCAATATATTGATGCAGTTGCTTGAATGCAAGTAACGAAATTCATTTAATTTCTTTTACTGGATATGCGACAGAATTAAAATGCAGGGTGAAATAATTTTAAGGGGCAGTGAAACTTACAGTACGATTGTAAGTTTAAAAAGCTCAGCTATAGAGTGTATGTAATTATGATTGAATCGGATTCTACGTTTCTATACATTTATTTTAATTTTTGCTCAATCTTGTCTAAACATTATCTTATTTCAAATTTATAAAAAGTAGTTCGATCAAAATGACGCTATCATGACAGTATTATGCCAAGAGATAGACTCCCAATTTTCAATCTGCTTGCTAATGCACATGGCTGTCTCTCTACACTATACTCTGTTCACGACGATGCTGATTTGTCTAATCATACAAAAGCTTTTTCTTATCAAAGTTCACTGAAAGTCTCGTCTTGAATATTTTCTTATTTTACTATCATGAATTTTCAGCAAATTCATTAATGTATATAACTCACGTGCTGCTCATTTGTAGTTGTGTGCGACGTATCCACATAAATACGAAAAGCATCTTGGAAATTGCTGTCAATCGAAGTTCAGATCTTAACGGAGCTACTTGTACAGCTGCTTATTTCTTGAGAGACAGTGAATTTTCTTAAGTGCATTATTCGATTTTGAGGTTGGTTGAGTTTTCTTCCGGATATTTTCTTTCATTTTGAATTTGAGTGTCATCGCACTCGTTTAAATTTAAATAAATCGGGTTGTATGCGTTCAGCACAGTGAATTTGTAGAAGTCACTTTTGTTTGATATCGTGTGAAATCAATTGTAATTGTTTAGCAAGAATATTCGCAAGATGCCGTTCGCTGGTACTATTGGTGTTGAAGAACAAATGAGTAAAATCGAAACGATTAAACTGAGAAATCGTCATGTTGGGTAAGTAGCATTCTTGAGTATCTAGTAATATTGTAGCACACTAAGGAATCATTGAGAGCTTTGTTAGCGAGGAGGTGGGCTCACCTAAGGACGAATTGACCTTGAAAGCGTTTTTTCAACCTTGACCGTCAATGTGCGAGCTTGTGATGATTATTGTGCCAAAGACTGTGTGAACGTAATAAATAGCCAGGGTGTCTCTCTAAAGTAAATACATCAAGAACTTTCCTATAAGTTTGAATATATATATGTGAAAATAATAGTTTTAAGTTAAAATTGGTCGTAAAATTCAAAGGTTAGCCAACTATTATTGCCGAAAATTTCAAGATCAATAATTTTGGGTCATATCAAAGTTATTGAAAATAAATTCTTGAAATTTGCATACGCATTTTCATAAATCATAAACTGTCCAGGTGAACAATGCGTGAACTATTTTACTGCTGGCACAGGTAATTGAAATTAATTTCTAGTTAAGCCAAAACATGGTATAGCCACTAAGTCAAGTGCTTGTTTCATATTCAAAAAGGGTTCGAACCCTCATTAGAGTTCGAATTTCGTTTTTTTTGCCGGCGGGTAACTTGAGCCAGCCTGCAATAAAGCGTTTTTTCTACAACTTAGCTTGCGAACCAGTGGATTTGTTTTATTAGCAGGTTAATGCCTACCTTTTAACAACAACAAGTGTGCTGGGTCGCAAGCCAAGTTGTAGAACATGTTCGATCATGTAAAGAGCCTATTACGGAGTTGCGTCGGTAATTGTATTTTAATGAGATAATCCTGGCTATTGCAAAGAGGTAAAGAATAATAAATAATGGAATTAGAAGAAACGTGTGCACCTGCAAACTGCATGCTTTCTGTTGATTTCCAAGAACATGACCATGTTTTTATTTACAAATTGTTACATTCGAGCAAAATGTGGTTATTTCCTTCACCAAACCTATCAGCTGTGCCTGAAATACTGATAAAATATAATATTTTTGGCGTTGGTCCCAAAAATATCGCTAAGAAGAATATATGCGTTTAATCCTACTTTTGAAATTCTTGAAATAGGAAAATGTGTAGGTAAATTTGCGTAGAATTTAAAAAGTAGAATGAGAGCGTTTGACTCAGGTAAATATTAATAGAAATACATCATTTCAAAAGACTTTCTATTATTTCCTACATGAACTTTTAAATTGATAATTGATTTTGAAATATACATATACGCAAGAAAATAACTGTAGTTTTTAAGTTTTCTTGGCTGACAGGACTATTGAAAATGCTGTTTGAATAAACGCGAAAAAGATAATGAAAAAAAATGTATCTGAAATACCAGGTGTTGAAAATCAGATTATCAATATCAACATTTAATCTTGAAAATTATTGTGAATGTATGAAATTTCGGGTCAAAATTTCACAATTTTCTTAGTTTTTCTATGCGTTCTTGATTTTGGATACGTTAACTTCAACGATCATGTACTACAATCTTTAAGACCGTAAATGATTAGCTTCAATGGTCTATGTAATATGTATCCTTGAATTCAGCAACAGTTTCTTTGTGCACGACTTTTCATCCTTTTTTTTTTAATATTAGGGAGATGCAGAAATTACGGTAATCCTTTTTCCTATCATATAGGAGGTAATCTCTTCGTTTTTGCGAATATATAATTTTGCGTTTTTATAATTGATTCCAAATTTTGATTTGTAGATTGAAATGGTTGCAATGTAATTCTCAAATAGCTTTGTTAATAAGTACTAGGGGGCTTCGCCCCCTGCTCGCTTCGCTCACCAGCCCCCAGACCATTTACGATTTAAAATTGTACATTTTACTGGACGGATGTACTAAAGCCGTGCGAAAATCAATAAAAGTTCACAGTCGCAGAGATCAATTTTTTTGTTTACTTAGATCTGTAGAAAATGTTTCATCAAAACCTCGACAAATATTTCAACGTCGTTTAACAAAAAAAATGGATGATCACGTTCTGCGGGTCTCATTTTCCTTTCCTTCTCATAACGCTTCCTCAAAATCGATGTTCTTTATAATTTTCTCTTCCGTTCGACATTCTAAAATAAAAATATAATCCGACCAATTTTCCAAAACTTTTTATATTAATAGAGAGATAGTCCTAATTTCACGTAGTTTATATCTGGAGCTAGAAAGTGACTTTAGAGCTTACGGAGCATTTTTTCGTTATGAATATTTTTGATGTCCGAAATCACTTAAAATTCAAAGCATGTCCTCAATTGCAGTTTATTCAAATTGCTAATCAACCCCAAAAAACTTTTCGACCGACCTTATTAATCTTTTGCTTTAAATTGTCACAACTGATATCAATCAGCGAAATTGGAATATGCGCAAGTGTACAAACTTATATGCGCACGTTTATTGGTTTGATCCGATATAAGTGTCTGCGACATATGTATGAGAGGGCAACGAATTGTATCTTTCCGCTCAGCAGGCCGTAATAAAGAGTACTTTGTATGAGGAATGAGGAAAAGTACGTCAGACATCAGTTTATTCTTCATTGCGTTCCTTTCTTATTCTGCAATCATTATTTATTAAATTCATGATTGTTTATAATGCAAATTGATAGCAAGTGTAGTTGGTTATAAATATTATTTCTATTTTATTTTTTGCAGAAGGTCATGTCAGCTATTTTATAAATCTGATCCGTTGAAGATCGTTCGCGGGCAAGGGCAGTATATGTTTGATGAAACCGGCACCAGATATTTGGATTGTATTAACAATGTTGCACATGGTAAGTTCCTATTTCCATTGAAAAATCTTAGTAATTTACAACTATTTTTAAAATTCTTTATAAAATATGTTCTTGTTTTAAATAAGCAAAATAGTAATTATAATAAATAATTCATGCCGATCAAAGCGGAAATATATGATATTTTTTGCGCCATTTGAAGGGTTTTGTTGCTACAGCTAGTAGCAATTCTAAAGTATGTATGCATTTTTTGCAAAATCATCGAGACATTATTGGACTATTGAACTATTTAGATACTGAATCGAGCTACTGAATATAATAGACACAACAAAATTAATTAAATTAAAAAAAAATTAATTATTAAATTAATAAACAAATCACTTGGCTGTTATAATAAACATCTCAAATCTCACAAAAATATTATTGTTAAAAAGTACAATCCCTCAAACAAAATAACTGGTGAGTTAAGTTTGAGCCATTGACTAAAAGAAATATTAAAACTTACGTCAGTCTTCAAGTGCCCCCTTGGTTACAGTTTGTCACATACATATTCAAACTCAAGTATTTTGAATCAGCAGCTTTCTATTTTAGTCCACCTGTAATCATCACCGTCTCAAATTTTTATGCATCATTTACCACGATTTCCTTATCTTGCCGAGCTGATTGACCGCACGCGTCGCTGACCAATTATTACGGGCTTTGTCTCATTGTCGACAGTTCTGAGGTGTGCTTCTATTTTTGGGATCCATAATCGAAAATAGAAATCATGTGACACAGATATCTAAATTATGGCATTTTATGCGTAAATTTAAAGCATATTTCTTGGCATTTGGAGTCATCTACTTTTGATTTAGCAACAACGATGGACATTTTCTGGATGAATTAGTTACGTACATATGTACGTATTTATGTGCTTGCCATGGTAATCTTGGGAGCATGCTGTGGTCGTAGGTCGTTGATATATTATAATATTCTGTGATTGCGTGACGTTAATCTGGCTTGAATTACGATTTTGTGATAAATGGAGTTCACATTGGCATCGTAATTTTGATAAACATGGATCATAGGGGCAATTTTTTACACAGATAAATCAAGTGGGAATTGAGTAGAAAAAGTGAAATAAGCTCTAAGCGATTTTGATTTCAGATTACTACGACGTCTTCGACTAGCTCGTAGTTACCTAATTAACAACTTTGAAGTATAGGGAAAATAACAGGAAACATTTCATGATAACATAATGACTTGTGACAGTGAATACAATTACATTTAGGTTAGCTGAATCTGCGACTTAATTAACAAATATCAAATAATTTTTTCTTGATAATTTGCAATCTAATGCTATTAACTAATATTTTTTCTCGTCGAGAGATTCAAATTAAAAGTAAAATCATTAAGCAAAGGTTAATTGGCGGAAGCAAATCAAAATGATATGCATTTGTCGGAGGAAATGATATTCAATCATAAGTTTCTACTTATGATTTTTCGCACACAAATATTTTTTTTGTTACAGTCTCAAAGGGAAAAATATTTCTGTAATTTTGTAATTATCAACTATTGAGCTACAGCCTAAGATAGACAACTCCCTATAGTAAAAATTCCTAATCAATATTCTAGCTAGTGAAAACAAAATTTTTATTGAAATTGAAATTACTGATATCATCAATTTCTGGTGTTTAATCTTCGTTCTTTAGTCTTGATCATGTAAATTCTGTAATAGCGCTTTCTCTTTGGGCTAACACGCAGTGTAAGTTGGACCTTTTGTTAAAATGTTTTTCGTTTTGATGCTTTCATGCTTTGTAGAATTTTTTCTTCTCTTTCGTACTCATGATTCGAATCAACATAGGATGGCGATGTTGTATATTCTAGTAAAAATGCTCAAAAGTTTCTCCATTTGAACCATAAGGACTGATTTGATAGATGTTGCATAGAATCAAGTATAATTTTGTCCCAGGAGGAATCATATTCATATTTTGCACGATCGTGTTGATTGTTGACACAATCAGTCTTAATGAATTCTTTGTGTTGGGAAGATAAACTAATACCAGAAAACCAAAAATATATAAAAACAAATAAATACTTTTAATTAATTTCCATCGTGATTTGAAAATTATATTTTTCTACATAATTTTATTTTTCAACATGGCGTTGCTTAAGATTCCTGTAATCATTACTCTGAGCTTGCTGTTGATTGAAAGTGTGTCATTAATTAAGATCTTGCAGTCATGTGTCATAAACCACCAAGGATGTTGAATTAATAATTTTCTAATGTAATTTTTCTCTTTTGGTGTTGAATAATTTTCTTCTACCTTTCTACTTTTGGTTTTTTCTCTTTTTATATGTACTGTTCTTCGATTTTGCCTATGCTCGATGTGTACAAAATATATTCCAAAATTTTTAACCATTAGTTAAAATTGACAGTCATTCGTGCCATTGATTGGTGTATGTATCCTAATATTGTTGTTGGTTACGACAAATTCTTTTGGGAAGGAAACCTCAATAGTTTTGCTAGATCCTACTGCAAAGAGTGCTTCAAATAATACTCGTATTCCCAATACTTTCGCCATCTTGATATGTTTCCTTGCTATTTTTTTAAAATTTAAGTTTGTCTGTAGCTAGCAAATAACCAATATTTTGCCAATTTCAAAGTCGGGAGACATTAGTAATATTTCTTACTATCGTAACTAAAAAAGAAAAGAATCCTTTTTTCCTAAGTTTCTTCAGGGTATTGTTCATAATAGAAAATACAGTGCCCTTAGTCACCTGCTCTCTCAAGAACAACATGGGTTCGTTAACGGTCATTGAACTACAACTTATTTAGTCAAGATTTTAAGCTACGTGGCCAGTTCTTTAGATAATGGACTACAAGTTTACGCAATCGTTACTGACTTTGTGAAAATATTTGACAGAATGAATTGCCCAGTATGGGTAGAAAAAGACAAGATATTGCAGTACAGTGGTAGAGGTTCATATGAGCGCACATTTTTTGAGATATGTCTTGAAATAAAAAAATCAATACTTGTTTTCTTTTGTAAAAAATGATTTGAATTAATTTTTGGATTTTTTGTATATTTTAAAGAACAAAATTCGAATTTATGGTTAGAAATTCGTATCAATATTCTTATCATTACAAAAAATTATTTATTTCATATTTTTGGCACTCTTTGATTTAATATTTTCTTTTGCTTTCTTTTACTTTGAATGACAACAATAATTCGGTTGAGTATTGTATTTACTAGATTTTTTTGCCAATCCACCTAAATTTTGGACCAGCAAGTGTGAATTCTTGTTTTCTTGCTGTCAACCTTCCTAAGGAGAGCCATCCAAAAGTTCTCAATAGAATTACAGTCAGGACTACAAGCGGGCCAGTCAAGTGTGTGAATAATTTTGTGCGAAAGCCAACTTTTCGTCTGGGTCGGAGCATAAATGGATGCATTATCCTACCGATTAAAAGGTTTTCTTTAGAGGAGAATGCACCCCAAACCATAATGCTAGCACCACCGAAATTACGCTTTGATCTGCCCACGTAGTATTTTTGAACTAAATTGTGCCTGTAGGAATTGAACGTCCACAAGAAAAAGTTATTTTACCTCATCCGAACGTCCAAGACATGTACTTTTTGGCGAATTATAGTCTTTTTCTCTTTTTGAGCTTCTCCATGCTACATCTGGTAACAATAAATTGATAGTACGCTGCTCCGCCTCCTTTAAGCGCTTTTCAGAAGGCATTGCCACAAAAACAACGCTAATTCTAAATACTATAGCAACATATGTGTGCACAAATCTTTAATGCATATTTTTCTGATGTTATTTAAAGCAACATTTCCAAAAAAAACTTTAAATTTTGCACTCAAAGCTCAACTATACGAATGTCGCAGCTCATACTGAGCTCCATTCACATTTTTCGATATTGCTTTTGAAATAGTATCGTTAGCTTCTTGAGTTTTAATGTTGGGTATTAATCATTCATAGCGATTCCAAAAATAGGGGGGCAAAGGTTTTCTTAGAAAAATTCTACAGTGGGGAGCACAGTTTATAATACATTTTCATCTTTTGTTCACATATTTTTTGGGTCTCTTTTTACATCCATAATTGTGCCTGTCGTACTGTCTTCAATGGGTATTTTCTCCTTTCCCCTCTGTACCACACTTTCTACTAGGGTCCATCTGTGGACCAGCTTTGTTTACCTTGCCTAGGTATCTTCTAAGTATCTTCAAGTCCATTTCTCTTTATGCTGATAAATTTAAAAATATTACCGAATGTATTCAAACACAACCGGATCTAAAACTTTAAATAAATCGCGTCCAGCAAATTCCTTTTCGCTGAATGCCTTTAAGTGGTTCTTGATGTCCCTTTGGAAGATCCTAGATTTTTTTTAAATGTTTTTTCTATCCGTCCTGATATTTACTTTCATTCACTTCTACTAAAAATGATAAGAACCCATGATGCTCTCTAATTTGTTTCTTTCTCCAGATACTTTCATTTACTTTAGAACATATTTTTTTCTAGCAGTTTTTGTTTAATACTTCCCTACGTAGCATAAACGCCCTATCTGCAATTGTTGAATTATTTGAAGATTTGCGTTTTTCTTAATGCTGCTGATAGATAGAGACGGCTTTTTTCACAAAAGATAGGGTTTTCATATTGAAAAAAATACGTTTTGAAATTTTGAAATCCGGTGTTAGCTCAAAAATGAAAAAAAAATCAGATAGCGCGTTTATAGGGCAGAATACTTCAATTCTACGTAGGGCAGAATACTTCAGTTTTGTTCTTTTTTTTAAATTTTGTTTATGATGTTATTCCTTTTCATTTTGCAGGCGGTTTTTCTGTAAAATAGAGCATATAAATAAATAAATCACGTCTAGCCGTTGACTGCAATGTAAAAACTATTTTATTAGTTATTTTTATTCCTCCTAGAGATCTTAACCATTTTCATGATTTACCACTGCTTTGCAAACAAATTTTGAGGTTGACCGAGAATTCTTACTTCTTTGAGTACTGTCAGCTTCGAAAAATGTACCTTTATAATTCAAAAAGTTGTTCTGCGTTGAACATTTTTCCTCAAACAGCTCTTTTCTTGAAAATCTATTTTCCATCACTAGAAAAATTAATTGAAAAAGTTAATTGAATGTGTCTTTAAAGTTATAATGAGTGCATAACGAAGAGAGTAAGCTTAAGGCCAAAGACGGTTGAAAATGCTTTTTTTGAAAATAAAAAATTTACGCAAAAGATATCTTGCCAAAATCTTACTTATATCGTGTTCAAACCCCAGTGCAAATTTTGTTTCAAAATATGAACCCATGTCAAAGTTATTGCAGTACTTAGGTCATATCAGTGCTCATGCTGGGAGACTTTCTACGCAATAGTTTAGGTCACAGAAATCTGGGACTATGCGTTTTTGGTTCCACTGGGTCTTAAGGAAAAACGCAAGAACAAGAAAGGATCAAATTTTTGGATTTCATTAGTTTTCTAAAGCTGACAATTTTCCGCTTTTGTATATACTGCTATGCTAACTTCACCAGACACTTTCTCGTACGGTACAACTTCCTCGCACCTTGAATTTCTCCCTATAGTCTGATGACCATTCGCTTAAAATTTAGTGATTGTAACTTGAAAATTGTTGCGTTTCAGTGTCTTGAAAAGTTTTTGTGAAAATTATTGTAGTTTCGAGAAAAATAAGTTTAACCTAAAAATAAGTTTAACATCGAATGTGTAAAAAACTTTGTGATTCGCTATTTTAAACGAAAAAATGAATGTATTTCCTATTATCAAAGTATTAATTATAGACCCACTTTTTAGAGTGCAGGTTGGATGAAATTTATGTCGAACACGACAACGGGTAGAGCAGGTCGACAGTTTTGAATCCTCACAGGAACGCTAAATCTATATTTACAATATTTTGGCAGTTTTTCGGAAAACTACGAATTTGTACTTTTGCAGTGTTTCAAAGCAAGCCTTCTAAAACGGGTTTAAAGTGCTCAGTCGGGCAAAATGGATGATAAATCTTTCAAAATACTTTTTTCCGGAATTTCGTAGATTTTGACCATTTTTCGCATGTACCTGGTCTTAACGATGGTTAAGTGCATAAAAATCAATCGCGTAAATGCAAAACCATGTGATTTAAAATTAATCTAATTTAACTTTTATTATTATAAGAGGTGAATTCAATACATTAGCTGCTATCGTTAATATAAGCTAGTTTCAAAATAAAACTTTCAATACATTTGTAAAGGTTTCTTCAAAACTCATTTCACTTTTGAAAGAGCGATTTATAAACCATTGAGTGTTTGGAGCTATCCCCGTTAAAATGATAATTGGAATGTTAGCATAGTATCGGGAAACTAAGTAAATTCGCATTTGCTGTCTTTAATGGATGTCTAATTTAAAGAATTTCTGTGTTATTGAACCAGATGGGCCCCTTATTTATTTCCGAAATGAGAACTTCTCTTCCATATATTTGTAAGCCTACAGCCATCTTAAGACTGAACCTCTTAAGAAATCCCCATTTATAACCTACTTTATAAAATAGCTTGTCATCCAGAAACAGACTCTCTACTCTTTGTTCATATTATTCCGCCTTTGGTGTCAATTTTTCATACTAGTAGATTTTTTCCCCGCAATTCGCAAAAAAGTCACAGCTGGAGCAGGAAATAATTAGATGTACCATGCTTATTTATTTAAGTTCAATGCTAACTGAACATGAATCTTTCCTTCCTTTCGCCAGATTCTTTGAATACCTATGTACGTCACATTACTGCCAACCATTTTCTTGAATAAATTGCATCAAAATGAAATTCAAAATTCAAATTAAGGACCAGTAAAATTGCAAAAAACATGTACGCGACTATAGTCAATCTGCATGAATAAAATGTTACAATCTGTTAACTTTGTGGTTGTGTAACTTAACCAGGTCGTTAAATACTAGACAAGGCGTAAATGACGTTAAGGAATTTGTAAACACTTGTCACGTGGTCTAGTTACATTCTCTTGAATTGCATTCACGTTTCACTAAGCTAGTTGCATTCTCTTGAATTTCCATATAATCTATTACAACAAAATCATATGCGTAATATTTTCCGTGTCTATGAGGCTAATAAACTGATAACGACCGGAAAGTTAGCTGCACATTGTTTACACGTGATCTGTGATCGTGTGGCTTTCGAGCAGCCTTATCGCGAGAAAAAGCTGCTGAAAGCGAGGTCGGTAATCAATTATTTACGATGTATCAGAATCACAAGTGTTGATAGCTATTGCAGCTGATCACGCCGTGAGCGCTTCAGTAATTAGACCAGTACTGTTGTATCTGTCATGCACATGGTTATTCTATTTTTGAATGCACTGGCCACTAAGCACTGGAAAGCGTAATCACTAGCATTGCCGTTAAAAACATAATTATACTTCAAATCAAACAACAACAAAATCGCGTTAGAGATAAAGGAATCGTAACCATGGTGGAATCAGCCTGATAAGCCATTTATCTCTGGATTCGTTTCAAAGTAGGTCATCTAGTTTTGGAACGACCATCTCGGAAATTTACTAGAGTGCTGTTTCGAGGACAAATGGCCTTTTACAGGATGATGACTTCGCTGAAATGGTTTTAATCTTATCAATAAGTCGTATGCTCTTGTGAAACCGCAACCATTTTACAATCGGTAGTCGCATTTTTACTGGAGGCATGGCTCGAGGCTCAACTGGGCAGGGTAATGACTATTTTGACATCACGTGAATTTCATGTGCCAGACGTGGCGTAGGACAGTCGTATTCTTATCACGTTTCCGGGGAAGATGCTTCTCCGAGTAGAATAATGAAACATAAACAGGTTATTTATATTTCGATAAGGCAGTGGTGTTTATTTGAAATATCTGTTTTGGTTAAATTCGAAATGAATTATTCATGCTGAATAAGCAGGGCAGCGAGATTGTTTTGAATGGGCGGAAAATGAGAGAAAAAAAATAATAGAATTTGAAACGACCTCAAACGCTGAAAACCTTGTTATGCATAATACAAGCTGAATTAACGGCTGATTGACTGACTGTTCAAAGCTTCTTATGATAAGACTTGTTTATTGGGCCTATTTTGAGAATTATTTATGGATCACACTTGAAGTACATGCAAGTGTTTTCGAATGGCTATCACATGTTTGTAGCGTGGCGGCCACATCATTGGCTGAATGAACAATTATACAATGTTAATATGACGCAAAACCCGTTGTTTCACCAAGCAGCATCAACCTATGGGTCACATGCTGCTATCAACACGAGACTTATAGATTAGAGGGAGCGGCTCAAACGGGATCAACAGATGAAATGAAACTTTTCCAGTGTTTGGTTTGCATTTACAGTTTATCTGTATGGAAAACTTTAATAACTTCTTGTAAACACAATGTAACTGGAGATTGATTAAGTGCAGTCAGTACAGTTGAAGATTTAGACAAATATTTAATACAAAAGACTTATTATCTTGGCGCTCGAATATTTTTGCGTATAAAAAAAACCTTTTTCAACGCAGCCATTCAATATAATAAAATAACCTTTATTTTACACACATAATATTTCCTTACTTACTTTACACATATAGTATTTTTATGAATAATTTGCAATAGTGAAAATTGAAAAAATTAAGAAATGGTGGAGATATGAGCCGATAAGTAGGACCCTGTTTTAAAAATCCTCGCTGATGGTGTACTTTATTTCTCTGCTAGGCATTACCTAAAACACTAAAATATTTTTTTTTTGTTTTTTTAAAGGGTAATAAAGTGTGATGTAGGGAATACATTTTTAAGAAGTTTTTTTTTTAGAAATTACAGCTATTTGCCAAAAATAACTGAAATTCACCTCGAAACTTTGAGTTTAAAATTTTTATAACTTTTGAACATGAAACCCAATAAAAAAAAGCCTACCTAACACTTTAGATAATATTACGAGCTATAACTGCTGTTAAGTTCAACCGAATCGGTTGGGTAGATGATCGTCTACACTGTTTTGAAAAAAGTAGTTTCGAGGAAAACGCAAAAGAAAGTTGGTGTGCAAACCGCGCGGTCGACTGCTTTCTTACCGAAAAATACCTGTAACTTAGATAATTTCGCGATTATCAAAACCATCAATAGCTTAAAATATTTGCAATATTTCAAAATTTATTACAAAGAAAAAAAAAAAATTAAAAAATATAAAATTATTCATGGTGGCCAGACCCATTAAACATTCATACTCACAAAAACCATTTATTTTTATTCTCCTGTATGATTTTCGATTTGATGCTGTATATCGTTTATTGAAAATGCGATTTTTGACCTTCAGAGCCTAAATTAATTTCATGATAGTTAAGCTTCTATGATTTATTATAGCTAATCAATTTTTTTTTGTCTTTTAGTCGGTCATTGTCATCCGAAAGTGGTCGAGGCTGGAACGAGACAGATGTCAATTCTATCGACTAACAATCGATTTTTGCATGACGAGCTGGTACAATGTGCGCAATCCTTGGCTGATAAGATGCCTGGTGATTTGTCGGTTTGTTTTCTGGTCAACTCTGGATCTGAAGCCAATGACCTGGCTTTGCGATTGGCTAAAACCTATACGAAACAGAAGGATGTAATTACGCTAGACCAGTAAGTATTTTGTATAGAGATACTTGAGGTGTAGGATTCGAATTTTGACAATTATTTTTGATGATCATTAACTTCTTATAAAATGACCTAGCGATTAGAATAATTTAAAGTGGGGGTTGTTAAAATAAAATGAGTTAGGTTTTCTTTATTGTTGGATAAGTGTGAGCTTTAAAAGCCTTATTAGTCAGCAAATATTCTTTTGGATTTGCGCCACGTCTTCAACCCACCTGAAGCGACGATTATAGACGATTTAGTTGGTGGTGCTTCATCCAGAGTTCGTGCTTCCTCCAGAATGGGCTATGTATCACCGATTCTTCCCTATAACCATTGCACTTCGTTGAAAATTGCGATATTATTCAATTGAAAGTTTGTGGACTTTGCGCATCAGCACCTGTTACCTTGTTTTTTTTAGCAAAGCTATTTGAGGAAGACTGATTTTGTAGGTTCACTTAGCTCGCTTATGACAATAACTTTTTATTCAAGAACATGCCCTCAAGGAAGAGTGCTGCCAATTTGACTTTACAATTTTCCTATTTGGCTAGTAAATTGGAAATACGCTGCTCCAAGAGCGCCATTCTTGGCAATATAGGCTAGTACACTGGTCTTTTCTTTAAAAATATTTAAATCAGAACAAAAGCACATAAAGCTTTTAGAAACAAGCAGAAAACTTAGCTCAGCTAGACTAATATGATATCCAATGCAGTGTACCCAACACATTCTCTAAACGTATTCTTAAAAAAATTGATCAATATTTAATCGTTGAAAACAATTTTAAAAAAATGTATAGAAAGAGTTCCCGAGGGCAGGGGGTGTTGCAAAATAATAACATTGCTAACTATTATATTTATGTGTAAATTACAGTACGATTTAAGTTAATTTTTAATGAAGTTTTTCTATGTTTCATTTCGACAAATGTGCAGATCTCGTCCAGTGAAAATTCTTACAAAAAAGTAAAAAATTTCTATATAAGATTATGTCAGCCTCTATTATCGATAGCTATTCAAATATATTCACATAGCTAGAAGATTTCACATTTTTTTTTTACAAATCCATGCACCTTCATAAGCCCAAAAGTCACAGTAGCATCAAATATTAAAATATAAAACATATCTAAACTCAGACCGAAAATATATTTGCGACACAAAAATTACTCATTGGCCTTGATAACTCCAAAATATGCTTAAAATAGACAAAAAAAATATTTACCCTCGACTAACAATTATGAAGCAATTAAAATCATAATAAAAAGAACGCTTCTGGCCGTTAACACCATAAAAATAAATATTATGATGCTATCATATTTTTTTCATTATAAAAATCTGAAAAGTAGGTTTCATAATGATGAAGTCAAATATTAGCTCTGAAAATGCTTTCCACACGACCTTGATAGAAACAAAAACTAGGATGAAATATTTAATTTGATGCTTGGAGATAACGGAGTTAGATTATAAATTGTATTGAATGAAGTACAAATATGAAGTATAGATAAATTTCTCTTTCCCTGTTACGAAAACTATTCATCCGAGGTTTTAATTTCAAGACCAATTGTTCCTCTAAAAGGTAGATATATTTAAATTTCCTGACAGATATCGATATTTCAAGAGTTCTTCTTTACTTATAAATAAATAGAGCCTCATAAATAAATAGAGCCTAAACCTTCGACATATTGATGTCTGTAAAGAAGTTGGAATATATTTGCAATTTAAAGGAAAAATTGGTCTTTAAATCAAAGCTTTTAATACTAAAGAAAAAAAATCGAATTAATTAAATTCATACCGCAATAACTCTCAGAAAAAATGTGCAGATTTTATCAATATATTGGCCCCCAGATTTAAACCCTAGCCTTTTTTGTACTGAACTGAACAAAATTACTACATTTGTTGCTTATAATGGTAAATTTATAATTGGCTGTGATCTTATTTGCCGTAATAAACTCTGAGGTGAACTTTCTAATAATTCCAAAGGGAATAAGCTTTTTAAAATTTTTTCAAGTAACAGCAAGGCTGTGTTTCAATAATGGGAATAACACCTTTTCATCCATTACTAAACCAGGTAAGAAAGGAACATCTGTTCCGGATATCACTTTCGGTAATTTTGACCAAATAACTAAAGATGGATAACTGGTGCTAATCATATTAGCAACAGTGTTCATTGTTCTATTATAAGTTTAGGATTAAATTCAATGTTAAGCCAAAAAATTACTGCTATCCAAAAAGATTTCAGCTAAGATTGAGGAGAGTAACTTCTCAGGAAGTGTGGAAACAATCTCGTTAAAACTAATAAAAATAGTCAATGGCAATCAAGTCAATAGCCCTAATTTGATTAATTTAAATAAAAGCTGATGGAGCAATAAACTTGGTATTTTGAGGAATGTGAAGAAAACCATTTTAGAATTATATAAGGCGTCCAGAAAAATGGAAGACTTTTATGCTCATAGAAGTTCTAATTTTACGATCGCTTTTTCCCTTCTAATCTATGATAATATACACAACGTACATATTCGCTCTAAAGTTTTCCAAGCAGAGAATATTTGATGTGGGAATATGGATCATTTTGTGGATTAAGCCTCCTAATTCAAAATTTAAATTTAACGAAGTGGTGCAGTGAAATTTCAATTTTGAATCATCTCATAAAAAAAATTTCACTTGTCTATTTATTTAAGGGGAAAAAATTAATTGGGAAATAAAAGCAAAGAAAATAAAAGAAAAAATGGATTAATAAAACAACTGGAATCGCAATGAAAAGAAACAGCAAAGAATTGCAAAGCGAAACTTATAGTACTCCTTCATACTGGAACCCAAAAAATAGCCTAGAATACATCAATAGTATCATAAATAAAAGCCCTCCTAAGTACTTGGTTTTTAGGATACAATTACAATTTGTAGCGGATTGTGACATTAAGAGGTCTTGGCAGAATACCTCAATTGGATTGAAGTCCTCCAGAGAGCCAGACAAGGAGTTTGGATGGCTAAAACCATCATCAAGGACAAAAAAGAATGAATTACCCCTGGAGCAGGGTGCCCTGGAAATGGCCGTGGAGGTGTCGTTTTATCCGACCCCGACGGATGCTGGTGTGCTACGTTGGTAGCTTTCCCTGGCTGGCGTGCATCATAAAACAATCGGGCGGATATACTAAAAAAAAAAAAATAATGAAGGACGCTACGTATTATTCATCCATCATTAAATAGCCGCAATATATACAAAAAAAAAACAAGTAAAAAGGGCTATCGTCCGTAAAAAACCAGAAGCAGCTCTTATGCCTTAGCAGCTGCCAAGCCATACCCAGCCAAGAAGTGACAAAGCATGTTTGCTAGCGAAAAGAGCTGGAAAACATGGAAAATAATCTGAAATGAAAATCCTAAAGGAGGAAATAGGACTCCATCATCTGGCGGAACGAGTCGAAGGAAACAGTCTCTGGCCTCGGCTGGTATTGAGGCCGTGATCTCTGATGGTGTTGAGGTCACGTCGCCTACTGAATCCGGCTTAAAAAAGGCCAAAGTCCCTCCCTAAAATTAGGCTAGGAAGGCAATCGTGATCCTGAAAAGTAGAAAGCTTTGCCGGACTTTCATCTAATAAGAAGGCCTATGATTTCAAATTAACAAATCATTAATATATTTTTTATGTTACTTAAACCGTTCTAAACTTAAACTTCAAATAAAATGGAGGACCTGATTGGTGTTACGGGTTGCCGCGCAATGAACATAGATGTTAAAAAAAGAAGATAGGTAACTGCGCCAGATTTTGAACAGGAAACTCTCATCTGTGCTGCTCAAGGAGAAGAATGCTAAGAAGAGATAGACGTCCAGTGCAGGGTATATACGGCAGACTATATTTAAAAAGTAAAGTACGTGAAAACTTGCGCTGAACTGATTCAATAGAGTCAGAGAGGTATTTGAAATGAGTACACCATACTTGACGGTAATATTCAAGCACAGAATGGACTAGGTTAATAAACAGGTTTACACAAGTAGAAATACTAAATGAATTGTGGCTGGAACAAACTACGAAGCCAGCAATCTGAGAAGCTTTTCTAGTGATAGTAAGGACATGAATATCGAATTTCAGTTTGCGATCAATTGTGACCACAAGATCTGAGAAATGTTCGACACAAGATATGATAGCGCCATCAATTGTATAAGGAAAAACTGAGTGTGAAGCTTAAGGGGAAAGTACATAGAAAAACACTTGGAAGCATTTAGTTCAAGTTACACCAACCAGAGAGAGCATTCAAATCTTCCTGAAGAAGCAGAGAGTCAGCAGTATTTTTCATCACCCGGAAGGTTTGTAAATCATCTGTATATAGAAGACATGAAGACTTAAAAGCACTGGGAAGATCATTGATAACCAGATTAAACAAAATTGGTCCTAAGATGGAATCTTGAGGTATACCAGAAGAAGGGGAGAAAGGTGAGGACGACAAGCCATTGAGGGAGACAACACAAGTGCGATCAGTTAAAAAGTAGGAGATCCAGGAAAGCCAAGGTTCACGGATGCCATAATGCTTGATAAGAAGAGAGTTTGATAAGAAGCAGCGTATGATTAACATTGTCAAAAGCTTTGGCAATATCAGTATAAATGAGATCAAATTGATTATTGCTGTCAATTTCCGAAGCAACTACATGAGTAAACTCAACAAGGTTCGTTGAGGTGTAGCAACATTTTACAAAGCCATGTTGTTGCGCTGCAAAAAACACAGTTGAGGGTATCATAGAAACGATTGAAAAAGATGCGTTCAAAGATTTTGGAAAGGCAATGAAGAATGGAGATAAGACGATAGTTAGATGCAAAGTTGAGTTCACCCAATTCGAAGAAAGGAAAATTGCTAGAGAGCTTCCAGGAAGACGGAAATTTACCAACACAGAGACTGACATTGAATAAGATGGCCAAAGGAAACAAAAGGAAGACGCAAGATTTTTTTACGAAAAAATTGGGAATATCATCCGGGCCAGGAGAACAGTTAGAGTTAAGTGAAGACATGAACAATCCAACCTCAACGGGGTTAGTCACGACTGAGGAGAGACAAGCAGGGAAATCAAAAGAAAAGCAGTCAGTAGCAGAAATTGATGGGATGCTGTAAACAGAGGAAAACAACATAGCATAGAGATTGCAAATGTCAAGAGGGTTGGAAGCAGTAAAGGCATTAAACACTAGGAAGTCAGGAAGAGGGGAAGACGTTTTTAAGGAGTGGACAAAAGACCAGGAACTTTTAGGGATATTCGAGTTCAAAGAAGATTCCACAGACGAAGAATAGCTGAGCAATGCTAATCTTATTTCCTTCTTGGTAGAGGGACGTAAATGGGAGAAGATAGCATAATCATTGCCAGAGCGAGAATTTAAAAATTTCAAACGCACTGAATTTTTGCATTTGAGAACACTCTTCACCCTTCCGGTAAACCAAGGAGGATCACGGGAGTAACGAAAACAGAAAACAGCAGTATATGTCGAGACCAATTCAAGAAGAATACCGTAAAATTTTGGATACAGCAGAGTCAATATCGAGACCCCGGAAGCATTGAACCAATTAGTTGAATTCAAATCATTGGACAAGCGGTAAAAATTTGTTTCCTACGCGCAGTGGAAAATTTAGTATGATTCGAAAAGTTAATAGGCAAATAAAGGGAAAGATGGCAGCAAGAGAAGATGGAAGCAAGGAAGTAAAGGGGAGGATGATGGGGGCCAGTATGCGTGTAGGGTAATGGAACAGGGGATAGTAAAAAAAAGAAAAGAAGAGGACTCAATTGTTAGAGAGGATGTGGTCAAGGATCTTGTTATTAGCAGTTGTGAAACAGTTAAATGAGAAAAAGAGTAGGAACAAAGAAAAGAAGATAAGGCAATATAAAGGTTGTTGGTAGACACAATGTGGAGAAAAGAGGAGTCCCATTGTAGATTAGGAATTATATTAAAGAAATACTAATACTGACTAATTCCAATCAGGCAAATAACCCACTTAATAAAATAAGTTATAAATGACATTTATAATAAATGTTTGTCAGCCAATCAGTCCTAATTCAAAGTATTGGAGATTCCGGGGTATAAAAATATTAAGGAAATGGATCAGGTTGACAATCCCATACTATGAGTCTGATGAGGCTGTCCTGGTAAAATTTTCTAGTATAAAAAATGAATGGCACAGATATTACGCAGAAAATCAATGAGAAAGCTAAAACAATGTTCCTAGGCAAAAGCCTTTTTAAGCTTTAAAAATCAACTAAATTGATTATTTGCGGACAAATGTTTTAATACAAAAGAAATAAAAAGCAAATAACAATATAAAGATTATAAAAAACGCCCAATATGTAATTTTTGTGATAATATAGATGACTTAGATAACTCAATTTTCTTCTGCCTTGAGTACTACAGTATTAGAAGTAACTTTAAAATTTTCAATCAGCATAATTCCGTAGATTCATTGTTGGCAACCAACAAATAGTAAAGAGCACATTACTGATTTAGCAGAATTTATAAAAATTACCCAGATAGATATTTAGTGAGCTTACAATATTAATTCAGCTGAAAAGAGAGGTGTTTTGTTTAAAATTCAAGAATTATATGAGTATAAGAAGAATGACAAAAATTGTTAGTAGTCAGGTTTATAGAAGATTAAAGTTAGTTGATAAGGTCAAACCTACACCCTGGTGGTAGCAGAATACGATGGCTAATACGAATCGTGATAAGCTAACACAATCCTCATTAAACAGCATTTAGTATAGTAAAAAAAATTAAATTCATTCATTAAAATTTATTTATTTATCAAGTTTAGGTTCCATTCTGCAGAAAAGCTTTTCAATTACGAATTTGACAACAATTGTTTCTTTTCAAGCTTTTATAACTTTCATTTTCCATCTCAATAAATTCCTGTAGACACATCTCAATCCTAAGGGTATCAATTGCCGAAATTTTATTAAATATGATGTACATATTTATCATTCAACTTATGTTATTCCAAGTTAATTCTATAATTTTTAAACAACTGTATGTTTTTCTACTTTTAGCGCTTATCATGGTCATTTGACTTCCGTTATGGATATTTCACCATATAAATTCAATCAGCCTGGCGGTGAACCCAAGCCCGACTATGTTCATGTTGTAAGTTATTTTTGCATCTTCTTTAACAACCCCGTCAATTCCAACACTTCATTCAATTTCAGGCTGCACCACCAGATGTCTACCGCGGCAAGTACAACGTATTCAACACAAAAGGTCAAGATTTGGCCAAGCTATACGCTCAGGATGTGAGCGATATTATTCAGCAGTTGCAAGCCAATGGTAAAGGTGTTGCTGCCTTTATAGCCGAAAGTCTACAGAGCTGTGGTGGACAGATTATTCCACCGGAAGGATACTTCCAATCGATTTACGATGAAGTCAGAAAGGCCGGAGGAGTTTGTATTGCAGATGAAGTACAAGTTGGATTCGGTCGAGTTGGTAGCCATTATTGGGCTTTTGACATGTGCGGAGTTGTTCCGGACATTGTGACGGTTGCTAAGCCAATGGGAAACGGTCATCCAGTTGGTGCTGTCGTTACAACACCAAAGATTGCTGAGAGTTTCGCTGCTACAGGAGTTTCGTATTTCAATACTTATGGAGGCAACCCGGTATCATGTGCGATTGCCAATGCAGTTATGAAAGTGATCGATGAAGAACACTTGCAAGAGAATGCACTGAAAGTTGGTAACTATCTGCTGAAGGAATGCAAGGAGCTGGTATATGAATTCGATTGCGTCGGTGATGTTCGTGGCTGCGGACTGTTTTTGGGTATAGAGTTGGTGAAGAATCGCGATAAGCGTGAGCCAGCTACCGAAGAAGCCCATTGGCTAGTTAATCGAATGAAGGAGCTCCATAAGATTCTCGTCAGCTCCGATGGACCAGACGATAATGTGATCAAGCTAAAGCCCCCGATGGTGTTTAATATTGAAAATGCTGATGAGTTCCTCCTGGGCTTCCGGGAATGTTTGTCACTGCTACAGAGACAGAGCAGCCGTATTAACGGCGTGACACAAACGAGTGTTATATGCAACTTATCATCTAGTAAGATCCACGAAAAGCAGGATCATTTGATTAAATCTGTTTGAAACTAATTTTTTATTCCGATCTCACATATAAGGTTTGCGCCTTTTGTATTAGGTTAACTCTATATATTACACATAAATTTATTCAAGTTTTTTTTAGAATATACGTTCTAGTATAAAGCCTTAGTATGTTAAGTGCACATTAAAATATAAATACTGATAATGTTCAGAAGACTAGCTGGTATGCATAATTCTTGGCACATAAAAAATATAGTTTTTCCGGAAATACAAAGTTCCAATTGTTAAAAACTTAAATTCGAAATCGGCAAGCTTATGCTTATTTTGTAATTTAACTTAATGTAATTTCACCACTGTTATTCTGTTTCGGTTGAACTTAGATAAATATTTGTAATACTTTAAATGTATTAGTCTTGAGAAAAAGCAATTAGTACCTTTTATGTTCACGCTAATGCTTAAAAGGCAGCTTTTCGAGAATAATCGCTGTACTTAATGAAAAAGAAGATTTTTACAATATTTCAGTGAAAAAAGATTTCAGTGGACTCTGTGGTGTTTTGGTGAATTGGAAAGGATTATTTCTGGACGTCTGAAAGTGTTGGAGGTAAGCGATTCACTTTTTGCACAATATTATACAAAAAAAACTTTTCGGTGGGATCTGAAATACTCAGGGGTTAATATTAAAATCTATAAATTGATATATTGTGGTTACACGAGATCTAAAATGTGTTCCGTAACAGTAAAATGCATATCTTTTGGGTAATTCTTGTAGGGTGCTAATGGTTTTGTTATTTCTTTGATAAGAGTGTTTTATGCAGAATTCAGCAAACAGTAAAGATTAACAATCATCTTTTTTTATCTATAAGACTTTTGGGTTAAGAGAGTACCTGTCTCAGTAGAACATTTGATTCAATTATTAGAATGATGGTCATGTTTTACTCAATGCATGAGTAAATATTGCTAACGCGATATTAATGCAATATGCGGAAATTTCTCGTGCACTTGTGAAATATTGTTTCATGCAGATCTCTGCATATGGAAAGCCTTAATTCCGCCGTAGTCGGTCCCAAGCCCGGTTGTGAAAGGAAGAGGGAGGCTTCCTCTACCAAAACCGAAACTTTACTAAATTCGTCTAGTCATCTGTTGTGTCTAGACAGCTCGTTGGGGGACTTGTGGTTTCTTTAAAAATATTTTCAGTTCAAATTGTTTTTTTTTTTTAATTTTCAGAGTACATGTTGGAATAAAAAGTATTTGTAAATTTCTTTTCCCCAATCGGGTAGCGAAAGTTGTTTTTTCGTTTTTATTTTCAGAGATTGGAAACACATAAATTTTGAAGAGCTTTGAAGGAAATTTTATACGGTTAACAAACTTTACATTTTTTTTTATATTGTGTGGTGCGTAATTGCTCGTTTAAGATGTAATGACAGAAAAAGATGGATGGATGACTACCCTAACCAATTTAGTCAGCATTTGTGCGTCAAAAAATTAATTTAACACGGTAAGAGACGACTCTCAGTTTGGGAATGTTAGTCAGAATAGTGGGATGTACTGCTTCAATTACTCTAACTAGCATTGATTCTATAGCCAGATAAATGAGTATTTCAGAGATAAATGGTTTTGTAGACTTAGTTGGTTTGATGGATAGAAACATATCGAATTGATTAAAGAAAATTTTGCTGCGGCGCAATTTACCTTCATTTGGATGATGCATTGTAATTAAATTAAAGTTATTCGCCCAATCTAGGTGCAAATAGAATATTTATTTTTTCCAAACATTGAAACTGAATTTTGAATGTCACACAAGATAATTGAGTTACGCATGTACAGCAACATCATATGCATTTCTTTTGAATCGATGAAAAGAAGGAAAATTAATGCTACCGGCCTAAATAACAAGAAGAGGCTGTCGACGCAACCGGTCCCGATCAGATCTTAAATAGCTCATTAAAAATGTTTATGCACATCCTTGCCTTCATAGTTATTGAACGTTTGCAGTTATCGACTCTATTGCGGGTTTTATAATGAATGAAATAAATTTTTGGAAGTAAATTGCTGTTGTTTCATTGGCTTTCCATCTTCATCATTCTGCGTAATACCCCTGTTTCGATCCATCAACAACACAGCGTATGTAGTTTTATGAAAAGGACGCTAAACAGGCGTTGACCTCTAATGGAACTCAATGAGGTATTACACACCTCGCACATTTGGTAACGTATTACAACAGCGATTTGGTGATTGCTACTTTCTCTTATTAGCTTCTCTTTATAAAAAACAAAATTGACCAATTATAGACTCAAGTAGCAGCATTTGAGTCAAAAACCACAGTACAATGTGCAACGGTAATTTTAGCGTTCAGGTATATATTTTACAGGTTATTATTTAAGGCAATCATATTTGATCATGAGGCTGGGAATTTACCTCAGTCTAGTAAGTCTAGATACCGTTCGGAATCACATCACTGCTGTTTGCGCTTCTGTACCGTCAAAATAAATATGAACATCATATCATGTCAAATAATTGTAAATATCTGCATTTTTCTGCAAGAAGAAGAAATTTTTAGAAAGTGCACTCTAGACTTAATGCACTGCGTTACCGACTTTACAACCATTCATATGAAATGCATACTGTTAGGAATCGAAATTTCCATCAACAGTTTTGGATGCCAAATGTACAATGTTAAGAATAATAGGAAATATATGTGTTTCGTGACTTATCATGAGGAATGTTATGGACTGGTGAGTCTGCAAAAAAATTACAAATGAAATAAAATGAATTCCACAGGTCCCGTTGTGATTGTATGGTGTCACTATGCACTATGTCTTCAAAATCGAAGAAACTAAGAATTTTTTTTGTTAGGTTGTATAGGTATATTCTGAACGTTGACCCTCATAGGTTGCACACTATCTATAATTTAAACACACGTCAATCGTTTGCCTATAGATTTATTCCTCTTTAAAGATATAAAATTATTTGCTTATAAAAAGACTTTGCCTTCGAGTTGTCTAAAAATCTGGCTGTGGCCTATTGTGAAGATCCCCATTTAACACTGAGACTGAGAAAATGTGAGCTGTGTCAATAATATTTAAAAGAATCAAAATGAAAAAAAACTCTAGCGCATAGGAACCGTTAGAAATACTGATTTTTAAATAATGGTTACTTATTGACATTGTGGATGTTTGCCAAATTAATATTTAATGGCAGGATCTATAGCCTGTCAAGAGGTAGTGATGTGGGCGAGTAAATTTCTGAGGTAAGAAGGTGTATTCGCGGGGCTGGTGGCAGCAAAGCTAAGGGTGAACTCAAGGAGCGGATATGCACCTGTTATAGTCCATACTAGTTGGGATCCTCGACAATACGGGATCAACAGCTATCGAATACGCGGATAACATCACGGCAATAATAAGAGACTCCCATTGGGATACTTTAAGATCCAGAATGCAAAAGGCATTAAACGAAACGCATGACAGTACAAGGAGTAAGTATATCCCAAAAAGACCAACATAGTTCCATTTACCAGGAAAAGAAAAATTGAGATAGGAGTCCTAAAAATTAAGGGCTCGGAGATGCGTCTACAGGTGATGGAAAAACATTTAGGAACCCACCTGGACTGTAAACTTAACTGGGACAGTCATCGTTACAAAATGGCACGGAATAGCGCTAAGGCACTTTGGACGACAAAACAAATGTTTAGGCGCAGTTAGGGAATATCTCAAAGGTAGGATCTTTAGGCATACAAACAAATGGTGAGACCTATCATCCGATATGGATCAGCAGTGTGGTGAAAGAAAACCACGAACAAACCTGCTGTTAACAGGCTCAAAAAGGTTCAAAAAATGGTCTGCTTAGTGATCATAGGAGCAATGCGCTTTGCCACAACAGCTGGGTTGGAGGCTCTTATAAACCTTAGCACACTATACCTCAAAATTCTAGAGGAACTGGCATAACAGGCGATAAGTCTACACCAGGTCTGCAGGTACAAATCAGGAGACCTGAAAATCTAGCTCTGTATTCTAGAGGGAATCAGGTCCATAATGAAAGCGCTGAGCCTCACTCATGAAATTAAGACTACGTTAGCCTCCAAGAAAAGGCTCGGGGTTCCAATATCACCAAGAAACAAATGGGAGAAAGTTCCAGAAAGGAGCGCAAATGTAGTACGCGAACGGCTCAGACCCAGGTGCTAAATACATTTCCCTCTTCCTAAGGAGACCACCATTTATAAGCAGAATTATCAACGAGTACTATACTTAAGGTTACGCATATAATAAAGATAAGGAATGCCAAAAGGGTCGGTTTTCAAGGCTTTTAATCACAGTAAAAAAAAACAAGTTATACTTAAATAAATTCAGCTATATTCTCAGCTATACCTCAGCTTCGATACAACACAGGGAAAAATAAGCAGTGGCTTTCCGTAAAAGTGCAATAAATGTTTTAACATATCATCTAACCTAGTATTCTTAATGAAAGTTTGTAGTTTTTCATCAATGTATTGAAACGAGTTAAAGATGAATCAGCATTAAATAAGTAAGCAGGTATTCCACGAAAACTTTTCCCACTAAAACATTCGTGTTCCACAGTAGTAGTAAAATTCATAATACATAAAAACTGTCTAGCAAAGAAAAGAAACCAGTAACCTTTTAAAGTGAGATTAATGCGTGAATTAAAGACTAACAGAAATTTTCTATCAAAAGTCATTTAAATAGCAAAAGACAGATATTTAAGAAATGAAACAAATGCAATAGTAAAAAAACAGGTGTGAGTCAGCGAAATTGAGGAAAAAATTTAACGAAATCACGTAAAAAAAAACAAAAAAAAAACCTACATCGCAAAAATTACCTTGAGTAATAAAAGGATCATTAGCTAACCGGTGGCAATCGCTAACGAATTTGATATCTTTTTCTTCTCCATATTTTTATCGCAATATAGTTGCAACTTTTCATTTCACTACAATTGATGCAGAAGAGATTCTTCTCCGAATTAGGCAATTAAAGGTTAATAAACAAGTAGGTGGTAGCCAAATACTCCAAAACTTCTTAAAAGCACAATAGATCTTATTGTTGCACCTCTCACTTATATTTTTAATTATTGTCTAAGTGCGGGGTAGTTTCCAAACAAATTCAAAGCTGCTCTTCTATTTAGTTCCTATTTTAAAAAATTAAAATAAGCAATGCCAAAATAAATATCGTCCCATATCATTAATTTCCAATATATCGAAAATTCTAGAAAAATGACTCGGAACATTACTAACAAATATGTTAGACACGTATAATATCCTTTCTCCAAATCAGTTTGGATTCCGAAGAACTAGGAATAATCTTGATGCAATATAGTAAGTTACTAGTTTTATAAATGATGCAGTAAACAGGAACGATTTTTTTTTAGATAAAAAAAAGCATTCGACACAGCTCATCATCAAAAACTAGCACATACTTAAAACTAGAAGTATAAGCCTCAGTGAAATTATATACAGACTTTTTCATTCTTAATTCAGTTGCCAATTTCAGAAAGTAAAAATTGGAGACTATTCAAGACAAGAAGCAGAAGTAAAACATGGAATGCCGCAAGGCACGGTATTTGGTCCTGTTTTGTTTCAAATTTACGTGAACGACCTATGCAAGTCTATTTGTTCTGATTTCGACGGGCACATTAATTCCTATGTTGACGACACAGTAGTAATATTGCGAAGATCACATGGGAAGATGTGTTTGTAAAGGCCAACAGAGGCAGATTTATAGTAGGTTACGTAACAACAAACTTGCCCTGAATTAAATTTTTTTTAAACTTGAATTCGGAAACAAAATCAGTTTACTTTCTAATATCTACAGCGTAGAAATAAGCCCTAATCAAATAAGACAAGTGAATCAATTCAGATATTTAAGGATTCTTATTGATGAAAATTTAATCTGGAAGAATAAAAAAATTGATCTGACATTAAAAATTTAATCTGACAGTTATACAGAAATTTAGGAAAACCATGTTCACGTTTATTAGGATCACGCAAAATGTAGACCAAAATATAATTAAAATTATATATTATGCAATCGCTTAGTCAATTTTTCAGTATGGTATCACCATTTGGGGGTGAACTTTAACTTTAACTTGCTTCACACATACGAGGCTCCATTCGGTTCGGTTCGTTTTCGGTTGTAACCGAAAACAAACCGAACCGAACGAAACCCTTTCACACTTACACGGCATTAGGTTTTGTGTTTCCTTCCTCAACTTTGTCTAGTGACGTCAAATTCATAAAAGTCTTCAACAATTTCCACACAATCATTGATTAACTGCACCCTCTCACTATCTCGAACTATTGTTTTCGGTTGTAACCGAAAACAAACCGAACCGAACGAAACCCTTTCACACACGGTATTAGGTTTTGTGTTTCCTTCCTCAACTTTGTCTAGTGACGTCAAATTCATAAAAGTCTTCAACAATTTCCACACAATCATTTTTCCATGCTTCCTACCAATTTTTTTCCAGCTTGAAAAAAAATATTTTAATAAGAAAACTGACACTGAAAAAGAGGGCAGATTACCCTCGAAATATCGATATTTGTCAAAAAATTAAATAAATATCGGTTTTCTTATTAAAATATTTTTCTTAAATTTATCTTTACATTTTGCAAAAGTTTTGTCCCGCTGCACTACTTTAGATTGCAATGCACAAATTAGCCAATTCACATCAACATCTGGTAGATTGCTTGTTTTATCAGAAAAACTGCGACTGATAATTTCAAAATTAGAAGTATTAATAAAACTAACCAAAACTGACTAAACTAACTAGGTTAAACTTCTAAATATTTCAAATGAAGAGAAATACAAATGATCCATTAGGTTAAAACCAAAACTAAATCGTGCGTGTGTGAACGTCTTTATTGCTTTCTGTGCCCTGGACACGAATTCGCACCTTATAGAAACCTGATGAAACCTATTCGTGCTCAGGGAGTATTCGGTGCTATACGGTTTATATTAGGCACCGAATAGAAACCGAAGCACCGTTTGACACTTGTCGGTAGTAACCGAAAAAGAACAGAAAATGAACTGAACCGAATGGAACCTCGTGCGTGTGAAACAGGCCTTACAAGCACGGCAAAATACCAAAATTTATATTTACAAATAGAGCCTAGTTTATAATACTTATAACCAAGCTGTGGAGTCGGAGTCGTGGTCCTTTACATTTAAAGCGGAGTCGGAGTCGAATAAGACTCTGACTCCGCTTTAAATATACAGAGCCACGATTCGGACTCCACAGGCCTGCTATAACACAAATAGGCAAAAAAGTAATCTTTTGATGACAACTAAATGCAAAAAGTTAATTACTGAAAGACATTAGGGTCCAGAATTCAAAACTAGTATTCCTGCAGCAGTAAAACGACGGCTCAATGAAAATTATATCAAAGTTGTTTTTAAGCATTCTACAAATGCAAATAATGGTATTTTGAATTCATTTTGAAGGAATTTAACTGCACACACACGAAAACATAGCAGTTGTTTTTTTTTCAAAATGTATTGTTTGTTATTTACTGTATTTCATTTTATTGTATATAAAATGAATTACAAAGTTTCAGAACAGCCTTTACTAGGAAATTTTTGAGTGTGTTTTTTAATTATATAGTAAAGAATTTTTCAATAAACACCAAGTTTTCAAACTTAATACAATTTATACCTTCCATGCATTAGCTTTTTCTTTTTCTTTTTGGTAGCATGCAAGTATTATTATTATTAAAATAATAATCAAGATACGAAACTAATCTCACTTGTGGCACGACGAAAGTATAATCATTTAATAAGCACAGTCACCAAACCCGCCCACAAGTTCCACAAGCTTAAAAACACAAATAAAAAAAGTAATAAGACTCCCGTTTCCGTGCAAAAAGTACCCCACAGGATAGGAGATGACTACTGTAGACACTGCAGAGTAGCAAAAGAGAGTCTAGACATCTTCTCGCACAAGGCCCAACACTACAATCAAAAGAAAATCATAAGTAGATTTAACTGAAGATGAAGATTAGAGCCGCTTGGCTTCTAATCTTCTCTGCATCTGAGTAGCACAAAAGACCTGCCTAAGGATACATCCAAGTTCATATAGAGTCGGAACATCCTTGAGGACATAGTTTTGAGGAGGCGCAATCTACTTTGAAGGTCGCAGTGCTAGGGATCATCCGGACCCGCTCCATGTATTCATTCATTCGTTCATTCATTCATTCATCTGTTGGTACGAAAATAGCTAAAGTGACTGGTAATGGTAGCCCTTTGCCAGCTCCAAAACTGAAAGTCCACCAAATCTGCTTCACATTGAGGCCAACCCATCCCATGAATATTTATTCGATCTAATGACAGCATTGGAAGTTATAGCGATTAGGAGAAATTTAGAGTTGCCATCTGCAAAACTTTTCAAATTTTCGAAATATTTATACATTTGTTTTTTACCGTCACTACAAAATCATTACCATTTTAAAAATTTTCTTAGTATTTAGTAAAGCGAATTAAAAAAAAATTACAAAAACTACCATAGCTAGCAGCTCAATTATAATTTTTTAACCCAACTTCTGTTAAACTGGACTTAGAGTAAGGTTCAGCTACTGTGTGAATTTCTATAAAATCTAACACGTGGATCGGAATTTACAGAGCAAAAAAATATTTATTTCTTGGCGAATTTTTAAAGATGGTACCACTGCCATAGAATTGCCCATATTTCGAAATTACTTCTATCAGACTTGGACCAATTCAAGGTCAATCCATCCTGTGAAAAAAAATTGATCTGATAAACGGGTCGTGAGCTCTCGCGAACACAATCCTCAGTCAGGTGCTAAAAATAGAGTTAAATTAGTGAAGTGTTACCGTTCTGAAGCAAAGAGGAATTAAGAAAATTTTCATTTGATTCTGCCGACCAAAATATATATGACCGTCAAATCATGAAGTCATTATATGTATTGCATAGTTGTTATACATAAGCAGATTTCGTTAGTTTTATTTTTCGCATATTTGCGAAATTCTAGTATGAATAAGATATAAATAAATAAGTACAAATTTGGAAATTAAAATAAACATTTGAAAATACTTTTGATTTTTTTGAAGAAACAAACTTCCTTGTTCGTTTCCTCCTAAACCGAATACTTGGCTTGTAGTTATAACCCAGTCATTTTAGCAATCAACCTCGGAATGAGAAATAATAAGCTGATTTTTGTATATATACCTTCATTTTGGGGTCCTCAAAGTTGCCTCACTCATAAAATTTCGTGTCTGCGTCGAAAGTTATTCAAGGTCAAAGGTGAGAAAAAACAGTTTTTTGCGATTATCTTGGTTTCTATTGTTCCAATGATAGCACATACAAATTGTAGAACATAAAATTTGCCACAAAATACTTTTGCAGCATTTTTTCATGCGCTCAACCGTTTTTCCGATAGAGGGTGGTAAGCGCGCAGCACTCAGCCATATGTACTGTAATGCAAGGTCAACCCTGAAACCTTCAGTTTTGAATTATTTGTATTATTTATCAGTAAATACATTGTATTGAATAACATTTTACATATATTTAATTTATTTTAATTTATATATTTTACATATTTTTAATCTATCAATCTGTAATAATTTAAAGAACAAAAGTATTACTTTTCTTCTTCTTCATCGTCATCTTCTAGACGTTCGGGAATTTCTGTATCATTATCATCATCTTCGTTGCCTTGAATTGGTGTTTCCAGACCTACCTGAATTTCATGGTCAAAAGCACTTTCTTGCTCACAGTCACTTTGCAATGAAACAGCATTGAGGCAAGCTTGCCCATTACACTGGCCACAAGCTAAAGTGCATTGTAGCCCCGATTTTCAACATCGGTACCGTGCACCACATCCATTCTTACAATTACAAAATGGAGTATTCAGTAATTCATACTGTTGTCATTGGCTCCAGGAATTCATTTTGGAGCACTCAACCCCATTCCTGGGGCTCTAAATCATGCCCTAACCATTTTTGAACTTGGTAATAGGCACGGTTTATATGCTGATGGGCCGCTGCACTTGTCGGTGGAAGATTAGATACTTGGACAGGCTTATTAAGTTTCGTAGATTTAATGAACTGAGTATATCGAAGATGATCGATATTATCCTCAGATTTTGGAGCATTGTATATCGCTAGATCTAGATCTGTCAGTAAATAGAAAGCGGTCACTCAAAAAAAAAAAAGTTTTAACAATGTAACATCTGTCTCAAGAACTAACTATATAATGAATGAAGAAGGCCGTATTATATACGGGTCTGAATTCTCATTTCAGGTATAAACGTCATAGAAAAAGGTCGTATTATAGGAAACCGTCTTCTCAGTTATAGTTATGATACAAAAATAAGTATTTAAAAAAATCCACATTTAAAGATAAAATACATAATTATTTTACTACTTAAAATCTACTTTCAATAAATTTACATGTACAAATAGTATTTCATTTAATTAGTTTTTAATCACACAAAGAAGGTAAATATAATTAAATTAAAATATTAAAAATCGGTAAAATGGTATTAAATACAATGTATTTACTGATAAATAATAAAAATAATTCAAAACTGAAGGGAGTATTCACAGGTATACACGGTTGACCTTGCCTTACAGTACATATGGCTGAGTGCTGCGCGCGCGTACCGCCCTCTATCGGAAAAACGCTTGAGCTCATGAAAAAATGCTTCAAATGAAATTTGTGGCAAATTTTATGTTCTACAATTTGTATGTGTTATCATTGGAGCAATAGAAACCAAGATGATCGCAAAAAACTGTTTTTTCTCACCTTTGACCTTGAATAACTTTCGACTCAGACACGAGATATGCTCAGACTTTTGAAGCAATTGTGAGAACCCTAAAATGAAGGTATATACAAAAATTCAGCTTATTATCTCCCATTCCGAGCTTGAACCCTTTTTTATGCTAAAATGACTGGGCCATTAGTTCAAAAGATTAGTTGGTTTTAATAAAATACCAAAACAATTATATCAATTTCCATTAACACGATTCGAACCAATCACAAGCGCATATTCTGCCGCACCACTGACAACCACCTTCACATTTGACCAAACACCAGAAATTGATACGGGGCTAAGTAATTACTGGTGCTGCAATTTGAAACCAATTTCCTTCATGATCACTCATAGATAAATGCAGTTCGATACCGTAACAACATAAAATCTCACCAACAAATCGTTACGATATTACGCATAAATATGCGTCCAAGATGATTGCGATAATCTAATGCTGTACCATGTCCGGATTTTTACTCGAACGAGCAAGAAGTACGAGTGGTGTGTGAGGTGAGTGTGGAGTTATCATAATTGCTGATTACGATTACACCGTGCTCAGGATGGAGGAAGCAATGCGACTCCGCAGATAACTGGCTCGACAACATACCACACTAGCCAAGTGCATCGAGTGCGCCAAGTATCTACTCTCGAGTCTGCTTCAGTCTCCATCCAGGTAATACCGGATCCGATACAATATCGTGATTTAATGAAATATGCAAATGCTTTACTAATCGTGTCATGATATTGCACAGATGATAGTTTGTGCAGGAGTTATGGAAATGCACATACATTCGTTTGAATGGTAGTTGCTTGGATGCATTAGTCATATCGCGGTAGTTTCTTATCATTATTAATATTTAAGATGTCACATTGCAATCATACAAACTGCATATAATGCAAACTAGTAAGAAATTCATTGCAGGTTGCTAGAGGAGCAGTAGCGGACTAGGGAGGCAGATCATTTAGATTGAAATTGAATTAGCTAATTATAAATTGAGATAGTGTTGATTGAAATAAAACAGGTTTTATGCGAGCTGTTTGTGATGTAGTACTTCCGGTAGTCTAAGAATAAAGAATTGTCTATGGCAAGCTATGATCAGTTCATTTTGAGCCTATTCTACTAGTTCTGTGAAGTGTTGAGGCAGAATTAGATGATTTCCAGTATACTCGAAACGTTTTGTCAAGTTCCAATTCAGCCCTGTTGATAGGTACATTCAGGCACATCTGCAAATTCGAAAACAAAACACACGCAAAAAATCGAGGCAAACTAGAATCGATAATAGCTCAAGTGCTTTTCTTCGCCGCACGGCTTGCGAGATTTCGCGACGTGTAGCGCGATCACGACTTTTGGAAACGCATTCCAAACGAACTCATCTCCTTAGCCGAAACTGCATTTTCCTTGCGATGCAATTTTCCCATTTAGTGGCTGTTCGAGCACTCCTGCTGCTAGCTTGCTGCAAATAGTCTGCGGAGCGGTATCGAATTGGCTCCGACGATTATACTGTTGTTGCCGCCGTGGTTGCTTGCCAGTTGCTGCCGTTCCTCTGATTTCGTCCAAGATTTGTCCCAGCAAACTGGCCGTGTTATTTATGTCCGTGAGATAGTTGTTATGCGTCTTCATGTTTCCTGACTTAGATATTTAGATTTGCACAAATCGCGATTTGCGCAAATTCAAACTGATCTCATCATTCATGATAAGTAATTGGTGCAGTAAGAACAGTGACTTACTCGATACGTGTGTTCAGAAGGATGTCGGTATGGCTGGACTGTTGTACGTAGGTACTTGTTTGGCGAAGAGATACGACAAAGAAGATGGAGTTGCAGGAAGAATGCAATACGATTGCGATTTGGCGAGCGGATAGCGAGGCGGCAACTTAGTCCCTGACATTGACTGAGACCTTAGAGTGATTGATGATTTCGTGATTCGCATCTAGGTTCATTACATGAATAAGTTTTATTCGAGATAAGCTTTGTAACATGGGAGTAGAAACTGCGGCAGGCACCTTTTCGTAATCATCGTTTAAATGATATTATTTCCATATATTTTCGGCCTTGTAAATTTCGATCGGGGTTGAGTAATAATGTTGATTTCGATTGCTGAAAATTGTATGATTTAATGCAGCAGATATTGGATATTCCAACAAGTTCGTGGCGTTTTATGCCCCGTAATATAAGTTTTATCTGGAAATACTAGATATACTTTTGACAGATGACATTTAATTGGTAATTTTTGTATAAAAAGCAGTGACATTTGTTTATCTAGTCAAAGGTTATAGTGAACTGTAAATGGAGATTAATAATGAGCGGATTCAATTCATTTAACATTTTTGGTGTTTGCGGTAAAGACGCTTCATCAAAATTAAAAATGGTTTACTCGTTTTCGTTCTAATAATTTTGATAACAATAATGCTCTTTGCTCTGTTCGGCCAATGATTGAAAAAGGTGGAGAGATACTCGGAATAATCCAAATTAATTGTCATACAAGTAGCACAAGCAATACCAAAGAACAAAGCATTTAGCACCAAACAAAAAGAAGCTCGATGTGTGAGTACCACATGAGTTGACAGGGAAAAATTTAATGGATTGAATTTCCAACGCAACGAGCCATTTTTGTGGAGATCAAGTACGGACAGTAATTAATAATTGACTTGGTAAAAAGTCATGGTAGAAACGGAAGGAAGCTGCTAGAGCGTTTGCAAAGCCAGGATTAATGCCAAAAAAAGGTAACGCTGTTTGTTGGGTGGGATTGGAAGGGAATCGTCCATTATGAGATTGTCCCGCCTGACGAAACGTTTGATTTTCACCTCTACTGTCAACAACTGCCTCCAATAAACAATTCCATAAAAGTAGCCGAGTTGATCAACAGATAGAGCACTGTTTTTAAAAATTTAAATCTCTTGGATGGAGAATTTTGATGCACAATTCGATTGCCATTTGTTCGGGCCTCTGCAAAATGCCCTTAATGGTTTAAATTTGAACTCTGTGAACGTTTGCGAAACGGGCTTGGACCACCTTTTTCCTCATGTTTTTTTCTCAAAAGGGTAGGGTAATGTGGGTTAATTTGGCACACATTTTTGTTTTTCACCGACAGATGTATCAAAACGAACTCTCTAGATCTCTCTATTCATAAAGCTTGAGACCAGGCGCAACTTTTGGCGTCATAAGATTTCAAGACTCTATGCAAAAAAAAAAACATTTTTTTAATTTGAAGCATATGAAAAAATGTGGGTTAATCGGAGCCAAAGTGGGGTAATTTCATACAAAGCCAGAATATTTCAAAATTGACTTAAATTTCAATGTAAATGATTCAAAATGTTAATTAAATGATTAGAAACGATAGAAAATGGTTTAATTATTCCGAATCGGGCTCACAAATAGCAGAAATCCAATAACTGCGTGTCATATTGGCACATTTAAGATGCACTTGACGTTTGCATTCCATGCATTCGATTGTATTAAATTTTGTGCATTTTTTGGCATTGCTTGCAAACAGATGATGCAGAAGTCCTCTTCCGATTCAGATGATATTGCAGACGGTTCTTTTTGCTGACGTTTTTTTTTGGCCGGTGTTGATGTTTTGATTGGTTTTTTGGCTGTTGGAAAGACCTGCTGGTGTGTGACAGCTTCAACCAAATTCGAAACATCATTTGGTGTTGTTGCGGTTTTTCGTATGTGGCATGATAGCTAAAAATTAACAAAATTCAAGTAAAAACATTTAACCCAGTCAAAACAATGAAGAAACGCTAAAAAATCCACAAAATTTCACCATACTGAGTTTTCTGTTATGTGTCAAATTACCCTACAAATTTTGTGTCGGGTTATCCCTAAGCAACATTTTGGTGCGAATACACGCGCCATCACGACATATGCAGATACATGCAAGAAAACACTCACGAATCGAAAGAGGATAGAACAACGAACATTTTCAATATAATTGCCTTTGTCAGGACGTAGAAATAATGTGAATTTTACAATGCACCAGAAAAACTCATTGAAAACTTTTCAAAAACCAAAGTTCTAATTTTTGTCAGAGAGCACGAAAAATACGTGTAAAAAGCTCTATGTCTTTATAAAAATGAGCGCATACAAAAACTAATAAATCCATACGAACGACGCTTCTGTAGCTGCGATTTTTACACTTACGCCATTTTTGTCATATAGCCCCGTGTGTCAAATCTAGTCAAAGAAAGTTCATTTAAAGTATGAGAAGTTTATGGTTTAATACGGCCTATTCTTCGCTTTGATTGACGACTTGTGGAAGGCTCTATCACTAGCAAATATTCTCCCATTTATTAAGACTAAAGTGAACTATTTTCAACCTGGAAGTATCACAAACAGTTTGCAGCAAAGAGTAGTTCTTTTCAGAAGAACTAATTTGTCGTGAATATTTCAAAGAGGAAGTGGATGTTTTATCTTTGTAGCTCAACGAGTACTCACTCCTTCAAGAACCTTTTTAGGCTAAATTTTTTCATAGTGATGACTAATTTTCTCAATTAAATATTTAACACTTTCACTAAGAGGCTGCTGCCTCTGTTAGCTAGACGATTGAGAGCACTACGGAAATAATGACATCGGTATAAATTGCCTAGTATTAGGTATGTTCGCGTATTGCAGCAGCAACAGATTTTTTCAGCTGTCTTTTTTTTGTGGCAAAATTTGGCTTGTAGCAAGAGTACAAAAACTACTTGCTGCGAATCTATTTTAATATACTATATTATAATAGGGTGTACGCGAACAGACCTTTTAAAATATTCTTTTGACGTGATTGAGACAATTACTGCATCATCAGACTACATGCAAACCTTCGATTAATGCTCTCTTAACTATTTAGGTAGTCATAGCCAAAAAGTTACAAACAAGTTATAGTTCAATAGCAATATTATTTTGGATGGTAGCTGTTAGAGCTAGTCGATTAGCAGTATTTCAATGGTAAAGGTAAAGCAGTATTTCAAGGATACTGGAGTATGAAGCGTATCTAACATATCAATTCACCGTACTCAAATCTGTACTTAAATCTACCGTATTTAACCTTCACCTGGCATGCTCATCCTGAGTAACAAACCTGGACTCGTGGGGTACGTACGAACCCCATTGAGAAATATCTTTGCAAAAATTGAAATATTGATTATTTTGTCTTAAAAAAATCAGAGATCATCTTTAGAAACCACTTTAAACTGTACACTAGTCCGAGTTGAGAAAAATCAAGATCAGCGTTCATAAATAATTCGGAAACTTGAAAAATTAAAAAAAATTCGTTTTTTACAAAAAAAAATCATAACTTTTTTGGTTTTCGATAAGAAGGGCTGAAATTTTAGCTGTGACTTCTTCTGTTACATCACTATAAAAAAAATAGTAATAGATTTCATGGGTCTCTAAGAAAGGTATTTATTTTGAGAAATTAAGGTATGGGTTTTACGAAAAAAAATGATTTTCGAAATATAGGAAAAAGTAGTTTTTTTATTTTTTTTTTAGAGAAATGTATTACAAAATAATCATTGAAAGAAGTAGAGTTAATGAAAAAAAGATTTGCAGCTTATAAAAAAAAAATTTAAATTAATGACCGGTACAATCAGGGCACATCAAAATCCTATGGTCTAGGGCGTTTGCAGGATGCACATTCTTTATCTCTTTTTGTCTTTCTTCCGATCCCATAAGCCGCATCTTTGCTACTTTCTACTTTCCTACTTTCAAATCTCTGGGGAGCTTCAATTGAGTAAGACGACGTTCCAAATGCGGTGTAATTAAATGTAAATAAATTTTTTTTAAGCAATAATCTGAAGTTATTTTTATTTCTTCTTGATTTTGCACGGCTTTGCACGCTCTCAAAATTCTAGCATTTACGATCGCCATGTCCAAGATGCCTTGAAAATATCGCTGCGGCCACATGTACGTCTTTTTACGCACATTGAAAGAGTGACACAGCTTATGAAAAGTGTCCGTTCCTCCTTTATTTTTGTTATAATAAAGGACAATATTAGGTTTATCCTCGGTCATTTCTTCTGTGTGAAGAAGCGAGGAGGCCAGAAGCACAATTTTTTCAATTTTCTTTTTCTTCGGAGCATAGCTGAAAAGCGTTAAGTTTTCAGCATGGAAGAACTTTGTGAGTGGCAAAGATCGACCACTCACAAAGTTCTTCCATGCTGAAAACTTAACGCTTTCCTTCGCAATAAAATCCACTGGGATTTCCCTTTTGTTCTTGTGAATAGCATCGTCAGATTATTCATAGCTTTCGCCTGAAGAATTCTCCGAGCTTGAAAGATGATCGCCACTATTATCATCCATTGGTTCCTCGTCCAAGTCATCCTCGAGCAACTGCTCTTGTAAATATTCAGAACGCAAATTATACGCCATTCTAAACGTAAACAAAAAAACGTTGAAAATAGTAAAAAAATTATTGATGCATAGAAACGTTGATTACTTATTTTTCTTTTCTTCCTAAACACCAAAATTAAAAACACAAAAAATGCCCCAATTCACGAAAAAACGACGTTGATGGCACGGTGGGGTACGTACACACCCCAAACTGCTTTTGATGACTGTTGCAGACGAACTAACGGTCGCAGCGCTATCCCACTGGCATAGGTATAAAAGTGTATCCCTTGACTACCGATAGATGTCGTTACGAGTTTCGATTTGAAAGATTTAGATATCGAAAGCCGACGAGAAAGAGCGTGGGGTATGTACATACCCCATGAGGCCAGGTGAAGGTTAAGTACGAAAGTTATCTTGGTTAACTGTCATGCTCTATAACATTTGCTAGGCTGTTACAGTTTAAAAAATCAGAGCAAAACTATTCATTTGTTGTCATACTTCCTCATTTCATAATCTCTGAGACACCATAGGTGAGAAAATTCACTTTTGAGTACAAATGTTCACTTTTTCAGATTAATCACGGTATTATCTGTCATTACGTATCATATGAATGATTTTCGCTGGTGTGCCACTTCGTTCGTCATTAAGTCCATAAGCATAATTGAGGTTTTTGGTGTGCCAATAGGTAAAACTCAGATATCTATTTTTAATGTTTCTTTTACTGGAATGGCCAAATTTGTATAGAAGCAAAGCAGTTGCTAGTTGAGATTTTTGACGGACATTTGTACAAATAAATATCAAATCATAAAACAATTAGATCACATCTTATATTCACCAGTATTTGATCATGAGACCATAATTGCAAATTCCACTAGACACAAAATATTAACTGAATTGAATATTTTTTGCAGCTAGATAGTACAACTAGCCTACTCAAACTATCAAAGAAACCGTGCTGCTATGAAACTGCTAATTCGTAAGCCTCCTTTGCCAATGTATATATATATTACTTAAACGGCTAAAGCATTGCACAACATCATAAGAGAATCACTTTGCTAATATAAGTGTAAATTTTTTTATCCAAAAAAAAAAAAAAATTCAAAGTATTCACTTATTCCTTCCCAAGGAACAAAAAGTCATTCATCTGTACTTAATTAATGCAAAGGCTTTTAAGTTTTTTTCCGGCACCATTTTTCTTCATCATTCACAGACACTTGATAATATGTTTGTATCGTGAACCATTAGGGCCTATGCACCAGTGATGAATTTTTCAACAAAGGTATTTCGTTTGATGAACAAAGTCTGATTCGATTTGCAACTTTTCCACTCGCTGAGCTAGATTGACTCAGATTAATGTCAGTTTGAAAGAATTAAATTATGAGAGGGTAAGAGTGATGCGATTTCGTTCCTTTTTAAAGCAATGACATCATTTTTCAGCAAGAAGTTAACTTACAAAAACATTTTATGTTTGCCATCAAACTATTCGAGTTTTTTTATTGAGTGTATGATTTAAGTCTAAAAGTGGTCGTATTAGTAAGTAAAAAGGCGAATCTTCCGTGTAAATAAATTTGTATCTTTTACAAGCAGAAAGGATTTCTTCAGATAAAAAGTAAATTAAGAGGGAAAACAGCTTAAAGGATTCATATAATGGTTTTCTTCTTCTATTAAATAAATATATAATATTCAAAAAATTTCCGTTGAAAAATTTTAATTCGTTGCTAAAATCTTCGTTTGAGCCCCGGAGCGAATTTCAGGTTTCAAAAGATTTTTTTGAAACGACCTTTTTACTAATGTTCGATATATATATATATATATATATATATATATATATATATATATATATATATATATATATATATATATATATATATATGTATATATATATATATATATATATATATATATATATATATATATATATATATATATATATATATATATATATATATCTATCATCAAAAAGTTTCAGTGAAAATATCTCAGGAACGCGCCATCCGATTAACTTGAAATTTTCAGTACACATTGATGTATATGCAGAATAGTGCCAGGTCTCATAAAAAGTTAATAATCTTTACCCCTTTGGCGCCGGCGGCCATTTTAGTTATATTTTTAATATACCTATTATTCCGTACACAAATAATTTTTGCAAAAATAAAGTTGACGAAATAAATTTCGAACGTGTTTTACATGTGAATCAGATGTTTTGGAATTTTTTAACCCCATGTGTGCGCGGGTGCCTAAAAAGAGAACGGGAAAACTTGAAATTTTTTAAATTGCGATAACTTTTGACCGAGCTATTCAATCATTACGAAATTTGTAGAACATATTGGTATTATTTAGTTGTAGATTTGTGTAGCTTTTAATGAGCGTGCTGGCAACCCTGTAGCTAGGACAGGTACTGAAAGTGAAAACCTTCAAATCATCGTCTCTCTTGAAAAAATGACGCTTCTTCAAAAAAAAGCCACTCATATGTAAATCTTGTGCTTTGTTTACATAGACAAAAAAAAATTTGATATGGTGTACCGGGCACGCCTGGTAATCCTTGCCCAATTTACCTATATTTTTAGCATCAAAAACTTCTGTTCACGGAAACTCACAATCCAATAGAAGAATTAATTGAAATTTGCAGAATGTATTGGTTTTAAATAATACCAGGTTTGATAGAAGTGATTTTGAAATGCGGGCGATTCTGTGCCAGTGGTGCCATCTTGAAAAATCACTAAAAAAGATAACTGCTTTTAGCCCTATAAATTCTTATTCAATCGTTCGATTTTGACGAAATTCATACAGTAGCTGGACCTTACTTGACCACGTTAGGTAGAAATTTTGTCGAAAAATTCGGTTGGAGCTGCCAGCTATGCTAATTTTGGTGTCCTAAATTTGAAAAAAATAAAAATTTGGAAGTGAAAACATTCAAACCTTCGAATATCCTCAAAAATGTCCGTTGCTTACAATGAAACCAAACTGCATACAAGTCTTATGCTTTATCTACGCGTTCAAAGTAAAACTTTGGAAATTTCATGTCGGACAAGAACGGTAACCCTTTCCTAGTTAACCTATATTTTTAGCATCAAAAACTTCTGTTCACGGGAACTCACGAATCAATAATCAGATACAAGTGAAATTTACAGAATGCATTGGACTTAAGTAGGACCAGGTCTGATAGAAGCGATTTTGAATTGTAGGAAACTCTGTGCCAGTGGTGCCATCTTGAAAAATTACAAAGAAAAAAAAACTGCTTTTTGCCCTATGAAATGTGAATAAGTTACCAGATTTTCAAGAAATTGACACCTTACTCTAAACTCTGTTTGATAGAAATTTGGTTGAAAAGTTCGATTGGTGCTGCCGGCTATGGTAATGTTTGTGTCTTTGGTTTTGAAAATTCGCTCAGGAAAATAAAACTTTTTGCCCTATAGCTTCCAGTGCAGTCATGAACACAATACGAATTTCATACAATTAATGGAACTTATAATAAACATTATTCAGGCCAAATTTGGTTGAAAAGCCACGATAGGGTTGCCAGCTATTGTTGGTTTTGTGTTTGTTTACAATATCTTTATTAAGCGGTTTTATCGTAGAATTTTCAATTGGTAATGATATTGTAGTGACAATAAACAGCAAATATTACGCTTTCGATTATTTGACAAAACTCGCTGCAGGTAAATTTTTTTATACTCCTATAACTTCGAATGTAATATAACAACGTGAAGCAGATGTGATATATTCTTGGCTTTGATACTGGCGAAAGGTTGCCAGCACGAGTCGGTTGTGCTACTTTTGTATCAAGTTAGTATTCATACCGGAAACTTTGTACTTACAGTTAGTATTCGTACCGGAAACATTTACAATAAAAATAAATAACCAATGTTTTAATTCCCAAAATTCTGCAAATTATTCGGATCGCAGCCCCAAACACCAACTTCAGTTACAGTACTGCAGGCACTGAGCATTTTCTTCATTGATGTTATATGAGATGCTGCTTTCAAAATTTTGTGAAATAAGCACTGATAACGAATATAATTAACCCGTGTTTTGCTCTCATAAACGTTGAAATTCATGCGAGTGGTAATATCTGAGACCTTCCACCATATGACTTTTAATGCATTCTTGAGACCAAAGTAAAACGTGGCATTTGAAACAGTTTGGCCGTAATAAGCAGCTCATGGGGTGGAATATGCACTCAAAGCCTGCACGATTCTTCTACTGTTCTTCGAACATTAGTGTTTCTAGCGGTTCAGGTGCGCTAGAGTTTTTCAATTTATGTACATTCTAGCTCACAAAAATATTTCAACCTGCAATTTGAAAAAGTCAAAATTAGACTCTACATAATTAAACGTGGCGTAATATCTTTATTTATGGTATAGTTTTTGGTGCGAACCAATATAGAAATATTCCCAAAGATTGAGTAAATTTTATTCATTCATTCTTTGTCAAAAAAATCATAAAAACTACAAAAAAAATACTCCCAAACTACTTCATTCCCTTTGAAAGCACGAAAAATTGTAGCACATAAATATAAAACAAACTTAATGTCGCATGCATTTAATGCAAGAGCTCGTGCCTGTATATTCTTGTAAACACAAAAATTTAGTACAGATACATACATATAAATCAAAATAACATAAATTCCACTATCCAATCAATCGAAATTTATTTTGACCGCGGTATTATATGAATTAAGACATTGCAAGCTTCTATATCTTTGGGCAAATGAGATTCTGGTTCCGTATAAGTTTTTGTATGGTTTCAATTCAATTCAATCATTCCATTTTATTTTTGAGAAATGCACAGCGGAATTCAAAATATACCAGGTTGTGCCTCCTGGAAAACAAATAAACTTTGTCTGGCGATGACTAATGATATGTTTGGAATTGTTGGTACTTGCTTATGAAGTCAGAAACATAATTTAGCATTTAAGGGTGTATTTGATTTTTAGTCGTTTATATTAACTAAATAATGTTTCACGTTGATATCAAAAAATAATTCTAATATGCGATGTTTTTTTCCAAGTGTGGTCTATTACAAGTTATATCTTGTAATAACTATGTGATTGTGAGGATTGAGAGTAAAATTTACTTTCATTTTCCTTCTATTTCCTTGTTTTATCAATTGTTGAAAAATAGTTTATTTGTTTTATAATCTTCTCTTTCAAGGTCGTGTTAAAGTTCAAAATAATTATCTTGAATAATGAACCTTAGGCCGAAATCGGATCGGACTAGTCATCTGTCATTATTACAAGACGAAAAGTTACCAAAAGCACTAACGTATTGAATTGGTGTCTTTGACATTAAGAAGAATCAAGAGTAGATACGTTAGAATAGAATTCGAAGTAGGATTTGAGTTTTTGCACCTGGTGACGAGGGTTTCGGACTACACAGCAATTTTTTTCGACTTCTTTATTTCAACTTAGCTTTCAAATGAATTTGCGTTCACCAAACTATTTTCAAAAAAACTCTCTTTGATCTTAACAAAGCATCTAAACTCATTGGGTGGAAAGGTTTTCAGGACTACCAATTGCATGAATTTCAAGATTTAGGAAAGCCAAACACTGCAAAACTTTGAAAGCAGCATAACATAACCAAAGAAAATGCTTAGTGTTTGTAACACTTTACCAGCACTGCAACTAAAAGTCTCCCACAATTTCCTCACGTCAAAATCAAATAATTCTATCGATCTCGATTTTATCCGATGATTCGTCGAAACTTACAGTTACAATTTTATTTGCAGTGCTGGTGCCTACACTGGTGCTGCGTCGCCAATATTGGACAGGATTCTAGCGAGTCTTCTTACTTGCTTTCTCCAGATGAGGTTTGAAGCTCAGTTTATTGTCGATCGTTATACACAGGTATTTTATAGCAGGCTGCGAAATGGAAAGCAACTTTAAAGGTAATTAGTTGCCAAAGATTAGGGGCGCCAATAAAGTTGAAAGAAAGAAAAATACCATCAGCACACATTCGCCTGCGCTCTAGACTTATGAGACTATCTGCATTGAAATCCCCATGGAACTTAATAGATAGAAAACGGATGAATTTCCGCTAGACACTGTCTAGGGAAGCACATAACGTGGTTTGGTATGGGTTCCACAGGAAAGAAGCATATTCTAATTTGATTCTGATCAGAGAAAAATAAAGTATTTAAAAATTGTTGATATTGTGAAAGTATGCACTATTTCTCAGAATAAACCCTAAAATGCGGCGTGACTGGTTTATAATATTATTTATATGATCAGAGAAATTTAAAGAAAAATTGAAAAGAACACCAAGGACTTTAATTTGATTTAGTTGTTTGATTTTAGTGCCAAGTATGAAGTATTCGTTGTTGTAGATCATATTAGAAATTTAGAAGGGCATATAGCTGCATTCACTAATGTTAACTCCAAGGCCGTTGCTGATAAAAACCAAAAATAGTGATAAAAACCAGCAATGGCTTCTTGTGTAGTTAAAATGTCTTGAGGACTGCGTAAAGCTTAATAGAATAGTAAAAATTTCACAGTGCCAAAAACTTGTCATATGTCATTAATAAATAACAAGAATAGCAATGAAGCCAGATGCGAACCCTGACGAGCACCGGAGTAGACAGAGAAACTTTGAGAAACGTTTCCCTTGAAATTAAATACGAGGGTTCTGTTAGATAGATCGTCACATAACAAATTAAGCAGAGAACCAAAGAACCCAATGCTACGTAATTCACAACAAAGGAGTTCAATATTTACTTTATCAAAAGCTTTGGAGAGGTCCGTGTAGATTACATGTACAGGCAGAAAGGATGTAAAAGAATTGACTACAAATCATGAAATGATAAAAGTTTGGTAGCAGTAGATCTCGCTTTCATCCGTGCTGGTTGGGGGTTGATTGTGTAATTCAATTGAGGAATCAAGTAGTCCATAAGCAAATTCACTAAAATTTTGGGGAGCATAAACAAGACACAAATTGTACTATAATTTTTTCATCTCCGGATTTAAAAATTGGAAGTAAAAAATTGTGTTTCAACAATGACGGGAATATACCACTTGAAAATTATTTATTAAAATAATGAAGAGAAGCAGCGTCAGGCCGTCAGCACAAGATTTTAGGAAAATAGGAGGTAGGCCGTCGATTTCAACTGACTCGGAGGCATCAAGTAATTTTAATTTGGTGTTTATCGACTCAGAAAATCAGGTAAAATTTGGAGAGAGATATGAGATTTCTCTCACAACATGAGTCGGTGTACACACTTTTCTGATATACAGAGGAAAAATGATCCGCGAACATGTTAGCGATAGCTTTAGGATCAGCGCTAGTGCAACCATTCAGCCAGAACGTAGCCGGCAGAGAGTTTTCAATTCTTATTGAGTTCATAAACTTACCAAATAGAGTGAGAGCCAGCGCTTGCCAGACATACGTCAAAGTATAAAGGCTAACATTGTGTGTGTGTATTCTCAGTACTGTAGATAAGAAAGTTCGGGGGGTACAAACCTTGCCTAACGGTGGCTTATACAGGTAGCAGGTAACAAAGGCTTACGTTAAAGCATAAAGTCTGGGATTTGAATATTATGTTTAAATAACTATTTTAAGTCAAGGTTTAAGAAGTCAGACCCATGCAAAGGGTCCAACACTACCACAGAGTCGGTATAAGGTCAAATACACCGAGAAAGTGTTGCCCATGAATCTATGTAAGAGAATATTAGTATTAGTATTAGTTAAGACTTTTAGAGCTTAGTGATGTTAAAAAATAATGAAATTTACATCTATACATACCACAGATATAAGAGAGAATGGATTAGAAATCGTCCGAGAGAAATGTGCTAATTTTCGACTTTTTGCTTACTGGTGTGAGAATGAGGTACTGGTGTGTGCCCTACACAGTTCATATGGTAACGCTCATGTAAAAATCACTAGAGATCGTCATTTTGAACGTCGTTTGACATTTCTTTCCCCGAACCGTCGAGTGGAGGTGGAAGTGCTTTTTGTGAATGAAATTATTTATGATTTCACACAAAAACAAAACTGATGCCAAAGGTTAATTTTACCTACCCGAAATATGATATCCCCTGCGAATCACTTCGGTAGCTACTTTTGCAGCCTGGAACAGGGCACTTCATTATCGTACTATTTCATAATTTTTGACCGCTAATTTATTCGCGGAACTGACGCAAATTATTGTGCAAAAACGTAGATGTACGTTTCCACCGAATAAGCTGAAAAATTTTCAAATTTTCTTTGACAAATTTTGACTGAAAGTCAATGTTTTCAGTCCCCGACACAAATCAAACTGACATTGATGTTTCTTTCCGTGTTGCCCGTTGCACGCTTTTACACCGATCTGGTGTTCACACCATTAAGACACAGCATTAAGGCTTTTCGGTTGTGAGTGCGGTAGAAAGGGGCGCACTAAGCGGAATATTTGTGAGAGAGCAATGTTGTGCGTGTATTAAAAAAGGCACACTCACGTATGGGTGCACGGATAGCCATTTCGTATCCATAGTCTTTCATATCATTGATACATACATATATGTATGTATATACAACTTTCCCCTTTCAAAGGCAACAGTACACTGTCCTACTAAGCATAAACGTTCTATCTACATTTTATTAGTTTCGAGATATTCAATGATCTGTGTTTGTCTAAAACAGTCTAAAAGTGCTATTTATTAGAAGATATCTGGTTTTCAATATGGTATCCTTTAGATTTGCACATAGCTCTTATATTAAAAAATGTGTCGTAATTAGATGCAGACCTGATTCTTTAAAGATTTCGTGGGCCATTTTCTTATCAACGATATAAGAGATTAGGTCCTTTGAATATCAATGTGGGTATGATGTAGTGCGTTGTGAACTTGATAAGGGTACATGTTTATTAATAGTATTATAAAGAATAAAATAGAATGAATTCACGGCGCTTGAACTTATAAGCTAATGTAGGTGTATGACTGTAGATCGGTTTGATTAATATTGAATTTATTGAGAATGTGAGTGCAGTATGATGTGACGTAAATAGCCCAATTTTTTTCGAAACTATTTCTTCTGAAATGAAATGTAAACGATGTTTGAAACTGCTATGCATAATATGGCTGCTTTAATTGCATTTGCTTATATTAAAACCGTTATCTTTACATCAGAAACTATTATTTGCTTTTAGTAAATTCAAATTAGAAGCAGTTTTCCGCATTCAGCTTTTACGCAAATTTGGCAAAATCATACAAATTGATACTTTGAATTTTCCATTGGGTTTTTCTTGTGATCATTCCTCTCGGTACTGTTCCAACCATACACTTAAAGTACCGTAAGAGAATGATATCACAAAGCTAAACGTTGCTCGTAGATGCGAATCGAGGAAAAATGAAGACAGTACGAAAAATCTACAGCGACATAATGACGAATACTCCCAGAGTAAGATATAATATACGGGAAATGAAGACGTGGGTTTGGCAAACATCACGACTTTGGCGATCGTATTTTCCTGGCGCTCGACTGATCGCTATTTAGGTTCGTAACGTTATCATGGTCGTACCTATAGTCAGCGTGGAGAACCGAGCAGACAGAAATGCTCCACATACAGACAGTAAGTGTTGTCGACGCAATGGCATCTTCATGGTTCCATTCCTTCGACCATGTCTTCTTCCTAGGTCATCACCATTATCGCCACCTAAGGAAAATTGCATGTTTATGGTTTCTGTACAGTGCTACATTGTATGCCTTAGATTTGACTTGGATGGAATCTATTCAATGAGTTTGAACTCATTCGAGCTTAATTAGTTTAGATTGTTGTGAATATGTAAATGGTTTGGACCAAAATGGTCATATTGAAATTTGATGAAAAACTGTACTGCAGCTATTTACGTAAATAATTGAACTACACTTCGGAAAAATCTACGCTTAATACTGGTTGACCATCTAGAATTGACATTTACTTACGCATGAACCTTAAGTATTATAAAGCATATTTCGACAATATTTATGAATGTTGTGTTTAGCGCCCAATGTGGTCGAGTAGCTTAACATAAAATTTATATACTTCTAGAAATAAACTAGTAAACAGTCAACATTTACTAATGTGAACAATTTGAGGAATAGAAAATTTGATTCCTTTAAACAGATTATGTAATAACAATTTGGTGCCATACTGTATTCGACTCACGTAGTTACAATTCGAATTGTTCTTTGATAATGCAACATTTGTTTTATAATAGACAACGGCAATGAGAATATGTTATTACTGCGTGTAGCTGTATTCCATTATCACGCGTTTGCCAGCCTCTTTCAATGGCTTTGTTCCTCCCCCGAAAAGGAAATTCCACCCGATTCCAGCATTATGTTCTCGTGACGATTGCAATGTTGCTGCGATGTGCACAATACCTGACGTCTAACATCGCGTACTAGGTCTTTTGATTTGAATAAAATGCTTGCCGAAAAGTTGTACGTACCTTCATTGAAATTGAATGGATTTGTTTGGTGTTGGATTCGGTTCGTACTGCTGGCTATAGATTTGAAGTGCATCAACATCACAGGCAGATTTGCAGCATGCATTTTACATTTAGCACTGGGGCAATTTTTGAGTCGGACTGATCTGAATCAAGGCGGCAAGCGTCGGGACGACCAACATCAACATAATGTTGTCGTGCTATATGTGTGGATTTCGCGTTGCGAGGATTGTTGTTTTTCCAAGTTTCAAGCTAGTAAGTCGTGCGTGCCCTGAAGTGCGATACACTGCGATCTCCATAGAGCTCGGCACGATTTTCCGGTATACTGCACCAGTCAGACTGAACGATTTCCAATGGTGTTGTTATTTATTTCAACACGGTGGCTCCGAAAGAATGAAATCAAACTAACACTTCTTTAAATATCAGATTTTGCAAATTCTCTTCATTACTAAGCTATAATGTCAGGATGGATGTCAAAATAAATCAACTGGTAAAATGTTCGTATTGCAATAACGAAGCTTTGTTCGCAACAAAAAATGCAACAATTGATTAGTTTGAATTCCATAAAGTCAATGTCATAGTATAACAAACTACATAAAATTTTCAATTTTAGACATAACTTCAGATAATTTTTATTTACAGTTTACAATAGAGATTCATTGACATGGTACATTTTTAATTCTAGTCGCTATTTTTTGATGGCTCTGAAAATTAAATTAAAATTTGAATTAAATTTACGTTTCATAACGTAAACGGCGTTCAAGGTTGCAGGCTTTGTTTTTCGTTTCTCACATCACTTTTTAAATATAATTACTTGTGTTCATCTAAATACTTCCTTATTGGCTTTTTTCTTGAATAGCTCCCAAGTATGGTCTCCTCGTTTCGTGTGCTTGTCAGATACCATTGAATCAGTTCAACGTTAATTTACTCGTTGTTTGTCGCACAAGTTTCAGGTCCTTTATTTGTCTTACGAAGATCGTCTAACATTCCTTATAACTACCCTCGCTTAGTATCTGTAGACAGTATCGCGATGAATGTTTTTTATACAAATTGTCCCATGAGCATTTTTCTACAGAGCTAAACTTTCATTCTTCTCTCCTGCGTATTTTACGAAGCCATGACGAGCACCAGCTCTATTCTAGTTTCTTTTTTTACGAATAGGTTCGCATCTTATAAAACCCATATTTTAGATTTTTTATCTTAATCAAAATTAAATTAATCGCTTATCTTCTATTCAGTGTTTTTTTACTATCGTAGTTGATTTTTGAACCTTTTATTTGCCCTAAATTTTTTAGATAAATTGTTGTCTGGAAAATTGAACTGTGTAAATAAATAACATTTTTAAATTTTTTCCTATATTGTATTTTACGCTTACCCAAAATGAAACGATTTGAAACTGATTGGTCACTTAGGATGTAAGTTTATACAGCCAATTCAGATGTTGATGAACGTAACTATTCGGATGCACAGTAGTAATAAGTATCCTGCGAACGATATAGGATTATATAAGAATCGTACTCACTAAAAACCATCACTCGGTGGCTACGGAAATCTGAGGCAGAGCCGCTTTCGCATTGCTTCAGCTTGACCGTTCTACTAGCACCTACCAGGTGTCTCACCAGCTTACTTCCATTCTGTCAAACTTTCACGAGTCTATGAGGCCATCGTTCCTCTTTTTTAAGCGCTCCACATATGCTGACACAGCTGACCAGGTGTCATTTGACCGCACCGTCATCTCCATGATTGTCGCCGGCGTCACAGGCCAATAGGATAGAAAAACCATGTGTCGGCCAGCACTCCTCCCAAAGCTCAAGCGTTCACGATCGTGCTTCAGCAGCTACTACTTATCTTCCCGCTTCTGCTCTGTTCAAAAACACCTCCTTGCACTCGCACGCCAATAGATCAATTGAGATTACTCCCGCTATAGCTAATATAGCATTTCTTGAAACTATTCTGTAGCTGTATGCGATTCGCAACGCTCCCCTACGCTGTTCGATACTTTTCAAATCCTAACGCAGTGGCCCATTTCTTCGTGCCTAGCAGCAGCATTGAATGAGTCACCGTCATAAAGAGTTTACGTTTACTTGCACTAGGACTGCAAACGTTTACCATGAGTCTCCCAAGCGAGATAGCAGCCAGTAGCATCCTATCGGATACTTTCGGGTGGGCTCACCGTTATCAAGCGTGGAGTCCAACATCACTTTAAGATACTTAGCCGATTTTCTGGTCTCAAGTACTTCGGAGCAAACCGTTATGGGTATAATGGTTGGTATTCTCCTCTTCATCGGCATAACAATTTCAGTTTTCACGATCGCTAGCTGGAGATCATGGCTTTCCATCCAGCACTCAAGCCTTCTGATTGCTTGATTGAGTTTAAGTTGGCCGAGGTGAGGATTTCTAGATGTGATGACAATGACTACATCATTGGCAAAGCCTACCAAACGTACATCTTCTTGCATTTCGAGGCGTAAGAGACCATCATAAGCGATATTTCATAGGTATGGTCCAAGAATGGACCCTTGTGCTGCTCCAGCTGTATGGGTTTTGCATACAGTTCTCTGACTCCTTTCATAAATCAAGTTAGCTAGTCTCGTACCATTGCTGACAAATATTTCTCTACTTGAAAATGCCGCTGTTGAGACTTTAGTATGTCTATCCATCTCGCTGAGTTAAAAACGTTACGGATGTCCAGCGTTACCTAAAACATAATAGGTCCAGTCAGATGACTAGTGGCCTCTGCGCGCTCTTCTGGGCTAATAACTTAGCAGATGGCACATACTGTTGAATGCTCACTGCGGAGCCCATTTCAGTTTTATGAAAGGTCACCAGCTCTTCGTATAGCTGCCTTAAACCTAGGTTACATCTATCTTCCCAATCCACCAACAAGCCTTTTGTTTGCCCGGTGGTGAATTTCGAAGTGGCATCGGCACATCGCACACTCGCCGAATGTTGCCATTGGAAAATTTACCATCGTACCTTTTTCTTCGGGGTCCATTGCTATTCTTGCTTCGCCTGCGCTGAACTCGTCAGCAAAGCTGGTGTCAAGAGACTCTAATAGCTTCTTCCTGTCCAACTTCAAAATATTCCACCCGAGTATTTTCCGTCTAGGGAATGGGGGCCGGGCTTTCTTCCGACAACCAGAATGCTATATAGTAATGGTAACTTCCAATGAACTTCTCCATCATACTCCAATTCTTTGTCATCATCAACAACGCCTCCAAAACAAGAATTATATCGTGAAATCAAAGCCTGGTCTGCGGTAGGTTGGTGTCAAGCTCTTGCTCACTACGACCATACTCAGTCTGGACCCATTTCCAAAATTAATCTCCCCCTTAAGTTTTAAATCGGCATCTCTCACTCCATAGCTCTCACATTGAAGTCACCAGCTTCTACCTATTTGGCAAGAAAATCTCAAAGAGCGTCTTCCAATGCTTCTTTCCTTTTAGGAAAATCGATTATTGGGTCATTCGGTTAAAAATAGCAGCTGATAAAGCTGATGCCTTGGTTTTCAAACCATCGCCTGAGCCTTGCCGATAATCCCGGACTTTTCGAATGTCTGCAACCCATAAGACTGCATAACCCGAAGTATATAAATGCCATATCTTTGCATTTCTCCTTCGTTATGATTCGCTGATCATTGCGATTTGAGCTCTGGACAATCGACAGTTATTTCCTCGATAACTATTCTAGTCACTCGATTACTATTCTCATTTAAGTGAACGAAAAATCACCTCATGGTTTTCAACAATGCAGGCACTTTGAAACTTCCTCCAAAAGAGACTAATCTATTTTAATTACTTCACAAACATCTAGTACTTAAAGCAACATTTCCCATCTCTCACCACCCCACCGGTCGAGCCTTTCTTCAACTATGACGATGTCTTCGAAGGTTTGACTCAGTTCGGTTCGGTTGATGCTTTTGCAACGATATAACACCGACATATTATTCCTGGCTTCGTCCCTTTTGTGTTTTGATGAAAATATCAACTTGCTATGAATGTGTGCATCGAAATTTTTTGCGAAAGAGTGAAACTATGCAAATTTTATGCAATGTCATAAACTTGATTCGATGTCCAAAGAAGCATTCTGCAGTTTTACGACTTTATCAGAATGTCAGCAAAGCAGCGCAACGCATAGTTTGAAATGGAGAGCAGCAAAGAAGACATCGAGATGTTATTGTTGTTGTTAGTACGGTTGTTGATTTTGCAGTTGTTTACGTTTGGCAGAAGACATGCGATGCAATCGAAAAGACGACGATCAGAAATATATCAGTGGTGGATCGATAAATAATTCGAAAAGTTTTTCGATTGCAAAGATGGAATGGAAATGAACGATGAAATTCAGCTCAATGAGAACATCTATATGCAATTTTTTTTGAATATCTTCGTTTTATACTCAAAGAACAGAAAAATGATGTAAAAGATACAAGTGTAAAACGGTAAAATGTATCTAAAGTGACGTTAACTTTTAATCTCGAAGAATAAACTTTGGATTGGTCTAGGCAAAGGTTACGATTGCTTTGCAGTAGTCTTGAATTTGTTGTGTCCTAATTTTAATAAAAATTATGTAGGTTCTATTCAATTAATTGCTGAGGAAAAGAAAAAAGAAAATCTTAAAAGTTTGAACATCCTAAACAGTATTGTTATTGTATGTATATCATTTAAATTTTTATTTAGGAGCTAGAACAAAGTTTTTAAATGCATTATAAATACAAAGTACATTCTTTTTTGAACCACAACAAAATCTAACATATATGTTACATAGCGTTATATTAATTTTACAACATGCAATTTGTTTAGTTTTTTCCTTAAAAAAAAAATATATGCTTGTTTCTATAATACATATTTCTACATCCCTTGTAGTAGCCCCGTATTGGTATATGAATGTTTCTTTGGGGAATTTTCGTCCTAGCTCAATGGCCGCTTTCCTTCTGCTTCCTTACTTTTATGTGGTGACTTTAATATGCCGTCGTTGGATTGGGATGGTACTTTTTAAGCAATATTTCTCTCGCTACATCTTTCTTTATGTCCCTTTGCTCACTATCCCAATTCAACAACCTACCCAATACTAACAATAGAATTCACGATTTCGTTCTGAATAATCTTCACCTTTGTTCCTTTTGCTTGAGTCCGTCTCTGTCTCCGTATGTAAGCCCTGATTCTCATCCTCCTCCTCAAATCTGCCCCCACTCTTCGTTTCAATTTTAAAAAAGCAAACTATTCTGCTTTTTCCAATGAAATAAATGGTACTAACTAGTATAATTTCCTCAGAGGGCTAAGTGGTGCTCTCTACAAATTTTATTCTTTCTTGTCGAACTTAATTTACTGCTACACTCCTTCCTTTCGCTGTTAAAGAAGTCCCGACCCTCCTTGGTCCACCGTCGATGTCGCGATTGCTCTTAGAGCCAAAGATGCAGCGCGTAGCAAACACAAAAGGTCTGGCTCACTTGATGACCTTTTGAAGTTTCAAAGGTTACGGGCTGCTGCTAAAAAAAAGCTAATGACGCAATGCGTGCGCTTACCTTGAGCATGTGAAAACTTCTTTTACTTCCGACAATCTTAAGCCTTTTTGGTCTTATATCAAATCCCTTAAAACTTCCTCTGGCATTCCTTTTGTTATATATTTTCATGATAAGTCTGCGTCCTCGCCTGAAGACTCTTATGAGCTGTTTGCTCAATTTATCTCTGCTTTCACCTCCCATCACAGTAATTCTTCGCCATCAACCATTTTTCCCACGCCTGATTGTAGCCTTTTTGTTTTTCTAAATAATCCTTTGGAAATCGAATCTTTAATGTTTTCTCTCAACGCAAGCGCTAGCTTTGGTGCTGACGGCATTCCGAATTTTTTCACCAAATCAATTTCATCTTGTTTGTGTGTTCCTCTGTCAATAATTTTTAGCTTTAGCATCTCAACCTTTGGAAATCCGCCAGCATATTTCCCATCCATAAAGCTGGTTATACTTTTTCCATCTCTAATTACCGTCCTATATCCCTTTTGCCATGTTTTAGTAAACTCCTCGAAAGAGTCGATAATCTCTCTACCCTTTCATCCAGCCCTTGCTGGCCAGTGAACAGCATGGATTCATCAAAGGTAAGGCAATGGCTAAAGACCTATTGTCTTTCACAAACACCGTGGATTATTCTGCAATCGACCAACAAAAGCAAGTAGATGTCCTCTCTACAGACTTTGCCAAGGCCTTCGATTCTGTGAACCATGATATTCTTCTGTCAAAGTTAGCAGGGTTTGGTCTTTCCGGTGTCATTTTTTCTTGGTTTTTTTCCTACGATCGCTCTTGTGTTTTGCTCTTCTTCACCCTTTTTTTCTACCTCAGGAGCTCAGAAAGGATCCATTTTTAGCCCTTTATTGTTCTTATTGTTTATTAACGATTTTCCTTCCCTCTTTAACTCACCCTGAGTTTTGTACGCTGATGATCTTAAAATTGTTAGAGTGATTGAATCCGCAAGTGACTGTTCCATATTGCAGAACAATTTGGATGCTTTGGCTACCTGGTGCGCAGCGAAATCCTTTACTTTGAATGTTGTGATGTGTCAACAAATGTCTTTCACCCTTCTCCTACTCTGTCCTTGGCTTCCCTCTCAATGCTATTGCTAGTTTTAAGGACGTTGGCGTGATTTTTTATTCCAAATTGAAGTTCGACTTGCATATTTTACATATCACTACCAAGGCTTCTCGTTTTTCCGGCTTCATCATCAGATCCTCTAAACGTTTTGTTAATCTTTCCACTTCTCTATATCTGTTTTTTCCTTCGTCCGTAGTATTCTTGAATACTGTTGCCAAATTTGGTTTCTACATTACTGATATTTGATTGATGCAGTTGAATCCGTGCAACGCCAATTCATACGCTCGTTGTTCTATAGGTACAGTATTCCGTATTGTGATATGCGCTTCTCCATCCTTCAATTTCCTTCCCTTGAGTCATATAGAGTGTTCCTCGACGAGTGCCTCCTTTTTGAACTTTTTAACGGCTTTGACCCCAGCATTTACCTTTCTTTTAGGGGATTGAGCCGTCTTAATAAAATATTATTCAACTTTAATGTTACATTTGCCAAAAACATATTTGCATATATATATATATATATATATATATATATATATATATATATATATATATATATATATATATATATATATATATATATATATATATATATATATATTATATATATATATATATATATATATATATATATATATATATATATATATATATATATATATATATATATATATATATATATATATATATATATCATCCGAAAAATTCAGTGACTATTTCTCGGGAACGCGCCATTCAATTAAGCTGAAATTTTCAGGATACATTAGGCGTGTTTTTTTGCTCCTCTATCCAGCAGAGAGTAGAGTATATGCATTGAAAACACAACACTCCTGCGCCAGTGAATTCACTAGTACAGAAATTCTATTCCTCATTTTTAGTTCACGTGTTGAAGTGAACAATGTGCTGATAGAAAATAGAAAAGCTCATGAGAATTTGTCTTTTTTGCTGTGAGGTGGCTTTGGGTTTTTCATGGTTATGTTGAATGTTTTGGTAGTTACGAAATTAGAAAAAGCTCTCATAATGTGTAGAAAGTTAAAAGAAGTAATTTTCTGTTAGTTATTTTTCTATTTTCTATCGATTGTGATAGTGTATATTCGTTATTTTCTCCCTTTATTTTCAGCTGTTGCGTGCTACCACAGCAAATACAGCAATGCGAATGCACTGCTTAGCGAATGCACTGCTGTTTTATGCTAGATCGTTGTTTTCGCGGCATAGTTGTACTCTGCTCTGCATCAAAGGAAAAAAACACGCCTATTAATGCATATGCAGAATAGGTCCAGGTTTCAACAGATGTTAATTTTCTTTAAAATCTTTGGCGCCGGCGGCCATTTTAGTAATATTTTAGATATGCCTATTATTCCTTAATTAGTTTTCCTAAATTAGTTCTCAAAAAAACTAAGATTTCGCATGTGTCCTTAAAAAGATTTGATAAGGTTTTGGAAATATTTAACCCTGTGTGTGCGCTAGGTCCTAAAATGAGATCCGGAAAATTTGAAAATTTATGAATTGCGATAACTTTTGACAGTCATATTGAATCATTATAAAACTTACAAAACGTGTTGATGTTTGTTACTAAGTTGTATACTTATATATTTTTGTATGAACGTGTTCGCAACCCTGTAGCTACAGCAGGAGCTGAAAGGGAAAACCTTCAAACCATAGACTTTTCTGAAATATTTTCGCTTTTATGAAACAAAGCAATTCATATACAAATCTCATGCTTTGTCTACACAGTCAAAGTAAAACTTTTGAAATTCCATGTCGGACAAGAACGGTAAAACTTCCCCAATTTATCTATATTTTTAGTATCAAAAACTTCTGTTTACGGGAACTCACGACCCGATAATAACATACAGTTGAAATTTGAATCTTTTGGTCTTATATAGGATCACGTCTGATAGAAGCGATTTTGAAATGTGTTCAATTATGTATTAGTGGTGCCATCTTGAAAAATCACTAAGAAAAATAACTGCTTTTGGCTCTATAAATTCTGATTCAGTTACCAGATTTCGACAAAATACACATAGTAGCTTATTCTAAGCCACGCTTGATAGAAATTTAGCTGAAATATTAGGTTGGAGCTGCCAGCTATGGTAATTTTGGTATCTTAAATTTTGAGGAAATTAAAGCTCTTTGCTCTATAGCTTCCAGTGCAGTCCTGGAATCATAACGAAATTCATATGGCAAATTAAACTTATTGTAGGCAATATTAAGTAAAAATCTAGTTTAAAAAACAAAGATAGGGTTGCGAGCTATGGTTGATTTGGTATTTTTTTTGGCAAGCGATTTTGTCCTAAAATTTTCAAATGGTAGTGATCTTGTAGTATAAAATAGACAACAAATATTAAGATATAGAAAATTTGAAAAATTTGCGCATGGTAGCCTTAAATTTTTTTGTATGCCTATAAATTCCATTGGAGTCATCGGATCAATACGAAATTCGCAGAGTATGTTGACTTCAACGCGAGGCAAATATGACATATTTTTGGCTTCGATGCTAGCAAAGGGTTTCCAGCACGAGGCGTTTTTGTTACTTTCGTACCAATAAATGCTTACATCAAGTATTTATATCGCGAACATTTGCAATGAAAATAATAAATAATGTTTAAATTTTCTAAGGTCGGGACATTTTTCAGATGGCAACCCCAAACACCTTTCTATCGCTGTAACTTTCGATGAGGTCATCGAAATTAAATTAGCTGAGGGTATATTATTACATAGGGTGTATTTGTCTTAAGCAGGAGAAGAGCTAGTGGTATAATACACACTCAAAATGTGCACCAATACTACTGTTCCTCGAATATTAGTTTTTCTAGCGGTTTTGATGCGCTAGGGGTTTTGTTTTTGGTTTTTTTCAGTAGAAATGCTTACAAGCATAGTACCTTTTTTCAGTAGTGTGCCTATTACCATGAAATTTTCGCTTGACAGTGAGATTTTTTGTCATTTGAATTTGTTTAGAACCGAGGGTTTTTTTTGAATGTATTTTGCGCTATCTTGAATCAACCATTGGGACATAAATTCCTTTCTCTTCAGGTAACTTTCCTAAATGTGTGTGACGACCGTATTTTAGTGTTGTTTGTTTATACGTATTGTGACATGGAAGTCATGTTCGTTGCATTGACGACGGCTCGGCTGAGTCAGATGCCGTAACACACAGCTGACGGCATCAAAATGGAAATCATGTAAGACAAGTCTGCGAACTGGGGTGTGTTCAATGTGCATGCTATAGCAGCTATTAGCTGCTATTTTAGCAGCTCTGGTTGTCCCATGTCACGAAATAGCTACTTTCTGATGCTTGCTATTTGACAGTCGGGCTGTCCAAGATTCCGGCATAGCTGCTAAGGTAGCAGCTATTTGCTGCTCGCAGTCTGGAGGATAGCAAGAGAGTAGCTAAGGCAAAATGACTGTGCGTACACAGCTGACATGCAGTTCAAACGTCATTTTCAATTGGAAATTGAAATGAAAAGAAATTTTTGCGCTTTTGTGACACAGGAGATGAGGAATAAATTTGAAAATAGTGACAATATAAATTAAATACGGGCTTTTAAACACTTAAACTCAACTCGAGTTTTAAGTTGGCTTGTACACAGCGCAGCTCATCTTGAGTTTTTAGAAGGCGAGCATGAAGCATAAAAGGCCGGGTGCACTGATTCCTGTATTATCAAATTTTCAACGATTATTTTTTGCTCTTTTTCTCATATATGGCGTCAAAAGCCGGAAATAAGTGATACGTTTTAAATATGTTAGGAAAATTTTAATGGATTGTGCAGCTGTATGTTGAAAACTCCTAAATTTCATACAGTTTCCAAAGTGCAATGGAAGTATTGAACTGATCCACGAAAATGCAAAAGTTACAATAAAAAAATTGAAACAAGATTATTTTTGAATTTCCTGTGTAAAGACTGACCTTCGTAGCAGCTCTTGGCAGCATTTCGTGATCAATTAAAAAATAGTTAGTTTCCGCAAAATCATAGCAGTCCTTTATCGAGTGGATTCCGATTCATCTCAGAGATACCTCCCATTTTATCAACTTTTAATATCAAATTTGACTGATTTTAATTTTTCACTAATTTCGATGCAACTGTTTCCAAATTATATTATTAACCGTTAATATAATTTAATGTTTTTCCTTAGTGAGGTCACAGACATATGTATACATTAAGGTGGCAAGAAACTGTGCATGTAATTTGGTAGCCAATTGCAGTAAATTGGTGATAAATGTTTGATCTGATATGCGTGCACTTATCATCATTACCTTAATAAACACACGTGATCTGTATATATGTACATATATACCTATATACATATAAGGCTGATAGCAAACCGTAGTGCATAGCTTCATTTCTTCGCATCATATGCAAATGAAGTTCATTACGACAGATCCGGGAAAACACGCTCGTCGTGCGCAATTTCACGGTCAAACTTGATATTCTCACTCCCACACGTAGTCGTCGCATCAATAAGCCTATACGCTTTCAAATGAGACTTCCGAGGAAATCTTAGTATGGCACCGTTTCAATCTTTGATACATCATCTTCGTCTCGGGTGCATCGTTCGTAGTTGGACTGAACTTCAATTTCAGTTCCAACGAAAAATGTGCGAAGACAGTGATGACAAGATGAAACCGTGTGACGCAGCCTGAATACCATCAGCTCGAAAGACGAATTCAGATTACGAGCTCTTGAAGTTAGCCTTCAAGTTAGCTTCCTAACTAACCAAGAATATCGCAAGTAACTACGTTCCGGTGCGGATCGTCCTGTGCCCATAAGGAAACGTATAGGCATTTTGGTACGCGAAAATTGCAAGAAGCTATATTGCTGGTACAGTGAGCACTGCTCCCGGGTTCCAAAGTATTCCTCGTTTCGGTTAGGAGCTTGTGAGAGGCAATTGACATTCGCATCGCAATAATCCCCGATGGGACGTGTTAATGAGTTCTACCTATAGGGCCGCTGTCGACAAGATTAACGACGATTACTTAGAATCTGAGTCTCTGCCGTAATATTAGGCCTGAGAATGTTTAATTGTTGTGTGTGGATCAGATTATGCAACAAGCAGAACACAGAGGCTTACTTTCGTAGTCATAGGTTTTCTCAGTTCGTGCATAATCGTTCGGTGCAGAGATCGAAATTTCCGTACATACCTTCAGATCCGAGTGCCTCCAAGAAGACGGCAGCGCGAAATCATCCTTGCAACATCATACGTAACTTACACACGAAGAGTGGGTACGAGTACGTAGCGGATGCAATATATGGATTAATGGTCGCTGAGCAACTGCTTAGCTTCGTTTTGATATCACGGAAAATCATTTCTCGTGACAAATGGAAATTACTTGAACAGTACATTTAAATACAAACAAAGTCGTTTTTGTGCGTCGTCGTTTGTTGGTATGGGTATGGAAATATCTTGTGGGCATGCTTCCAAAATATTTATTTTTATAAGGGAATTAGATTAGAACTTTTCAGTTAGAGAGAGTATTATTCTTCACAGTCAGATTTTAATTTATTTTTCCAGTGGTAGACATTTTCTAGAGGGAGGAGGTGGAGGGGGGATATTATTTTGGCATAAGTTTTACTTAAAAATGCAATTTCCCATCATTCACGTCCAGAAAGTTGAAACATATCTCATAACAGAGCTATCAGGTTTCGATGGATGTCAAAGGCGATTAATCAATAATACGTACTTTGAGCAGAAGTCAGCGATGTAGGTACCAACTTAGATTTTGAAAAGAATCAAGCTGGTGGTTGCTGTGTATTCTCCTTGACCAAGGTAGTGGTAAATTATGATTAGTATCTACTAGTTTTGATAAATTGAGACCCAAACATTGAGAGTCATTGGAAGGAGCACCGCTTAAAAAGCGAGATCAAACCATGCACAAGAATAACTGAACATTTGAAGCATAGTTTAAGGGGGCAGGTACACTTAGAATTTTGAGAAAATCGATTTTATTTTCTTTGCCCTTTCTAAAAGTATTCTCTGCAAATTTCAGACGAATTGGACAATTTTTTATGGAGATAAATAACTTTGAATGAAGTCGTCTCTATTACATAAAGCGTTTTTCGCATGCTTTAAAAGCATTTTTCTCGAAACTATGTTTTCGAAGTCGGTGATCATTGTAACTTGAAAACGGCTTTATCGATCAGCATGAAATTTTCCTCACATATTTGATATGTAATTATCCTTCGGATGAACGAAGGATTTTTTGATTGGACTATATACTTCTTTTCAATAGCCGAGAAAGTGAGTGAAATTTCGGTCGAAAATAGAATTTTGAATTTCAACCACCGCCATTTTTCGACAAAATCAAAATCTGCCAAAGTTCTTCGGCCATCCAGAGTTCTATGTCATTAACTAACAATCCCCGATTTTTTTTTTATTTCGGATGCTCCAGTGACAAGCTACAGTGACCCCTCGAAAATTTACTCTATTTCGACTAATTTTCAGCCTTGTGCCTTAAAAAAATTACAATAGCTTTTACAAATATATTTCTTTAAAGTAAAAAACAATTGTTATTAACTACTTCAATGTGTGTCTGAAAAAATCCTGAAAAAGAGCTTTTTCTGGACGTCCCAAGTGTACTTGACCCCTTAAACACGAAGCGCTAATCGAATAAAAACAAATTATTTCAAAGTCTAAAGCTCTACTATCGATATTTTTTGAAACCGAACCATCCTTTCCTTACGATCATGCCCGTAACAGCAATAAGAATTTCCACTAGGCCAATTTCGATCCTGGCGGCTTTAGAAGTGTATCGGTCGATATAAATCTGCAGTTCAATTCATTAACGACCGCTTATCGGCCAGTGCAACTAGCAGAAATGCGATTTGTTTGCAGTTAATAGTCGAATGTATCGACTTGATTATGGCGATTTGTTATTCGAATACAGCAGTCTGCAAACGAACTGAATTTCAAATTGGACCGCTCGCCTAGCCAGCCAGGAAGATCTAGACAATAGATACATAATTAGAATTAGTTGCATAATATTTCAGCTAAAGACAGGTTTTGATGAGGAAGCGATGCGTTTGCTATGGTTGGTCGAGATCTTTGTAATACTTTAAATCACAACTGAAAACAGATTTTGCTAGTCGGAGTAGATTCTTAGTGTTGTTGAATGAGTTTTGGCTAATGAGTTCTGTTCACGATAGACCAGATAATAGGATTGGAATGTTGATGATGGAGTTACTACAAATTATTTTCTTTGTGAATATAATGCAAACGCGTAACTATTTCTTTGGGTTCATATATTTCGAAGTGATCACTAGGAATGAAATAAAAAAAAAAATTAGTTTTTGTAGAAATATATATTTTTAAATTTTTTTGGTGAGACTAAGATCTCATGTGTTGTCTTTGTTCACTTCCCATGTGCATATTTATCCTGCAGCTCTAATACCTAATGGCCTCAGCATTTTCTCCTTAAGTTTTTAGTGTCCTCCATTACAATTAGCAATATTAGCAATCTTTATTCGCTTTTGTCTTAGATTATGTTTCTAGATTATAATATACATATTATGTTTCTGAGGGTGTGAGATTTGAGCTCTTTTATGCTACACTCGGTTGACTGTGGATATATTCTATAAGTAAAGTAGATTTCTATTATGAATGTTGACACATTGATGCCATACAGGAATGTTTTTTCTCTACTTAGTTCAAATATATTGTACTACATACAAAAAAGCGGATAGAGAGCATACAATGCTCTTGATATTGTATTGCATGTGTGCTTTATGTATTTGGATACGGTATGCCCATGGCACACTTATTACCTTTTTGAATATCGCGCTGTGGTCAGATCGATTGGATTCTTTTTAGAGATTAATATATCGCTTGGATTTTTATAGCTATGATAACTATGAAGCTCAAATAATTGGCTCAGTTTTTCCTGTCTTAATTATGCAGGCGTCGTTTTCAAATGTAGCTAGCTGGTAATGGGAGTTTTTTTTGGACGCCTGCTGTGTAGATGTTATTTATCAATTTATTATTGTCTTCATCAACAAATATATATCCAATTAAAGATTAGACAAGAAACAAACTCAAAAGTTAAAAAAGAATAACAATAAAATGATGTTCAAGAGCTCAAATAAGAAGAAAATAGGGGAAAAAGATTATATACTCAATTAAACAAGTCATATAAAAAGCAAAGAATAAAGAATTGCAATTTTATGCAGAGATGAATTTGGACGATAATTAGAAAAATAGTTTAGCTATTCATTTAATATAACACGTAAGGTAGAACAATTGTTCTTAAATTGTTTTCAAAAGTACGTAGCAAAAGTGGAAGAGGACCAATATTTAAGGAATTATGTTGCATTGCAAAACGTAAAATAGGAGAATAAAAATTGGTATAAGTACCAGCGAATGGTGTTTTGAAGGTGAATGAAGTCCTGGTAAAATGTTTCGAGTCATGAACCGAAACTGCACATTAGATATATAAGTCGCAGAACTATTAACAATTTTATAAAATAAACATTCGTCTAAGTACATTCTACACTCAGAAAAATACTTCTATCTTTTGAAGAAAAATGAACACATAAAAAAAAATTGGTAATGATTCTGCGCCAAAGAAATATTTGCTTAATACAAAGAAAGAAATTTCTTCATTTCAAAGAAATGATGTTGAACTTGCCCTAAGAAAAATTTAATATAGTTTCTGGAATCTGGCATAAATCGGTTCACGTACGATCACCGAAGTTAAGCTGTAATGGGCGCGGTTACTTTACGTGGGGGGACCGCTTGAAAGCGTGGCATGTTGTTGGCACGCAAAAACTCTTCCTCCCTTCATATTCTAAGAGTGGCTTACTTTGAAGGGAGTGAAAAAATAAAAAATAAGTAAAAAAAATAGAGTCAATATCAATTTTTCCATATGTCCTTTTGTAAAATTCATATTTCTTTATATATATTTATATATATCTATATATACATATATATATCTATATATATATATATATATATATATATATATATATATATATATATATATATATATATATATATATATATATATATATATATATATATATATATATATATATATATATGTATATATGTATATCAGCAAAATGATTAAGGGAGATAATCTCTGGAGTGGCCGATCCGATTGAGCTGAAACTTTCGGAAAACGTAGATGTATGTAATAGGTAGGTCCATGCTAAAATTTAGATATTTCAAACCTTTTGGCGGCGGCGAGCGTTATAGTGAATTTCGAGGTACTCCTATATTTCCAAGCAGCGTGAATTTTTGTTCAAAAAAGTATTGGGAATGAAAATTTGTTATGTTTTAAGTTTGTCTATGACAAAAAATTGGAAATCTTGAGCCGTGTGTGGGTGCAGCGTGCCTAAAGGTAGGCAAGAATTTTTTTTCAAATTTTGATTTGTCATTACTTCTGACAAAAATATTGGATCGTCGTGAAATTCGCAGAGCATATTGATGTTGACTAAAATTTAACATACATGGATTTCCAAGTTAGTGCGGGTAACCCTGTAGCTGCCGGAGGCTCCTGAAAAAAATCCTTCAAATCATTGATCCTCCTGAAAAATGCTTGATTTTTGGCAAAAACTTCAAGTCATTGATAAATTTTAACTTTTGTGCATCATCTCAAATTAAAATTTTTAAAATTTCGAGTTGCACAAGAAAGGCAACCCATCACCAAATTACCTCTATTTTCAGCACTCGAAAGTTCTGTTCACGAGAACTGGCGACCGGATTATCGGATCATAATGAAATTTACAGGACAAGTTGGTATTTACTAGGATCAGGTCTGATAGAAGTGATTCTGAAATCCGGGCAACCCTGTGGCAGTGGTGCCTTCTTGAAAAATCACTGAGAAAAAAAAACAGCTTTTTGGCCTATAACTTCCGATTCAGCCATCACATTTAAAAAAAAATTCACATAATATTTGGATCTTATTTTAAGTAACATTTGGTGAAAATTTGGCTGAACAATTAGAGTAGAATTGGCAGCTATGGTGGTTTTTGTCTCCTAAATCTTGCAAATTCGCTCAGCAAAATAAAGCCTTTTTCCCTGTAACTTCCGGTCCAGTGATGATATCAAAACGAAGTTTATGCAATAAATAGACTTTGATGTGAACCAAATGTCATAGGAATATCGTACAAAAATCATGAAAGGGCTGCCAGCTATGGCCATTTTTGTAATTTTTTGGAATTTCTTTACTGAGCGATTATGTCATTAAATTTGCAAATGGGAATGATCCTGCAATGAAAATTAATAACAAATATCAACACTTTAAAAATTTGAAAAGTTTTGAGGGTGGTAAATTTTTTTTCACTTGTATAATTTCTAGCGCAGTGATTCAATCGAAACAAAATTTACTGGTTGGGTTTAGCTTAACGTGAAGCAGAGTTGGTATATATTTTGCTTTGCTGCTGACACAGGGTAACCAGCTTTAGCCTTTTTCGTAACTATTGCATCAACAGATGCTTCAAATTACATTCTGATATGCAAAGCATTTGCAATAAAAATAAGAAACCAATTTTTATATTTTCCGAGTTTTGAACATTTTTCGGATGGCAGCCTCAAACAACGTTTAACCGCTGAAACTTTCGATGAAATCCTCCGATGAGAACCAAATTCAAAGAATAAGTTGATTTAAGTATGAGCTTGTTAAGGTAAACTTATTGCTGCTTTGTTGGAAAAGTGTTGCCAGCACTGAACATTTTCATCATTTGTGTTATAGTTGAGTTTTGTTGCTTGGGATAAGGTATGATTGTACAAAAAAGTGTATTATGTCTTCCCACATTTCTAGCGGTTCTGATGCGCTAAACTTTTTTTTATCCTACATTTATTGCAACCAGGCTTACAAATTATTTCGACTGGAGAGTCTCTTGTTTATCTTCAAAACTTTAAATAGCTGGTGATTCGTTGTGTGTTTTTTTCTGAATCCAAATTGAAAATAGGAAATGACGAGAGTCAATGAATTTCTTGATTCGGTTTAGCAGTTTCTTGTCAATTAATATGCTGAAGCAGGATCGGAGCGTTACATGCCGGTAACTGTTTGATGGAATAGGGATTTTACGAGACTTAGGAATGTTTGCACAGAATAAAAACAATTTGTCACCATAAGCAGGCATAAAATATTAACTTTGTGCACTTATTTGTTTATTTAATCAAATGCCTAATACAACAGACTTATATCGAATTATTGATGAGGAAACAATAATAAAAGTCAAATAAATAACGTGAAAGAGTATTATAGCATAAGACCACAGTTTAACATGTTCAGGAACTCGGCTATATTTATATGTATTTCAGAAAAGGTTCTTATCAGTAAAGAATGTCAAGAAAGAGAATCAAGTTTCGGGTCGTTGTGTTATCTAAATATACGTAACAGCAGTGAATAAAAGTAATTTTCAGTTCGCATGCAAGACCAGCTGCTTAGACCAGAGAAAACTAAATGGTAATGTAGACTAAAAAGAGACACCAGTGTAGGAAAACTCTGCGTGATTAAAGAGAAGGAATCTGTAGTTTCGAAGCTCAATGATTATAATCGCAATGGGTAGATTAATTTTACGTTGGACGAATTTTAAGATGTACACAAGGTGTTGCCAATAAGGACACCACACTTGAAATCAGCATACCAAGGCACTACAAACAAATAAAAGTAAAAGCTGAAAACAGGTAGAAAGGCTAGTAAATGGATTTGAAGATCTAATGATAAAGCCAGGTAATGTAGAGGCCTTGGCATCGATCTGGATTAAATGTTGATTAAATTTGAGTTTCAAGTCAAAAGTTGACAGCGACATTAAGAGATGAATTTCAAACATATGATGTTTTATACATACCTATATATATATATATATATATATATATATATATATATATATATATATATATATATATATATATATATATATATATATATATATATATATATATATATATATATATATATAAATGCGCGTAAAACACATTTGGTGACACTTTGCAACATTGAGAATAAGTGCTTTTTGCAGTGCACCAGTTATTTAAGGGATTGGCTGATCGCTCTAAATTCCAAATAAAACTATCAATATTTGTGCATATTTTTCTTATCTACAGCTGAATATTTTTTTTCATTATTTTTAAATTTGATTTGTAACATAGGCAACAGCAATTTTACCGCTAGGAATTTACATTGTTTTTTCAAGATAAGTCTTCAATAGTTTTTGCAATATTTCTTTCACTTCGAAATAACTTTATTATGCCACAGGCCAAATTTTTTTAAAACCCAACAATAGAATTTAAGTTCATTTCCTTAAGCACATATAAATACATTTATCAAAATTTTTCAAACCATTCCTGAGAAAAAAGTACACAAGGGGGAAAAATTTGATTTTGCAGGAAACTTTATCAAGTTGTAAATCTGTTTTGATGCCATTTTTGATGGCTTTCATTTTAAATCAAATATTTTCATAGAAAGATTCATTTTTTTGTTTCAAAAAAATGCATTGAAAGATGATAGTAGTGCAAAAAATAAGGTAAGTTGAAAGTTGGGAGAGCAGGCAGCCGAAGCAAAAGGTACGCCTTACGAGGCAGGAGCTAACTAAATATTATGTATTCAAATGTATTCAAATTCATTTTTTACTCATATAGTAATCATGCGAAATGGCTTAAAGTGTTCACGAACTATCGATGCACAATCAATCATTAACATCTGAGAATCTACTTGTGTTGAAATTTGGCTGCCTGTTTAACGCAAAGAGATCATTTTGCACCTGACAACAATCTTCAAAAGTGCGAATTACTCTGAACATCTTAAGCTCATCAGCATACAAAAGACAGGGAAAAGGTAACAGGATATCCATTTCATGCTTGAAAAAGTAAGCTTTAAAATAACACACAAAATATTCGGAAAGTTATATGATTATTATTTCTTTGTAAAAATTAATCTTTGCCATTATATGTGAAACACAATATTGTTCAAATGTCTTCCACGGGATTTCTTCCAGATCTCAATTCTTTTGAGGTAATTGTCAATGACTTTCCGGCATATTTCGGGCAATATCTCGGCTATGACTTTACAAATATTGGCTTTTTTGTCCAGAGTCTGAGGATTGTTTGCAAAAACACGGTCTTTCAAGTACCCGCACAAATAGAAATCCAGAGGCGTTAAATCGTAGGATTTTCCTTGCAAAAGAGCTCGATTTGCCTGTGTTACGTAACTTATTGCGCCATCCTGCTAAAGTTACATATTGTCAAGATCATAATCTTCGATATCTGTCCAAAAATAATTCATTAACATGCGGCTATGGCGCTTAGAATTGACGGTGATGGCTCGTCCTTGACCATTCTCAAAACAATACAAAACAATCCCGCGACCAGACCATATTGCGCACCCCACAGTGACTCTTTTCGATCACTTGTGGATTATTTTCTGAGCCCCATATTCTACAGTTCTGCTTATTAACGTATCCACAAAGCGAGAAAAAGGTCAACAGCTTGCTTGTCCAACACCCACATTCGACTGTTAAACGCCCTATATTCTAAAATGGCAAACTTTTGACTAAATAAATGACAGCGATGCTGACGTGTATCTTTGACAAATGTCAGTATGCAGGGCTTTATTTTTTCAAGCAGGAAATAGATAACCCTATGTAACGGATGGTGGACTTTTAATAAACACCAAGCACAACAGATACCCAACAATTGAACTTTGCGGTAGTTTTGAGGCAGGATAAAATGGAACAGAGTTGCTGGAATTGACATTTGCAGCACAAGTTCCATCAAAAATAAAGGAAGTGAGTCAGGAAAATAGAGGACAATACATAACATGATTTTCAAGCTTTAGAAGAAGTACATAGATTATGATTGCCAGAATCAAAAGCTTCAGGAAAATCTGTGTTGATCTAAAACATTGTTGATCTAAAGCAGATACAACAGCATTCATGGAAGAAAGCAAGTTGGTCAATGTAGATTTCCTTTTCATGAACCCGTGCTGCTCTGGAGTTAAAAAAGATTGGACAGAAGAGTAGACTATATTTTAAACCACTCTTTTGGAGTTTATTGAAGCAAGAAAGGAGGGAAATGGGACGGCAGCTCAAGAAACAAACAGGATCACCAGCTTTGTGCGCAGAAAACATATTTACCACTTTCCAGTGGGAAGTAATGCTTAGGTTTCCGAAGTAATGCATAGGTTGAATATGATATAAACAGGTACACACAAGGAAGAAGATAAAAATTTAGCTACGACGTTCAGAATTACCGCCAAACCTAGTATCAAGGGAGTACAGTAACGGTTCTACTCAGTATGGTTTGTACAAAAAGAGGATATTCTGGTAGGGCATTGGGAAGAAGATATGGCGGAAGGGGGAAGACTTTGTTGTGAATTGAAAGAAGAGAAGCAATGAGCAGAGCTCGCAAGCAACTTGTAAGGTGGGGACAGTTACATTGTTGAATATCGTACAGTTCGGATTACCATGGGAGCTTTTTCAAAAATGAATGTACGACCAAAAAGATTTCGCTTGGTTTGTTTGGGTTGATGCTTCAATGTGATTGTGAGCATTCATGAAAGTCATTTTGGGAAAATGTAATTTTATATTTACTATATGCAGCGTCTAAACCAGGCAGCGCCATTGTTTTAGACGGATGATATGTTGAGGTCAAATTGGATTGTAATGGAAATTTTTCTCAGACACACTTTTTTGGTGCAGGTTTTAGCGGAATTAGGTTTGGGCCTCATTGTTTTAAATCATTTCAGCTACAATAATTGTTTTACATATTTTGCTTAGCTGTCAAAATAATTTCGCTCCTACGAAGATTGCTAGCCTTAAATTTTCATATGCTAAATACTCCACCTGATGATGAGTACGAAAATTGATTTCGAAGACATTTCAATCATTTAACATTTCAAGCGAAATTGACACATTTCTTCTCATTTGCTTTGAAAGCCAAGTAAGTCTTTCTAGCGATTTTCATGCGCTTAAGTTTTTTTATTTTTACTATTCAATTGTGTTTACCTGTGATTTTATATTGTCTGCCTGTTGATTGAAATGTTTCACTTTCGAGTTCTATATATTGTTGATTTCCCAGTTTTTTTTATCATTCTATTTTAATAATTGGCTATAAGCCAGTTAAAATGATCATCGAAATAATAATTTTAAAAATTGATTATAAGCCTGTTAAAATGGAAATCGAAATAAATAATCGAGTGGTGCAGATGTTATATTAATCACAAATTATTGAAATAAAATTTAACTATCTATTATATATTTTTATTTTCATTGTTTTCGTAAGCAATTAGACTTTTGAACTAGCAATATGTCACAACCTGAAACTGGCTTACTTCTGTAACTGATGTTATTTTCAATCAGCAAATATTCTGCAAAAAGAAGTCATCTTATGTGATTCAGGAGTCACTCAGTTGTTTAAGATCCATATTTAACGTAGCATAATATAAAATTGATGCTTAAGGCCAGAAATGACTCATTAGCTATTCATAGGATAAAACACTTCCCCGAGGAATTTCAGTCCACGAATCACAAAATGATAAGCGAAATAGTTCCATTACTGATAGAAATCATGCAATGCTTTTGCAATTAAAAATTCTCCCATCCGAATTTTCGTTTGAATATTTCGTTCAAGTTTTCGAACGAGACATACACAGTCTCTTAAATTTCAAGTGTTTACCAGTAGCGGTGAAACGAAAAAGGACACGAAACGTGAAAAAGACTCTCATGTCTTGAGTTTGAAAAGTTTCCTTTGGAATGTTTTTCGTCACATTATTTACAGTGGTTTTGTTTTGTATTTCATTCATTTTTGGCACTCCGGCAAGCGTAAAGCCAGTACAAGTCACTTTGCACTTGGCATTTTTTTTCATTCGGTGTTTCCAAGTTATTCGTTTTTCGTACATAACGTTTCTTTCATTTGATGGTTCCGTGTGGTATGTTACTCATGCATGAATACAAATTTTCGGCTATATTGTACCCTATAGAGTAGCACCCAGTGCTGCAGCATGGATGAATGATGCAACGAGTGAGCACGCGAGGTTATCGACCGCTTCTCATTGTTTAGAAGCAGAGCGAAAAGTCCCGAAATGTTGTTGGGCCATGCAATATATAAATATGTGCATAGGATTGTGAATAGATTTCGGGATATCACCAAGATTTATATTTGTTCGGCATTTCATCAAGATTTATATTTATCATAATATAGTGAAATAGAGGGCATTGGACCCAGGAAACCACGAAGCATTAAAAAATTGTTGTTTTATTTATTTTCGCAAGTACACATATTGGGCTGTGTACACAGGCTTTGCCGTTTACCTTAGTATTTCTGGTAACTAATAATTAGATGTAAAATAATGCGAAATATATCGAATAACTAAAAGTAAAATTCATAAGTGCAATATCACAATTATTATTGCCAATACCCGAGTAAGGAGAAGTGGCGCCCAACGTGGGCTTCATTGAATCTGTTTCTAGTTTCATTGAATCTGTTTCTATTCGAATTTGCTTTAAATGAAAAGTTTCACGTATTGTTTCAACCATCAAATGAAATCATAGCTGAAACAGATTATGACTTAAATATACATGATTTATGTCCAAACACGTGTATGCTTAGCATACAGTTTGCATCTAATCGAAACTGAAAATTGCTTGACTTTTATCCAGCAGGTAGTTTTGCAGCTTTTAATAATTTTGCGCGAATTTAAATACTTTCATGAATCAGTTTTTTGTTTTCCTCTAAAATCATAGGAAATATCCTGTTTTAGTTTGCCAATTTTCCATCAGCTAGTTGCAGTTGATACTGAACAAAGAATATTTTTGATGAAACTACAATAAACCCCACATAAAAAGCTTTTAATCTCGCATGCCATAGTCTCTGTCTACGAACAATTATTCAACCCATAGTTTCCTATTAACTTTTATCTCATTTTTTATGATGTCGGCTCTCTTTCCAAATTTCCTCATCGATACCAGACATCTGCTCCTGCCATACGCCTATAATCACATTCGAATCCCACTTCTATGCCATCGTTAGCATTGTCCTTATCATTGCACAAAGTCAATGTCCTTGGGAACGGAAAATACAGAAAATACAATCCAGGCAGAACGTGAATATAGATACATGTGTGGATGGTAGAAAATGCCACCATCTTATGCCATGCCCAGGCCAAAACTAAAATAAGTCGAAATTCTACTACACACAGTGTTATAGTTTTGTTGGAAAGGATACAGTCTACCTGCACTCTCACCTTATCAGATCCAGTTCATCCGTTTACGGGTTTTTGTTTATTTGGACTTTCCAAACATTTATCAGTCGTCCAAACATTGGCAACATGGAGCCTTATTTGATCCGTCACCATCTGCAGACCAACATCTTGCTCTAGCTGCTGCCCCTTTGCCATTTACCTTGGAGGTTATTCGTAGTCTTCGGGAGCTTACAATCTGCCCAGTCTCATTTCACAGTGGTGAAGGTGCCTTTTACGTGGACGTGGAAAGTAATAGGTATGAAAGGATTGAATTAATGGTGAAAATATAGGGCTGGTATGACAGTTGCAATCTGAAATGATACTGCGAAATTGAATAGAATTTATAAGTCTTGCTTTCCACGTACTAACGATTGCCAGAAAAAAACTATTTTCGAATACTAAAGTACAATACAAGAGCCATAGACATGTTCATGTTCAAGTCGCGTATTGGAATAAAATAATTTGAGTCTAATCATCAAGCCACATTGATTCGATACTTCAAATGAATTGGTTTTTCCATTATCGCTAACTCAAATTCCGATACTAAAACCCCACTCCTGACTGAATTACTTCCAAAATGCCAAGAAACTTATGCCCGGCCTGAAATGAAGAAGTGTGGGTAGATTTGAACGAAGCAAGTTTTATGACCTTTACCCGGTCGGCTTTGTGTTCATCCCCCGAAAATCATGCTTTCGCCGCTGCTCTTCATCCGGGGCGCTCATCGGAGTAGAACCGTTGTTCGTTATTGCTCGTATTTGTAACCGTACATCGCCTGCGGATATTCAACGGACGACCGGTCTTAAATCCTGAATCAGTTAATTCATAGACATGAGGGCAATTCTAATTACTACGTACTTTACGCGATCCAAGTGGGTGGAAAGTTGTCGTCTTTCAAGTGTCCTTCACGAAACCTTTCACCGTGAAACTATAAAAAATGCAGCAAGTTGCATGTTTTCAGCGTTATTTATGAATGTCTCTGAAAATCAGCAGGCACTGGGATGAACGAGCATAGTGGCGTTTTGTTATGCTACACAGGAGTCACGAAATTTTATTAAAGAGGAACAAACGAAACGAAGTGCAACGAGTTTGGAATATGTAGTTGCATAGCCCACGGATGTCCCTCGAGTAGCTGCAATTTGGAGAACTATGTATTCGCTGATAATGTTTTAATATTTTCTTGTCGTAGAATTTATGCAAGTGAAAAATTTTCCGCATAAAGATACGATGGAAAGTGAGAGGACGGGAACGAAGTGGAAATGGACCACTTGAAGAATCTTCTGCAAATCATAGTTAAACTGGAGGTCGCTTTTTTGTTTGCATTTCACCTTCAAATACCCTTGGCTGTTGCATTGCTTGTGGTGGATGGATATGTTTATGGTTTTCGAAGGCACATGATTAATGAGCATTATTTTGAATGCATTGAAAAGTGGGGAGATTTTAAGCAGGCAGAGTATCTATTCAAACGAAAAATGTATAGAACGTAAGAGAATAGTGTAGTGCGTTAAGGTAGACAGTTTCTTTAAGATTATTATTATTTGGATTTTAAATATTTTAATACATATCAGTTTAATTGTTTTGCAACAAGACACCATGCAAAGCTACCCTTCATGTTTGAATAGTTTTAAACCCGTTTCATAATAGGCGAGAAGAATCATCAGCTTCTTGAACGGACTACTATTCTTACAATGAACAAAACTGTCATTGAGTTTCGTTAGAGAAGGTAGAAACTTTCTATGGGAGAATATATTTTCATGAATACATCTCGTGTCAGTTAAGAGCTTGGATTCGTTATGGTGTTGATGACTGATAGCTGCATTATGATGCAAAAAATATTTGGAATCGGAACTGGGTAATATTGACAATCTGTACGAATTGTAAGAGCCAAAATTAAGAGTATTGAAAAAATGAGTTCTTTCACTAATCCATGCAAAAATGCAAAAGTTTTTTTTAGGGTTGTTATAATATGTAGCCCAAACAAGTGCCTTTTTTCTTATAAGAATGTGTTTTGCTGGACAATAGATTGAAAGGGAAAATTGCTACACTGCAACCTATTATTGGCATTGCATTTTGACATCTGATATCAATTTTAGCCTGTAAGAAATCATTAGCGGAAATTTTCAGGCATCTTTACTCAGCTGGATTGGTACCAAGACTGATGTGCGATAAGAAAACATCAACCATAAATCAGGCACCAATAAAAATTGACAATTACTGACTCCAGTAGCCAAATTTCGATAAATTGTGTTGCAGAAGCTTCAGATTATTAAGAACATTCAGGGGTTTTTAAGATCTAACTAGGAATTCCAAGGCAGCTGATCTTTTCAATAAAGCAATATGTTAAACTATGGTAGGGGCCCTATTATGATTCAAAATCCGAAGTCGGATTTAATACGAAATCGTATTATCGTATTCGCTATTTGCACGAGAATCCGCCATCTTTGGATTTCGAATTCCGAAGTCGACTTGTCAAATCTGACGGCTCATTTGCTGTCGAGTAGCGGCTCGATTTGCAGGCCGATTTTGTGTGATTCAGTGTTTTGTGGAGTTTGCAGTTGTTTTTGGGTATTGTTTGTAGTTGTATATGGAAATAAAGTGTGAGAGATCATGTAAGTACATTGGAAATAAATGCCGTAAATTCATATATAAAATTACATATTCAATTTTTGTTTTCATAATATTATTCTTAGCGCCTGTTTGAAGTTGACGAAGTTCCAAGTAAGTGCTATGATAGATTTTATGGCGAAACATGAAAATGTGGGACTAGCATCGAATATGATTCCAGCCAGTGCACAGTATAAGGAAGCGACGAAGAATTTGTGGGCAAAGTTGGCTGAAGAGCTAAATAGCCATGGACCGCCGATGAAAGACGTTGATGGTTTGAAGAAGGTATTTTTAATTTTGATATTTCGCCATTTGTGTACTGACTATAATTTCTTGCAGGTTTGGAAGGATTATAAATATAATATCAGAACAAAATTGCGCTTCAATAGAAGCTGTGCCTTTTAAGCAGAAACTGTTTTCGACAGATGAAAACAAAGTTATTATGCTTTTAGATCTGGATACGGTCTCTCGATGAAAAAGTTTGGTGCCAAACTCGATATTGCAACGCTCGATGCTCCGGAACTTAATCAGGGATCCCAAACAGAGCCTTTCCATACGTACTTTGATGCAGGACCCACACCAGCAACTTTAATAGATTCTGAGCTCGGACCAGCCGCGTCGTCAGATACTCCGCAGGCACCCGCTCTGCAGAAAAAACATCGTCACCAGACGCAGAAGCAACTGTTGGAGCTGCAAATAAGAACCCAGCAGCGTTTCCATGAAGAATGTATAGATTTTTTCAAAACCGCAAAGATACAATGAAGACAATACAGAGACTCAAACAAAAATCCTTTGATCTTATGAAAAAAAAAAAAAAATAAAAAATAATACAGAAAAGAAAAGTTGTTTTTAAATGTACATATTAACAAGTTTATTGAGTATGAACATACCTTTTTCAGAAAGTGCGAAAGGATTGGACGAGTCTCTGATTGTTTTCCGTAGCACTGCAAAACTACAGGTCTCATTTGTTTCACCATCGTCATTCATATCAAAATAAAATGCCACTGAGTCCATTTCGTCAACATACAATTAAAATTCCGAACTTTTTTCAAATTTAATTCGTTATTTTGACAGTTACTTGGAAGTATTTTGGAAGTGTATTGGAAATCTGGAACTAATTTTGAGCTACTGCGTGAAGTTGGCAGCAGTTTCAAACTGAAATTAAATTCCGATTTCGGATTTGATCATAATAGAAAACTCCGATCATAGGCGAGTCGGAAAAGTTGACGGATTCCGATATCGGAATTTGAATCATAATAGGGCCCCAGAAATAGATATGAAATTCATATTTATATTACGATTTCGCAATTTTTATTCACACAGGTAAAACTAGAATAATATCACTCGAGCTATAGTACAACGATGATTTCAAAAATAACACACAATGGCAATACTGATTAAATCTTTATACACCTTGACTGAGTTACTGTTGGACATTTGGAGAGTGAGCACAAGTTTGCGTGATTTTTAATGTCAGCCGTTTTTTTAGAGATAGATATGGCACCTCCAGGTGCAAAATTGTATAAAAAAATGCAAGTAAAAAAAACTCATCATTTCTAGACAACGTTCGACTGCCGTTTCGCATTTGAGTTCTGGAGTATCATTTATTTTACTGTTTATAAATTTTGATCGTTTTTTCGATCGCATCAGTTCATGATTGTTGAAAGCTATCTTTTGAAAATGTAAATGTGTAAACCAAATAACGAACAATCAGAGAAAAATGATTAATTTTGTTTAAATCAACGAAATTCTGGTTCAACTAGAGGTAGTGCCGTTTTTGAATACGTTACAATTTGTTTTGAATATTGCAACTGGAGTGATATTGCTTAAATCATATGACATATTCTTCAACGTGTTGCTAATTCCAATTGAAGCCACAATCATAAACAACTTGAGCTTAAGCATAAACTTTTGTAAGGTTTGTTCGCAACCTACAGCTGGGATGCTCTCTCCTATAGGGAAGGAAAGATCGGTGACGGTTAACCGGTTAACCGGTTAAATCGATTCACCGATCAACTAATTTTCACCGGGTAACCGCTTTCACCCAAATCGATTAATCGGTTAAATGTTTCAATTAACCGTTTTCTTACACTGCAAATTTTGCTCTCTATTTCAAGGAAAAAGTCAAGAAAGCAATAGCAAGGTTCACAGTGCTATCGCCGTGTTCTACAGCACTGCGCGTCGACATTCTCTCCTCGCTGGGTGACTCACTCCTTCTCGTTGTCGCGACTCGACTTGCTTGATTTTCAACGTGTCAGAGCACTGCTACCGCCTTCTCGTACTCCCTCTCCAGTGTGGTTGAACACGCCAACGCGAGCATTGTTGGAGCACTAGTATTTTGTTTTAAATTTGTGTCATTCGTGTGAAGTTCCCTTTCACTATTATCTAGTCATTAATTAAATCTTCGAGCGAATGAACCTGAAAACGAAGAGGATGCTGAAGTCATGCTTGAGGATATCCAGGACGAGGGGGAAACACAGGACCCAGTGGAACTGTCAATGCACGCTCTGCTCATGGATCATGGAAGTGAAATAGATTGCGCGTTTATTCCGCACCAGTGAAACTGCCTCGAAGGAGCTTAAACAGCAGCAAATTAAGGCTGGAAAATCAGAAGAAAAATGCTTCAAGCTCGTCCAAGAGATACGGACGCGCTGGAACTCGGGCTACTACATAATGGAACGCTATCTTGAGCTCGAAGAGCACATTACTGTCGTAGTTTTCAAGATACAGCGGGAGTGCGGCTCCACAAAGCGAAGACCAATTATTAGTGGGGAAAAAGTTAATATTCTAATCGAGATCAGGAACCTCCTGAAGCCTCTAGAGGAGGCAACCAATATGCTCTCCAAGGAAAAGGATGCCACTATCAATAACGTTATCCCAATTGTGAACGGTATCAAAACAGTGAGAATAGCGTGGCATTTATGATTTACAGTTTGGCCCATGAGCCTCGGGAGTTTTGGCAGGCAGGCTTGTGCATTTGTCGACAAGACGTGAGACTTGGAAGGTTCCACCAAGCTCAACTCCTCGCCTCTTGCTTGTCGCCGACAGATGCACGAAGTGTTGCCTAGCTGCAAAACAACACCGGATCTCGTGAGCCACCCTGTATATATTTTTGATACCTTTGAACACCTACTAAATAATTCATCTAAACTTTCAGGTGGTCAAGGCCTACCTGCCAACACAGCCCTAATCATTCAGTGTCAAGCAGCAGCTTTTAGCGGAAGTCAATTCAAAATTTTCTGAAATCAAGTTACTTCACCCATATGCAGCAGCAATCTTGCTGGACCCTCGGTGTAAAAAAATAGTCTCTGAGAATACACGCGCTGCTTCTTCCATAATTAGCTACTTTGATGATTATTTCACCGTTCGATTTGTAGTTTTCGTAGTTGGAAATAGTTTGCAAGGGACTTCCCCTTTAAGGCGTTGCCACATGCACACGTCAGTCAGGTCCAGTCCTTTTCTAGCTCTAAGTTTACAATTTTGTATGATCTCATTCTACTCATTATTTATTTTTGAATTTTATATTGTTTAGCAATTTTATCAGTGTTGCAGAAATTCTATTTAATTGTTCTGTTGACTGCATTTGTTCATAAAAATAAATGATTTTTGAAATTCTTGAATCTTGATCGAACTCATTTTTCATTTAAATATTCAAAACTCATTGCAAATCTGAGTATACGAGTATTAAGGTTTTGAAAATTCTCAAGATTTTTTTTTCGCGAAAAATCGGCGATTGACCGGTTAAAATCTTCCACCTCAGGGCTTTCACCGGCGAAAAGCCGATCGGTTAACGGTTAACCGTTCACTGGTGACTAAAATTAGTTTTCCAACCCTACTCTCCTAGTGCTCGCGACCTTTCTTCGAGGCTTATAATGATAGTACACTATATACGGTGAAACTTTGCACTAAATTCAAATGAAATTTTGATTGATATTAAAATTCTTGTTATATTCACGATATTATTAACAGTTTGAGTATTTAATTTGACGTTGAAAAACATCAAAATACAACTGCAAAACGAGTTTTCCCTACGTTCTTGTCACTCTCCAGAGAAGCAAATCAGAGCACTTGAATTGAAAAAATGTCACTTCCTTCCGTGCACCATGGGAACACAACCGCCAATCGAAAATATCAATGTTCGACGTTTTTTTTGATCCCTTATCTCCATTTAAACAGCCGATCGTCTGGAAAGGTGACTGAAAAGAAAACAATCAGCCCCTCAATAGTCTTTGTGGATTATTGACCAATTTTTGTTTGTTTTTGGAGCGGGTGTCGAAAAACCTTCAATAGGTATCCTGCAAACTATACAGGATTATGTGAGACTCGTACTCACTAAAAACATTATCCGTCAGCCACGAAAATCCGAGCTAGAGCGACTTTCGCATTACTCCAGCTCAGCCATGCTACTACCACCTAACAGGTGTCCCATCGGCTTACTTCCGTTCTCTCAGGCGTTCAGGAGTCTATGAGGTTTTCTTCCTCTTTTTTCAAGCACAGCTTCGTATATGCTGACATAACTGTCCAAGCATCATCTGACTGTAGCATCAACTCTACGATTGCCTCCGGCATCACTGGGTCAATTGCAGAGAAAAGCATGTATCGCTTCCTTCTGAAGCGGGCGCAATGGCAAAAGGTATGCGAAGCGTCATTATTTTCCTTAACATAATACTTACAGACCTCCGTCGGACTTTTCCCATTCTATGAAGGTGTTTCCTGAAGTAGTCGTGGATCGATACGAACTGGCTCAGGTAGAAATTTATTTCACCATAGTCGCGGTTAAGCCAAAGTGTTTTAGCCTAAACGTGAATTAGCCTAAAAGTCCATGCTCCTTTCGAGCTCATAGCCCAGCGCTCCTCCCAAAGCTCAAGCGTTTGCGCTCGTGCTTGAGCAGCCAATATTTTCCTTCCCACGTCTGCTCTATTCAAGAATACCTCCCAGCGTTCAATCGCCAATAGATCAATTGGAATTACTTCCGCTATCACCAATATGACATTTTTTGAAACTCTTCTGTAGTTGCTTGCCTTTCGCAGTGCTCCCCTACGCTGCGCGGTCACCATCCTATTTCGCTACTTTTTAAACCTTAACGCAGTGGCCTATATCTCCACTTCATACAGCAGCGTTGAGCGAGTCACTGTCATAAGGATTAAAAGTTTACTTGCACTAGGAGCGCAAACGTTTGCCATGAGTCTCCCAAGTGAGACAACAGCCAGTAGCGCCCTATTGCGTACTTAATAAGCCAGTTTCAGTCCTGCTCTCCGTAAGCCAGCTTGGAGTGCAACATCACTGCAGAATACTCGTCCGATTTTCTGGTCCTAAGTACTGCGGAGCCAACCATCATGGGTATGATGGCTGCTATCCGCATCTTGGTTAGCATGACAATCTAAGTTTTTCCGATCGCTAGCTAGAAATCATTGCTTCCTATTCAGCCCTCAACCCTTTTCATTACTTGATTGAGTTTAAGTTGGGCGAGGTGAGGATTTCTAGATATGATGACGGAGGCTGCATTATTGGCATAACCCACCAAGAGCGCGTCCTTCGGCATTCCGGGGCGCAAAAGTCAATCAAACGCAGTTTTCCATAGGTTTGGCCAAAGAATGGACTTTTGTGCTGCTCCAGCTGTAATAGTTTTGCATACCGCTTACTGATTCGTTTCATAAACCAAATGGCGATCCTTCAAGTAGTTTCCTACCTGTATAAGCAGTGTTTTTCTACTTAAAAATGCCGCTGAAGAGAATCCAATGTGTATGTCCATCTCGCAGAGCTAAAACCGTTACTGGCGTCCAGCGTTACTAAAAATACTATGTGTCTAGCTCGATGACACGTAGCCTCTGGACTCATTGTTGAGTGGCCGCTGGTCAACAGCTTTTCATATAACCGCCTTTGGCCAGAGATTCAGCAGCCCTTCTAGAAGTTTCCCCACAGAGTTGTCTGTATGCTCATGGTATGTTTGTACTCTATTCGGGTTTCGCTTTTCCTTCCACTTTCCAGGGTGACAAAAAAACAACCACCAGTAAACATTCATTTTATATATGCACGCAGTAATGTTAACGGGTGTCTCTCCATCATTACTTTTAGAACTTCTATTGGAATATTGTCCGAGCCTGGGGCTTTTCGGTTCTTCATTCTGTCACTTGTGCTGCAAAGTTCCTCTCCAATGAACAAAGGGATATATTCCTGGCGGACTGTGTGGTCACTTCTTCGCATAGAGTTTGCACATTTTCTTTTTCCTCCGCTTTACAGCTATTTTCAGTTCTTTTTTTCTTGCCTTTTTGTGGGTTGCGGCAAGTAGCAACGCTTCTGGTCGTCCAATAGATCGCTGTGCCATGCACCTGGATGGTAGCTCACCGAATTTTGCCCATGGTGAAATTTACAATCGCACCTATTTCACCGTGGCCCATTGCTATCCCTGCTTGTCCTGCGCTGACTTCGTCCGCAAAGCTATTGTCAAGTGAGTCCAATAGCTTCCTTCTGTCCAAATTCAAAATATTCCACCCGAGTATCTTCCGTCTAGACTTATGAGGGGCGAGATTTACTCCGACATCCAGAAGGTAATTTAGTTGTGGTCACTTCCAATGTAATCGTCCATCACTCTCTCGTCCCTTGCCATCAGAGATAACGTCTCCAAAACAAGAATTATATCGGGAATGGACTCATTGAAGCCTGGTCTGCGATAGGTTGGTGTTGAGTTCACCACGACCAAACTCAAACGACTCCATAATTAATCTCCCTCTTGTGTTTTGAGTCGGCATCCCCATTCCAAAGTTCTCGCATTGAAGTCATCAGCTACTACCAGTTTACCAGGAACATTTCGAAAAGCGTCTTCCAATGCTTCTATAATAATAGCAGCTGGCAAGCTGATGCCTCGGTTTTCAATCCAACCATATCCATCGCCCGAACCCCGCCGAACCTTCCGAATATCTGCAGCCCATAAGGCTAAATAGCCCGAAGTGTCTGAATACCATATCCCTGAAAGATAAAAGTATTTGCTTTGATCATGATTATGTACTAATGAAATCACTTTCTTCTTTCTTGGGCACTCTAACTAACTAACTATAATTTTTAAAAGTTCTCAAACTCCCGGAGGATTTTCTATCACAACTTAAAATTGTAACCAATTTTCTAATGATTAACTTTGATGACCGTGTCAGTATTTCTGCACCTTTTCTACACTGCTGTGATCAACGCCTCGAATAAATTTTATGCAACAAGCTGAATACTCTTGCTCAACTTTTCCTAACACTTTTTGTGGGTATGCTAAGTATGCCAGTATGCTAAGTCCACCCTCTTGAAGGTTTTTTTTTGCATTTCACTTGTATTTTCACAAATGGTTTAGATCAACAAGAAAAATAAATATATTATCCTCAGACTTTCTTTTTTGTTGATAAGAAGCTACTACTTTTCAACGTAGAAGGCTTTGAATTGTGCCCATGAAATTTGTCTGATTGACGACTGCAGCATTTTTCTCCTAAGCATAGAGCTCCAAAAGGATACATTCTTGGACCTATTTCGTAAAGCTTATTGTTAATGAACTCATTTTTTCCGAAAAATTTATATTGTATGCATCTGCTGGCTTCATAATTTGTTAAGTGATCGATTCCAAAAAATAATGCAGTCTGCTTCGAAATGATGAATTTTTGATATGCCTCCGGTTCTGACATTTATCCTCGAAAACCTCAAAATGCCATTACATGCCTAACACCTATTTAAAACTCTTTTTTTTTTATCCTCGCATTGACTTTCAGGTTCCATTTTCAATGTGATTAATAACTGTAAGAATTTTGATGTTTAATTTGATACCAAGCTTAGCTTTAATCGGGATATCTGTGTAATTGCAAATCATTCTGTTGCATTATATTTGCTACAAAAAAAATATTAAAAAAATCATATTAATTCGTTAAGTAAATCTGTTAAACCTTCGTTTTTCCTAGTATTTGCACACACTTCAGAAAATAATTCTGGTGATATAATATACTGTTTGCTGTGGAACTAGCTCAAAGTGAATGAAATTCGCAACGAAAATGTTATCACAGTTAATTCGATTTGTTTCCGGGAGTGCTGTCTCTTTAAATGCAACGTAAATAAATTGCCACAAATATGGCTGTAGGCCCTTTCATAGCTGTAGGTTGATTTCTGACGAATTATTGCTCTAAACTCCACCAAACAACAAGATAATGGAAATCTGACGCGACATTCAACAAGTGAATTAGAAAAGTGCCTAGAACAGTGTCTCCTCAGCTGCATGTTGCATTTGAATTCAATCGAGTGACGGTGTATAGCTGCACATCTCCGAAAAATCGGAACGCAAAATGAATGTCACGTTTCCGTGGCGATTTGCATGCATAAATTCAACGATGGGCAGTTAATTCGTGACATAACCACCGTCTTATCAATTTGTAGCATGTCGCGAACTCAGTCGCATCTGACTCGATAATCCCCAGTTGAGTTTTCGATGCCCTTAATCCCATGAACTATCTCGGAATAGACGTCGCCAAAACATCGACTACTCGTACGTATTCAACTGCTTTACTTTCGATAGGAACTAGAATTGAATGCAACTGTGATCAGTGATCCGAAACTTTAATTTGAAAGCGAATGAAGGAAGAAATACTGCATCAAATAGACAAGTTGAAACTTGTTCAATCATAATCAATAAAGGTTACCAATTAAAATCCATCCGTTATCCATAAACTATAATCAACCTTATTCAATCAGAAAATGTTGTTTATTCAGTGGCTCAGTACAGATATTGTCGTTAATTGATTTAGATTAATTTTAAAATGACACGTTTCATTTCACCCATTTGGCAAAGAAATTTAATAACAAATCAAAAGACACAGCTTTTCATACCAGACTTTAATCGGTTTTTTTACCCATCAGAGATTCTTCAGAAATGAATCTCTCTAATCCACAGATATAAATAGGTCACGTAAGAGCGAATAATTTTCTTATAACAATGCACTAACCGTACTTACAAACGCATAATTGATGGATCAAAACGTGAATGGCCACTGCCGATGCTGCCAGTGCTCATTTTCCATATTCACGTCCAGCATTCATTCAGCCCCAATATCCAGCTAGGCATCACTTTTTATCAGATTTGCCCAGAAAAATGGAAATTGCTTTCGATTTGTGCATTACGACGAATGCAACCGAAATACACTATTCGAATCTGATTCGAACGCAAGCAAGGATTGAATGCGAAAAAAAGGAAAATCAACAGCATCGACTTCAGTTTCATTTCTGTGTGTGAAGCCTTGGGGGCTCGGTTGGCGGCCGGCCGTTCTACAGATGTCGCGAAAAAAACACCTACAGCAAGAAATTCGAGGAGTAGTCGATGCCCAGGCCCAAGTGAGTGTATTCATTGTTTGGCAGTTTAGTAGTTTTCTTTATGACGAGATGATTGATTTCTGCAATTTGGGATATCGTTTCGAATCCAATACGGAATGCAAACTGGTTGGGACTCTTGATATTGTTCCCGCTGTTTTAGGCGTTATTGATCACTAATTGGGTTAAAAGTCATTCGCAGCATTGATTGATATTGGTTTGATAGGCTTTTTTCGAAGTGTGGAATTCAGTTAGCTAGATGTTGTTTTGTTTTGTATGCTAGTGCAGGAATAATTGAATTGGAAGTTATTAGATGTGGATGAAAAATAGTTAGGATGAAAAATGATTTAGAAGTATTTGATTATAGAGTCAGTAAAACAGATTGCTTGGGTTGAATGAGGCGCCATTAATAGACTGGACTATAAACCCAGAAACAAGTGGTTATCTGGTCAAGGTGATTTATGTGGAATCATTTTGAAATTTTATTCTTTTTTTTAAATTAAGAATGATATAGAGCATACATTGTTTAGAAAAATTAAGACGGTTATCGAGTTGTCGAAGAGTTTCAAATGACAAATCGAGTTCAACAGTTTCCGCAACATTCATTATTCCTGGTTGACAGCATCGAGGCTCTGTCATATAAATGTTGTTTGTCAATTTGGTAGCGACGAGACGGCGGATGTTGAGCATAGTTTTCAGATTAAGCTTCTCTGGGTAGTTTTCTGGGACCATAAGTGAAGGAACATATTTCTAAATGAATTTCTGACTAGTTTTGGACAATTAGCCGAAGTTCTAATCGGGGTTGGATGGTTGAAAGAATTGAGCGTTCAGCCCTAAGAATATATCCTTTAATGATTTGGCGCTAGATAGCACCTTTTACAATCAAAGCTGATTAAAAGCATAGAGTTAATTTCCTTCGCTTGCATTCATGATTTTTAGTTGAAATTTGGTAAGTACAGTAAGTATAGTTGATACGTAATGCATATTTATAGGTTTTGCCTTGGCTCTGTGCAGTTAGTTTGCACATAAGCTTGGACAGCCCGACTGTCAAATGGTAACCAATAGAAAGCAGCTATATTGAGCCATTAGACAGCTAAATCAGCTATATCTGCTATTGCCAGAATCCTGAACACGTTCAAGGCTGATATAACAGCAGCACAAGAGATCAGATGGGCAAAGAATGTTGTTTAACAGATTCTTTTAGCTTAATGTATTGACATCATGATGCGATTTAAAATAAATGTAAATTTTAATTGAATCCATTTTAAGAATACTGGTCTAGAAAATGTTAAGAAGATTAAAATGACATACGGTATTGCTACTTTGATTTTCGAACTCGATTTTATTTCAACATGGCTGTGCGTGCTGCATTCGTACCGAAATAAAATTAAAATTTCAAGGCCTCTGATATATACCCCCTGTTGATTTATATATACCACTATCTTCTCAGTTCACTAATAAGTTCCTTCTATCCTACTTGTGGTGTTCCGTAAGGCTCGATTCTTGGCCATCTCCTTTTCCTCCTGTTTATAAATGACCTTCCTTCCCACTTCAATTCCCCGTGTCTTTTGTACGCTGACGATCTGAAAATTTTCAGGCTTATTGAATCAGTAGATGACTACTCCCAGCTACTGGATGACTTGTCTGCTCTGGGCAACTGGTGTTCTGTCAATTGTATTAACCTCCCAGCGAAAATAGGTGCTGTGTAACCGACATGCAAACGGTTTACCAAAGCAGCAAACCGCTTTGAACATGCTTTGTCTTCACTCAAATTTAGCATTTTGCAATAGTTGGTTTCAACAAACGTAGTTCAGTGAGCAACGTCTTTGGAATTATTCTACACAAAGTAAAATGGTTTCAACATTCAAGTAGAAAATAGATCAATCCATCAATTTCTACGCATTTGATTGCCGAATTTTAAAGTTACCGTGAAAAATAACTGAATACGTATATATTTGATATTTCAGTTGAAATTTGTACGAATGCGAAATAAATTCACATTGCTTTTGAGTCGCGGCAGCACTGACCTCCATCCTTGTGATCTATTCCTGCGAAAAATACTGAGAGGGTCAATTAGTTCAGTGTTAAGCGTCAATAAGTGAAGTGTCACAAAGTGAGTGTGCGCAACTAATTGAATAAAATTTAAATATTGAAAACAGTCCATTTTTAATAGTGAATTTTTTGGAGCACATATAATTCAAAACGTGAGTTATTATTGTCGAATATCTCGAAATTTTTTGAATATCTCGAAAGTTATAATATAAGCATTATATAAGCATTAAATTGAAAATTATTATATGAGCATTGAATATCTCGAAAGTTACTAAAATGTAGATAGCGCGTTTATGCTTATGACGACAGTATAATTTTGTTTAATTTTAGCGTCTGTAGTTAACAACTATTTTCTAGTCGTTACTGCTTAAACAATACTATTGAAAATTTCGCGGACCGCTGCAGCAAAAATTCTTGAATACACTTTAAACGAACTATCCATCTTCTACCTAAGGCCTTTCCAAACTAATGTCTTTTCATTCGTTTTCAGCTGAGGATAACAGAATGTGACGTTAGACCAAGTCAAGCTTGTCCGAATTTGGTTATTTTCGCCAAAACTGCACAGTGCGGCCAGATATTTGCGGGAAAATATAGCCCAATTTCAAATGTACATAGCCAAAAATAGCCAAGATTTCTTATTTGTAGCCCAAAAACCGCCACACCAGATTTATAAATAAATTAATTCGTCTAAGCTGATTAAACTATATTATTTAAATCCGTAAATTTCGTACGTACATATTTCTGTTGTGCATACAATTTAATTGTTGAGCAATCATTTTTGTCTGCTGAAAATTGTTGCTGAATCACTCATTATTGTTGGGGCACCACCGACTATATTCATTTACTATTTCGTACTATGCACATTGTTGGAATACCATAGTTTGCGGTTGTTTACTTTTTTGCACAACGGACGTTGTCTATCAACCATGCGTCATGGTGCATAAAAGTAATCAACTATTTTCTTATGGTTGTTCACTGAGAAAACACATGGCGCCAGACGCCATAATTTATAGACTTCTAGCGCCATGTACATAGTCGATTTAGGGATTGTGATAAAATATATCGCCACACGCCATAATACATGGCGAAAAATACATAGGCCTACACGCCATGTACTATTGTGTTCCACGCCATGTTCATGGCGTGGCGGACTATATTACATGGCGTGGAGAACTATAGTACATGGCGTGAAAGACTATAGTACATAGCGTGGAGGACTATAGTGCATGGCGTGGAAGACTATAGTACATTGAAGAAGCAAATCAGTCAAAACAGTGCTACTTACCATAAATGAGCACACGGAGAAGTCACTTGCTTGCAACAAACAGGCGCTGGCTGCATTTAGAGTCGCCGAAGGAGCCATTCAATAATATGCGCCCTTAGCCGATTGAGAATGTTGTCGATCCATCGACGATACTCAAGTATCACTTGCTGACATTTATAGATCCCCTCACATAGTATGGCTGCGAGTTATAATTGGAGTGCCATGAGCCATATTACATGGCTCATGGCACTATGTAATATGGCGTGTGGGGCCATAATTTCTGCGCCATGTAGTTATGGCGCTGGGAGCTATACTGCATGGCTCAGGGCACTATGTGCGTAGCGTGTGGCACCACAAATGCTGCACCATGTAACATGGGACCACGCGCTATGTAGATTCTGAGATTATGGCGCTGGGAGCCATATTACATGGCTCAGAGTACTATGTACATGGCGTATGGGACCATAAATAATGCGCTATGTTACATGGCTCTGGGCGCTATGTGGATTTTTTTCAGTGTTATAACTATAGCCCGTAGTTGACGCAAAAACAATTTAGGAATATTGTTGATTTGATTAAGATTTTTCTGTCAGTATAGGTATGAAAATCCAGCACTATATTGATCCATTGCTTTCACAAAATTTTTCATCATTTTTCAAAATAGACCATCAGGTTTTACTAAAGGAGCATGTTTTACATTTTTCAGTCCTAGAGTAAGAGATTGTCTTTTGGGCCAATTTTTCTTAAAATAATGATTGTTTCCATCTCTTCTTTCCCACTCACAAATAAAACAACAGAATTTTGTATACCCAAGTTGCAATCCTAAAAGAAGGGCAACAATTTTTAAAACTCCAAAAAGCTTCCATTGATGTATGTTATATTCGATCTTTTCCAAAATAAATTTCATTTTTTCATTCGATTTTTTCTTCCTACCTATCGGTATGGAAGGAAGTCTTTTACCATTATGTAACAGAACAGCCTTAAAACTTGTTTTTGAAGCATCGATAAATAAACACCACTCTTCAATTTTGTATTGTATCCCCAAAACATTCATAACGCCACAAACATTGTTACAAAATATCAGATTGTTACCCTGTGAGAAAAAACTTTTCAGCTCTTTGTCTCGATGCCGAAAAAGAGTTATTAATTCCATCCTATTAATCTAGACCCCAATAGTTCTCCCTGTTGTTTTGACAAGCGCAAGTAGACAGTAGATGCGTTTTTTTTTCTTCATTGAGACAATCGATGAGGAAGCTACTTGAAAGTCAGGATCGGTACTGGCATTATCTGCTTCCTTTGATTCAGTCGATAGATCGGATCGCTGAGGTGGCTCTAGTATAGCTCGATTTTCACTGTGAGGAATCGGTCTTTTGGCAGCTAACACGTCAGGATACTTAACTCGTTTTTACGTTTTAATTGTAATACCTTTTGTATTAGTAAGACAAAAATAACAGTTTGATGAATGGTCTGAAGGTTCCATCCAAATCATAAGAATTCCGAAAAGCATAGACCGAGATCTTTTTGCCCATCCCGTCAGAAGTCCCACGCACGTTACACAACATATATGAGGAACACACTGTTTATCTTATTGTCCGACAGGAAAGCCGAAATAATTTTCATAAAATTTTTTTACTAATGGTGTTAAATTTCTCCATTGACTTATAAAAGTAATTTCACCACAAATGTAACAGAGCTTGTCAGCTTGTCAGGATCATTTTAACACTTTTTTTTGACATAGTTTAAGAATCACTCTACACAACAAACTCGAAACACAGTCACTTTACGGAAAAACAAAACAATCTGAATTAGTAAAAACGATTATTATTGAATTTAACTGATAAAAGCTACAACACCAAAATTAGATATGATCAAATAAGAATAAATATGATTTATTATTCAGGTTAAGTAACTGTTTCAAAGTTAGAAAGTATTTTATTTGTTACAAAATGTTGTTGACCAGTGTAATCATAAGCAGTGTCCATCAAAAATAAGTTTTTAATATGAAGAAGTATACGAGCTTATTGAATTTTTCTTTTGTTTGATCTATCGCTTAGAGCGAAGTATTCGTCGAAATGAATTAAGAATATATTTCGAAATGCAATAAACAAGCGTTATTGATGTTCACTAGTAAATTTATTGCACACTGTTAAGTATAGTACACCATATTATTCTTCGTTTGTTATTAATTTTCATTCAATCAAAAAGTTCAGTGGCCCTAAAGCACCCTTAATTTGTTACTACGCCGGCACAACATAAACTTCCATTAGTTTAATGCAATCATTTCAAGCATTGTGCTAGTGGCTCATCATATAATGCCTCTGAGACCGAAAGCTGCCAATTTCCAACACAAAACGTGTTTGTCCTTTAAACAACCTTTCTCGGGAATGAAAGAAACTAAATACCACCTGCCCGTTTTATTACAATATCCTGTCTCATACTCTGAACATTATTTGAACCATTCTATTCTGGAATGGCCGTAGGAAGATAACTCGCCTGATACTGTCACACGTGCAGACACTATAATTGCGACATTGCGTTTTGGCTGCTGCCATTGCCTCCGAAGGCTTATTATGATGGTGCTCACATAAAATTTCAGACGAAACTTATCGATCCGCAAAATACTCATCTTCTAGACCTATCCCAATATCCTTGATGGGTTTCAATGCTCCGTGGGCTTACGGTGCTCTTCAAACTGCCAACATACTATTCGGTACGTTTCGGGCCAACATCGAGTTTGATGGCTTCTTCTTCTTCTTTCTTACACGGCACAGCGGCTCCTACTACGAATCCTTCGACTCGACGAAGGCAACAAACTCCTACGAAATTTCCAATTCCTCCTTTGTTGTCGTTTGGCGGCGAGGCGATGTCAAGTCGTATCGTACCGTAAGTACGTGTGTAGGCAAGCGAGACAAGTGCGGGCGAACGACAAAGACGGACTATCGGGCGGACAAGCAGCAAGGCAAATTTTAGGACGTTTTTTTTTGAGCTCCCGAAAACGTCGATATTTTTGGATTTGTTTTATTTTTGGATTCTCCCAAGGAGATATGGTGAAAGACGTGGGTTCGGTAATGCTCAGAGCTTATTCGTTCGAAAGCCTCTTCTGAAGTTTTACGCTATGAACATAAGCTGTAATGCCATACTGTCATGGTAACAGTATGTTTCCAATACAGTCAACGATGCTGGGTTCAAGACGTTTGTCAATCATAATAATTAGGTGTAGTTTTTTAAGATTTCCTAGAAAAACAATAAAGAGTGACTTGGTTTTGAAATGACTTGGTGAGTTTTGATATCATTGGATGTTAGTGACAATTTTCCTTGGGGTTTTGCATGGAAGTTCGCAAACATCATAGCTTTGAAAGAATATAGTTGAGTGAACCGTAATCAATTGTTCCTTAATAATTTATTCGTACTTTTACCCCAAATAAAGTTAAAAAAATCATCATTGCTCTTATGTCATCATCCTAAATCATCCTTGCTCTTGCTAAAGTATTATAGTACATGGTGTTTTTTTTCACAATAATAAACGCTTTTTAGTGCTTCGATTACTAATTTGTTTCAGAAAATGTAGCACAGACTCTTTGAAAAAATAATTCTAAGCAATAAATCCCCTGGTACACTATTTAAGTTTCTAAGTCTACGGTTAAGAGCATAATTTTTTTTTTAATATATCGATCTTTACGTTCCTTTCAGTGAGCTTTGATTAGTTTGCCCTTTGATTATATAGCTTCTAAGCAAGAAACTCAACCTTAAAATTATCTCATTGTGATTGAAAGTCAAAAAAATCTGAAATGATAAAAATATTTCACTGTGAACATGGTAATCAACCGGTCGTTTTTTGATAATTATTCACTGCGAAACGGTAAATTTGTTAAGGTGACATAGCACCTTCAAATTGAAAAAAAAATGTTATTTTCAAAGGCTTGTTTTTAATTGAATAAAAAAACATATCTTAATGAAACTTTTTACACATACTTTATATGTCTTAGACTACATAAAAAAAATTGTTAAAAATGTTTTGTGGCCGTGCAGATTAACGTGTTAAAATTTCAAAACGATTGGATAATATTGTTTTTCTTAATCATGCACGCCAACTTGAAAAACGTTGTTTCGAGAAAATCGCGTTTAAAGTTAAAATTCAATATTTTTTGCAATAAATCTTATCGAAAATGAATCTGCGATGCTTGGACCATACAATACACCTTCTTCTTGCTCATATTCCTCCTCTTCTAAAGATTTTTGCTCCCTTCGAGCAGTTCTGGCCTCTTTAGATGCCTCAGTTGACTGTTTTTCCGCCTGGTTAATTCTTGCAGCATCTCTATGCTCTGCATGTTCCAGCGCACATTGGCCAATTGTAATTCCCATGACTTGCATTATTTTCAAGAAAGCCATAAATCCTTCATTAAATGTACATACAGAAATATTTGCAGCCATATTTAGTACGTTTTTCCCACAAAAAGTATGTTTGGGGGCCAAATTCCAAACACAAGAATTATAGCTTTCGTTATTATTCTGCGCCAAATTGCCCAAGCAGCGCTTTAATAAATCTTCTGATGATAAGTGATCATAAATAGGCTTTAAAATTTCTTGTACCTCATCATCTAAAGGTGGAGGATGCTTGAAATTGTTTAATGCATTATCACCCGCTGCCTCCGCCTTGCGCCAATTACACCAAGCCGTTTCTCCAACAGGACAATAACAGTGTTGAGGGCTCTCATCAGTTGAAATTTTGTGGTAATATGCTGCCCAAATTTCCTTGCGCATATTTTCAACTGAATCAGGATTTCGTCGTATAGTTAGGCCATAATACGTGGCTAAATTTTTCATTAATTTTAGTGTCAGGTGAACTTTTTTCGGACCTTTTTTTGGAGATTCTACACTTTTTTTAGAAACATCTTTTACAGCTAATTTTTTTTTTTTTTTTGCCAAGGATAGCTTATTTTTTGCTTCTTTTAAAGGAGATGACTCATTTATCTTTGTCTACACTTTGGCTTAATTCGATGTGGCGATACAGCGAAGTGAACGAAAATCATAGAATCAATGATCTTGGGGCGCTTCGCTATATATACTCATAAAATTTTTTTGTTTTTGAATTTCAATTTTATATTATTAAAATCATGTTTTAAAACCTTCATTCTAACATATTCAATCAAAAAACAAAAATCGATTTTTCAAAAATTTGGAGGTGCTACGTTGCCTTAAGTTCCGAGTATCGCTGGAGATTTGGCTGTTGCATAGCCCACGATCAAAGTGAAGTCGATTGTAGTGAACATTCTGAATTCACACTGAATTGTAAAAATAATATTTGAATTCAGTTAGTGAGTGACAAAAGAAATTCAGTGGATTTTAATGTTTACTCAGGGCGACTTTTAGGCTAAAAAACTTTTTGAATTTGGTATAGTCCGTAAAGCCTTATGAATAGAAAACGGGAAAAAACTAAAAGCCTGAAGCGTCAGACGTAGATAAACTCACAGAGAATAAAACAAGTCATGGAGAAGGCTGCGATCCGTGAAGAAGAAAATCGCGCACTGTGGAGAGAACTGAACAAACTTGGACGCTAGATGACGTCTTTCTTCCAGCAACACAGTAGTTCTAATGCCTGAAGGCCACAATAGAAAGTAATTCTGACCTCAAGCGTAAACAAACCAGCCATTCATGAACAGTCAAGTGCGTCTCAAGCAGTAGAACAAGCTGCAGTAACATTAATCGATATCGAAGAAGACTGCCAGGACTTCAACATAGTAGCACGGCTTAAGAAGAAAAACAGCACGCCAACAAAGGAACAGGTAATAGTTTCTTTCCTGACAGCTCAAAAATCAAATACTTTCTCCCCTCTCTTACCACCCACGGAAACCCCTAAGGTTTTTCTCATAACATTCTGAAGTTCATCACTGAGGTTCATGCTCAAGGACTCAAGGTAAATATCAAATATATCTCACTTATCTTGAGTGCCTCTCTAGAAGACCACAAAAAGAATATTCGCTGTGATCAGGCTCGCAAGGAACGTCAGCAGTTTGTGACGCAGAACATCTCAAATTTTGGGCGAAATTGTATTTCATACACACAGGCAGTAGGAAATACTCCCTCTCCTATTTCTGGTGTTTAACGAGCTCCAACAGCCACGGGTGAACTGATACTAAAGGGCTGGCTGCTACAATTATACTAACAGTTGATTACTCTTCTTAAACTACTGGCTACTCTTCTTCAGTATATGCAAGCCTATTGCACGATTGGTTCCTAATCCGGGGAATATTTTTGAGAGAATCTTGATGGAAGAGATAAGACATAATTGTGAGCTCACACAGTTAATTCCTGAATACCAGTTTGACTTTAGGCGCAAACACTGGACGCAAAATTGTGTCTCAGTTGAATGAGCATAACATCCCAAGAGTAGTGTGTGCTTTAGATATAGAGAAAGCGTTCGATTCCGTATGACACGAGGGTCTTCTGTTTAAGTTGATCAGGTTTGGATTCGCAGAAGAGGTGATAAGACTCGCAAAAAGCTATTTTACTAACAGATAATACTAGGTGCGTATTTTCGCACTCTTGGACAGGGTAAGTTAAGTTAAGTTGAGCTCTTTATGACAGAGCTTTAGGTAAGTATATTGAATACAACAACAATCGCTACAGCAGTGAATTTCCAGTCGCAGTGATTGTTGTTGGAATCAATATACTTACCTAAAACTCTGTCATAAAGAATTTAACTTACCTTAACTTACTCTGTCCAAGAGAGCAAAAAAAAAACGCACCTACTATCCCAGCGTTAATGGAGCAGATTCTTCCCAACTACTTTTGACATCAGGAGTTCCACAAAGTTCTATAACTGGGTTAAATTTTATACCATATTTATCGCTGATCTCCCCATTTTAGTGGGCCAACCTCAAGTTCAACTTCTTCAATATCGCGATAACACGCTAAAAAAAACTCGCTGTCTCGTTCAGAACTTCTAATGGCGCAATTACACTCTCCCCGAGACTTGGCAAACGTTAACAAGGTGAGAATGTAAATGGTCTCCTCGTCTATTCTCGGCTGTTCTTTCACGGCAAGCACGAGTGTGTAAATGGCTTCCTTTTCGGCTTTTGCCTTTTTTACGAAGGGGTAATGAGCATTTTATGGCTGTGCTGAGTGTTTATGGCCGTCTTGTGCTACCTCGAGATCGCTCGAAATGATGTGTCAAAGGGATTTGAGAAAAGGTTTGGTTCTGGCCCCGATGATATTTCTAAAACTATTTGGTTTGCCCATGAAATCACGGACGAGAAGCATCATATTGGACAAGATGCATGCGTACGGATGGGTACAGGCACACTGTTAGAATATTTGTAAACAAATTTTTGAACAGAGAAAATGCTACCTACCTGTACGACATTACCACTTAAATTTCACACCATGCAGAAGGGTGCGAAGTTTAAGTGCACAGATATGCATATCGTCTAGGTAAGTTGGTATCCTTTCATTAGATAAACCATGTTCACCCTGTGTCTTGCTGAACGTCTTATCGAATGTTTTGTCGGGTGCCCTCACGAAACGTTCGTCCTATGTGTAACGGCGGTATAACATTCGTTCTATGTATAATAGCTCATATCTAAAGTTATTCTGTGTTGATTTTCACGCATATTTAATCTTTACGTGCGGCGTAAAATCAAAGCTGCCAAATTTGCATTTCAACGTATTAGACATCTTTTCGCCAAAAAGATGGGCATGACCACAAAAGCTAATTCCATTTGCTATCAGACCCTAAATCCGACGTATCCTGACTTAAGCTTCTCCATCCTGGATTACCTGCTCAAAGACTGTCATGACAAAAGCGGAGGTATTCGAAAGAAGAATCCTGCGATTTTGCACTGGCAGATTCTACAACCCGGTAACTAAGAAGTGATGGAAGAACCTTTTTCTGAAGCCACTTAGGGACCGGGTTGCAGAATTAACAAGATTCTACGTACAGACAAACGGACATGAGAACGGACTTATTCGGTCACTTGGGCGTACAGAGTGACAACGGCATGCAACATGGAAGCGCTATTTAATTACGTAGCCCTCCCATTGAATAGGATGGGCTAGATTCAAGGCTTAGGATAAGATCAAGGTCTATTTAGGCTAAGTTATCTGTAGCTAGGAATAAATTGATCTAATTCCTGTCATAAGGTAGTTTTAAGTTTCCAAACTGGATGTGATTATTAGTGTGTAAGAAAATAAAATTTTATAAGAAAAAATAATAAAATAACAAAAACAATAAATGCCAGCTTTGTCCTTCTGGCATCTATTGTATAGGCATTTATTATAAATGTAGCCACTAGTTTGAAATTTTTTATAGTTATTAGTGCTTAATTTTGCTTAAGAATGTACATATTAATCTAAAAAAAAATCTTTTTCAATCTAAAATTCATTCGATTCTGAGACGATAAACTTCAATTCAACAATTTCAAATTTTAGAAAAAAATATATGATGATCAAGTGGGGGTAAAATTTTGGTCAGAATAAATTGTTGCTGTTGACTACAGTTCGATTTGAATGAGAATTTGGATGGTTCCAGACTATAATGGCTATATCTTGTGAGCTGTCTTTTAAAAATCCCTCCACAAGAGATCTTTCGAAAACTATAAGAGTTATGGATAAATTGTAGACTTATGGCACAAATTGTGAATTTTATTTTTCGTAGCTTGTACGGTTTATCAGTTTGTTATGGAATCACGTTCGTTAATCCATGAATTATAAGCCTAAGATGATTACAGCTCTAATTATATCGCCTCAAATTGTGTTATCAAAATGCCGAAATAGAATAATAAAGAATCGAGTTGTTCTTCTGCTGATGTGTATACAAAATGCAAGAAGACCTTTGACCAATAAAAATATTTTTCTAGTAATTTAAGATAACATTTTACCTCTTAAAAATTCAGCGCCCAGCGTGGGAAACTGAATGTAAAATACCATAAAAATTGTAAAATAATGACCATCCTCATCAAGAACAGGATTTTTTTGACACTAAAATAAATGTCAATCAATAATAAAGTAAAAAAGTACACACATACTACAGTAAAAAAGGATGTGACTTGGATTAATGATTGTAAATTATTTTATTTAATCGAGCCTTGCAGATACGAATCCAATATTTGTGAATTTGTATGTACAGCCGAAAATAATTTTAAATAACACATGCAATTTTAGCCAGAATAAACTGTTGTGCTTTGTTGTAGTTATGTTCACTTAGATATATTAGTATGTATTTGAAACAATCCTTCGAGCTTGAAATTTCAGTTGCATTAATTCCTTTTCTTCCGCTAAAGCATGAATTATCCGATTGGAAACAAAACAACGACTATTCAGGAACAGTCTCAACGTTTGCTTTCAGTTTATTAAATCAATTATAACATTCTTTTCTCAAGTTCTAAGCTAAACCAAATCACTTTCACAAACTAGCCTAGTCGGCAGTATCATAAACTCACAGTCTGATAACACTTTCCTTCTCACTTGTTTGGCGCGTCATGCTAATATGTGCATATCACGCGAAAACTGCATGTGACTTTTGTAATTTATGTGCACTTTTACGATATATCCTTTAGAGTCTTTGTGCGGGCAGCGCTGAATGTATTATATTTGCTTTGGTAAACGAGTACTACTAGCAATTCATGCTCGGCATATCTATAACTGTCCATTTAAGGTGAGTAGCAATATGATGAAAGAAAACAAAAAAAAACACATTGAGGATGATGACGACGACGACGACGACGACGTCGGTAACTACGACGAAAAGGACGACATTCGAGCAAATAAAGTAAGCGCTTGGAGGTACGGATAGGATATAAAAATGAGCTCCAAAAACAACTGTGCAGAAGATGAACAAAAAGTAAACCGAACGTTATCCTGTCGGTAGTTGGACATTTTCGGTTTCGGCTCTTAGCTTTTACTTTAATATTTTTTTTTTGTTTTTCGTTTCGAGACACGAAAAAGTTCTTTGCCCTTTCGACTGCTCGAATGCAGAGTCCTGCTGCCTATGCATGGTGTTTCTTGCACCGGGTAAAGTCGTCGTCCTCTGTCGTTCACAGTGTCGTATTTTTCCTTGGTGTAGAATGATAGGAAACGCGTTTACAAGTGCGAGTCGTACGAACGTGTGACGGCTGTTATCTGCTTCCTTTTTCTTGACGAAAACTTGCATGTCGCCAATACCTACATACAGTACGCACATACACACCTCGGAATCGGAATCTGGAAAGGCTTTCTCCACGACAAGTGGGGAACGTGAGATTTGAAAGAAAGTCTGGAGCGGCAATATATTGTGTGCGTGCACAAATATAGATGTTTTGCATATCGTGACGCTTTCGAGAAGCTTAAATAAGCTGGAACGTATTTAGGAGGTGAAGAATTTCTCGATTCTCAAGTCTCACGCAATTCTCGTCCGTTGAACTTGGCTGAAACTTAGTTCAGATGAACGACCGGCCCGGGCGAATATTTTGACTGCAAAAAGTTTTGCCCTAGTCGCCGCCAACAAGGAGTAGGAGATGCGTGGTTCAATGCGGTTCAATGGAAGAAGTTTTACTAGAAGGAAAACCTTAATGCAGGCTTGAATTCGCGAACTGTACGAACGAAATTTCGGAAGAACTGGAAGATGTTTAGGGGCAATGACTCTAGTGTCTACGACACTGATGTGTACGGTCGTTATTTTCGGTGTTTCGAGCCGAAATTTTCTGAGCCATTATGTCGTTAGACGCAGTGTGCAAGCTGTCTGGACAGTATGTATTGTATTATTGATTACGTCTGGTGATGTGAAACGAGAATGAATTTGATTTGAAATGGTTTGATTCCGTTTTGTTAATGGGTATGATAAATGTGCTTGAGGTTTAGTTTGGTGAAGAGTAAGAGATAGATGAGATATGTAAATTCAGAACACTTCTAATTGGATTTTTTTTTATATTTTGAAAATCAAACAAGGCAACAAAATAATATCTAAGTATTGTAACAATAACTATATGTAACTAAAGTAATTAATTAATCACTTATACGCTTTGGAATTTGATTTATTTATTTAAAAAGGTCATAACATGGGAATCTTGACCCCATCTGCGTTAAACTAGGGTCTGAAATAATCGCAAACAGCATGCTAATTTAATCTTAGTCAGCGCAGATATCTTAACGTAGGTGTTCATTCAGCAGACATCAATAAATAACGCTAAAAGTGGAGTATGTGGATGCGATCATAATAATAAAATAGAATGATTTAAGGTTAAAAGAACTTAACTTGTACGTGTCAAATTCATTTGGATTATAAAAGTCTGTGAAAGTAAAGAGCAAAAATTCGATTCGGGCTACTATGAATTCTAAAGACTTCAGCCATTCACAGAGTCAAAAATGTTAAGAATAATGATAATCTTTTATATTCATTAGCACTGAACAAATTTCGGCGCTTGAAAGCTGACTAGAATATAATTTTATAAATCTGATTCAAAAATGTTGCTAGTGAAATAACATTAGTAGCTATAACGTTATTTACCAAAGTTGAAACATAAATCATTTAGGCGAGAAAACGTAGAATATATTCGGTTTGAAAAAATTTCATGAACTGATTTTAACGAGCCTTGAGTGATCTAACCCTAAGTTTGAATAATAAATCCGCTAAATTTGGACATTGCAGTAAGAAATGCGTTCCTTTAAGTACGGCCATGACGGCTGTTCCTCTCACTATTTCATCTGTCATCAAGTATTCCTCATTTTAATGTGACCTGTTTGGCCAGGCTTCTGAAAAGTTAATGCATTCATTTGTTGCCAAGGAAGAGTTTAATTCATTTGTCTCTCTGACAACCGTAGTTGTGGTAAAATATAGAGATGAAGCGTATATATTGGACCAGGGATGTTTTCCCAAGCCAATGAAGCTCCCTTATGGCCGATCTGGCATATCATTCTCACACCAATAAGCAGCTGGTCGAAAATTAAATCATTTCTCAGCTGCAATTTCTAATCCAATCTTAACATTAGTATTAAAATCACTTTGGCCAAAAATTGATATTTCTATACATACACTCAGCAAAATACTTCAATTTTTTGAAGAAGAATGAACACATTATCAAAGAAAATTGGTTATGACTCTGCGCCAAAGAAATATTTACTCAATCGAAAGAAAGAAATTTATTCATTTCAAAGAACTGATACTGAACTTGCCCTGAGTAAAATTTGGTATGGTTTCAATGAAATGTTGCCATAAATCTGGCATCAATCCGCTTTCCTACGGTCAACGAAGTTAAGCAGTGTTGGGCGCGGTTACTACTTAGATGGGGGAACGCTTGAGAACATCGCATGTCGTTGCCACGCAAAAACTCTCCCTCCCTTCATTTCAATAGCGTGGCTCACTTTGGAAGGAGTAAACAAAATAAAAACAAATGAAAAAAAAATATTTTCACGTTCCAAAGCAATATGGTTTGATCTTAGATAAATATTGAACTTGCAATAAGTAATTTTTTGACAATGCCGCAGCTCATTGAATTACTTTTTGAAGCGAATGCTTAGCTATGGCGGTAAGGAGACACATATGGGAGAAGCCGATATCAATTATTCCATTGTTTTTTATTTTTTAATTCACATTTTTTTCTTAGTTTCTGATGCGCTAGTGTTATTTATGCCTTAGTCACCACTTAAAGCTATAATGTACACTTAATCAAAGGAGCGCTGGTATTATGCCCAGTCACCGGCTGTTAAGACAACTCCAGACGAACAAATGCAGCCTTGAACCCGGCGGAATTCGAACCAGCGAGCAGTAGATCGCTGCTTCGGACTGGCGCGTTAAGCCTGAGTTACAATCAATGCAACCAACATTTGTTGCACAACAAAATGAGTTTGAACCCATGAGAACGTATGAGAGCAGTTACAATGATGCAACACAACTTTGTTGCGCAGCAGAGTTTGCTCATATCTCAAACTTGGCATGGCAACAACATTTTTGAAAATATCCAATTCCACCTGTTCCTATGAGAGTCCGGGAAATGGGAAATGTCATATGCAAATGACAATAAAAATTTGTTTTTCTTTTGCTCATTTTTGCTCTGCAATACACGCTGCAGCTTTTAAAGGATCAAATACTCACTGATATCACTTTCCGAGACTGTAAAGGATCCATATTATCGAACAACAATTTCGTTAATATAGCCAGTGACAGATGACAGTAAATGTTGTGTTGCATTGATTGTAACTCGTTCCACCAACAAAACTTGGCAGCGAATGTTGGTTGCATTGATTGTAACTCAAGCATTAGCGAGCTTAGCTACCGACCTCTAATTTGTGTAAAGCAAATGTTAACAGAAATCATAAAAACTATCCACGTTTTCGTCGAATATTGAAAAGTCGTTGATGTTGAAACATGTGAGAACATATTCGCATTGTAGATAAAATTTACTTAGTTCGTAGACATAATTTACTAGATTAGAGGAAAATTACTTGCTTGAAATAAGGTAAAGTACAAATTGTATTCCGTTGAATGTAAGAAATTTTAACACAATATTTTTACAAATTACTGACATCAAACAAAAGTTTATTTGATTTGTGGAAGATTTCACCTCTCGAAAACAAGTAAATATTTTCTTTTAGCTTATTTCGCGAAATGCTCAAATGCTCAAAAGCTAATATCGTTTCCTCGTCTCAGGTAACTATTCAATATTGCTAAATATTATAGATTATTGCGAATAAAATATTCTTTTGGTTTGTATGTTAAGAAATATATAAGATCGGCGCAAAGCGGAATTATTCTTCTTAATTTACGAAATCCTGTCTGACTTTAACCCCTAAAAATCTTATGCAAAGCACTCATGTTTCGTCTTATAGACTTTATCATTTCGATAGATGTCAAGAGTATGGTGGTAAAAATATGTGACCTAGACAGTTCTCTGCCTGTCTTCTCTTGTAAGCATGTTAAATAAAAACCCAATTCGTTGAGTACATTTTTATATTTACAGTAATATTTCGTCAAAAGATTTTGTGAAGCTTTTCCTTTAACATAAGCTTATAGTGTTTTTTTGAAGCAACAAAAAATAATAAAGTTCATTTTAAGTTTTGAAATAATTTTCCAAACAATTTCTAATAAGTTTATTATTTTATTAAATAAAACAAATGTAAGAGACCGAACGCCAATATATCCTTTAATACTTCAATCACATACGGATTTGAAAGAAAACAACGGAAGAAAAGGTTTACATACCTCTTATACTAGTTCATCAGTAAAACTTAAACTACAACGCATCTAGTGAGCTTATAATAGGTCCGTTCGCGTACCTGAATCTATTATAATATATTAAGATAGATTCGCAGAAAGTCGTTTTTGTACTCTTGCTGTAAGCCAAATTTTGCAGCAAAAAGAAGCCAGCTGTAAAAATCTGTTGCTGCTGCAGTACGCGAACAGACCTAATGTGATGCAGCATGCCGTTGAAATTAAACAGAATCCGCTTTTTTATCACCTATGCGTTTCGCAGCAATCGATCAGCGTTTTAATAGTTTGCTGAAGGAAAACAACATCATGCAACTTAATAAACCATTAAATTGTTTTTATTACTGTCTTGAATTCAATTAACTTCTAGTATTAGTTACTTAATATCCGTAGGATTATTGATAATCGAAAAAAAACGTCTAGTTTCACAATGCTTTCCCGAAGATTTGCAATTAGATGCGAACGGATACGTGTTGCCCTTTCGCCCTTCGGTCAGGAGCTACTGACAAAGAAACTCAATCGTATCTTTACAAAGCGAATGAGCGAATGATTCGCTTAATGAAATTATATTACATGAATCTGATTGTGAAGATGTCGGTATTGAAATCGATTCGTTTTCAATTTGATATTTTTATGAGTACAGTTTAGTAGCCATATGAATAATACGTACATATTCACTGCAGAGAAGTTGAACGTTGCGTGTGAGGATAGATACATAAAGTTAGGCTGTCTACGCGAAATAATCGAATTGATTAGGTAGTGTCTGAAGGTGCAATGATGAAATGTTATTTTAAAAGTAATGAGTTATAGTTGTTTTTAGCTTTTTGTTTGAGAATAACATTAATTTGTAACTGAAAATGTTTCGAATTTTCTTATTTGCCTCTTAGTACGTACAACATTAATTCATTTTTTTGCCTTTGGCGAGATGGTAAGGGAAAGTAATATTTGAAATACTAACGCAAACCGTATTTACAAGTGGAAAATCCCAAAGAGGCCATGAGTTTGGAGTAGCTCTCATTGTTCACTACAAATTCCCCATGTTCAAACCATTATTTTTTTGCGGAGTAGTGGAATATATTTTATACTACATTTTCTAAAAAAAATCCTCTATATGCCTGAACCACAATACAGCAAAATGTCGCTCTGGGCGGAGAAAAGCCGCTGTAAAAAAAATTAGAATGCACTCTTTTGCATGGTAATGCCCACAATGCCGGCGGCCGAAATTTTCGAAGCGTCAGAATTTGCCAAATTTCTTATTTTTTGGTTTCGCTAGCGGTGACACCAACCGCAGGCTGGCATCACCACTAGGTTGAAATAAGTCTGCTTGAATTAGGTTGAATGGACTGGCAGTATAGACAAGCGATGGTTGATATGTATTGTGATAAGCCAACCTATTCCTCGTACAACAGGATTCAGCAAACCAAAAACAAAAAAAAAATGAATTAGGTTGGTGCCTTGGTTGGCGCCATGAAAATTTCGCAGTAACGTTTTTAAGCCTATAATATGGGCAGCTTTAGTTCGACTTCTGAGTTTGGTAGAACTAATGCCTCCTAGAAGTACGGGCCGTAATGCAGAATGATGACGTCAGAGTTTGCGGGAACAATGTCGCGAAAAACACACGTAGTCTTATGGGACGTCCGCGGGAAAATGCTAATTGTACAGGTTGTGTTAAACTGATTGAAGTGAAAACTAAGTGGGATCCGCGGAACAGTGCTAGTGAACAGCTGCGTGCGGTATAATGTGAAAAATTCGCTACGAAAGGTTTATCGGTTGGTGTTAGGTTATGTGATGTTTCGTGTCGATTTACTGTCGATACAATTAATTGGTACGAAATGAAAGTTATGACTAAATATTATTATTACAACGCGTCCACGCACAAAAAAACTAACGTTTTAATCATATTTTAGCTTAAAAACCGCAAGTGAAAACTCCGTGTACATCGGCACTGCCTCGTGGAAATGTCAAAACTCCCCGAATAACTGACGTCATAGCTAAAACGATTACGTAGCATGACGGCCCGTACTTCTAGGAGGCATTGGTAGAACCGATAGGCCGGTGACTAGATCCCTAGTTGGGAGCTTTCATTTGGTTCGTTTGTTCCAGTGAGTGCACCATACGCAAAACTTATAAAAGTAAAAGTGTAGTTGTTCCACGGAGCGGTAATTTATTTAGTGTTGTTATTTTGAGTGAAAAATGCAGGGTAGGGGTTACTGCTAGAAGGAAGTGGCATATATGCCACTTATATATAAACATTGCAATACAGGGTAGGTATTACTGCTAGAAGGAAGTGGCATATATGTAGTGATGGGTCGCTCATGAGCGAGTCAATCAAAAAGAGCGACTCTTTTGAAGGAGCTGTGTGAGTCAACTCTTCAACTCTGAGCGACTCAGCTCTTCGACTCTTTTGAAAGAGCTATGTGAGCCATCATTTAGAATAGCTCCGCACACTTCATACCTTCACTTTAGTGGCAATAGCGATATTGCGGAGCCACTCAAACAACCACCCGACCAAATAAAGCTTATGCATATACACACGGCAATACTTCATTAGACTACCGTGTGTACTTGAAGCGAAATCTATGCTATTCTAACGTCGGAACACGAACATATGTATACGACTATCGTATTGCATAGTGAAAAGAGTCGCTCCGTTGAATGAAGACTGTGCGAGTGAGGAATAAAAGAGTCGCTCCGTTGAATGAACACTGTGCGAGTGAGGAATAAAAGAGTCGACTCTTTTGAATGAACACTGTGCGAGTGAGGAATAAAAGAGTCGACTCTTTTGAATGAACACTGTGCGAGTGAGGAATAAAAGAGTCGACTCTTTTGAATGAACACTGTGCGAGTGAGGAATAAAAGAGTCGACTCCGTTGAATGAACACTGTGCGCGTGAGGAATAAAAGAGTCGACTCCGTTGAATGAAGAACTGTGCGAATGATGGATACTGATCGTGTGCGGTTATTGATGGCGACATTTTGTGAACACACAGTATGCGTTTACGTGCATATATTTTGCTCTGGTTCACGAGTATTTTAGTAGCCAAATGTTGGCTATTAGGCGGTGCATTTCATAGGCAGATTTTAGAGATGAAGCGTATACACTTGGACAGGTATATGGAACAGGTTCGTATCGAATATTTTCGTTCTTCAAAAAGTTTTTAGGGCAAAAGTAGTTGAAATCGGACAAAATCGGCCAATTTGGGGTTAAAGTGGTTTGGGACATAACGGGCCAAGACCTATTGCTACGATACAAAAATTTCAGTTTTGTAGGGGAGTAAGGGGTTTTTTGGCCATAGTTTGGCAAATACTGCCTTTAGGACGCTTTCGATGATTGGAAGTGGTCGGGGAGTACAATAGTGATATTTCAAGGGCAAAAAAATTTTTTGATAGGGGAAATTGGGCAAAAACGTTCATTTTTCCAAAATATTTTTTTTTTGACTAGCATGAATTTGGGGACCTTTTTGAATTGTTTCGGGCGAAATTTCCATACAAGTCTGGGAAAAAGCGGCCTAGTTTTGAAAATACGGCAATATGAAATCTGCCGAAAAACCGTCCGGAAAAACTGAAAGTACCACTAAAAGTGCTAAGTAGGAAAAGGTTGAGATCCTTTTAGGGCAAAAGTAGCTGAAGTCGGGCAAAATCGGCCAATTTGAGGTTAAGGTGGTTTGGGACAAAACGGGCCAAGACCTATTGCTGCGATAGAAAAATTTCGGTTTTGTAGGGGAGTAAGGGGTTTTTTTTCCGCCATAGTATGGCAAAAACTGCCTTTACGATGCTTTCGATGATTGGAAGTGGTCGGGGAGTACAATAGTGATATTTGAAGGGCAAAAAAAATTTTGATAGAGGAAAATGGGCAAAAACGTTCATTTTTTAAGCGTATACACTAGAACAGGTATATGGAAGAGGTTCGTATCGAATATTTTCGTTCTTCAAAAAGTTTTTAGGGCAAAAGTAGTTGAAATCGGACAAAATCGGCCAATTTGGGGTTAAGGTGGTTTGGGACATAACGGGCCAAGACTTATTGCTGCGATATAAAAATTTCGGTTTTGTAGGGGAGTAAGGGGTTTTTTGGCCACAGTTTGGCAAAAACTGCCTTTAGGACGTTTTCGATGATTGGAAGTGGTCGGGGAGTACAATAGTGATATTTCAAGGGCAAAAAAAAATTTTTGATAGGGGAAATTGGGCAAAAACGTTCATTTTTCCAAAATATTTTTTTTTTTGACTAGCATGAATTTGGGGACCTTTTTGAGTTGTTTCGGGCGAAATTTCCATACAAGTTTGGGAAAAAGCGGACTAGTTTCGAAGATACGGCAAAATGAAATCTGACGGAAAACCGTCCGAAAAAATTTTGGTAGCAAAATAACGGCAAAATTACAACAAAAACAGGCAAATGGAATACGTAGAGCTTAAATTAAAGTTTGATGCTATTACCAGGTGGAACTCTACGTAATCTATGCTTGTGCACATTCAAGAAGTAAAAGAGCCACTATTAGCCACCTTAGGTGTCCTGAACTAAAATCTACCAACTCCTTCTTCTGATGAATGAAATATTATGAAAACAGCCCCTGATATATTGAGCATCTTCAATGAGGCTACTCTAGAAATAAGCAGTGAGAAAACAGTATCGATTTCAAAAATATATATTATTATATCAACGATTATAAGCTACATTTCAAAACTCTGTCTGAACGAATATAAAACTGCTGATGTACGCAGTTTTTTAAATGTGATCCAAACAGAACTTTCAAACAGATTTAAATTATGTAAGGAAAATATGTTTTTCCTAGAGAGCGTTCTTTTAGATCCACGATTTAAAAGAGTAGCATTTCAAAATGAATCCACGTACAAACTTGCTTGTATACATCTAGTTTCGGTACCCACAGCACAAGGAACGCAAAATTCGCTATGGCGAAAATTTGATGACAAAGTCAACAGTGTAAGAACCCAGCAAAGCTATGTAGCTGCAGGCATTAACGAAATGGATAAGTATTTACAACATGTAAATATACCCAGAACTGCTGACCCTCTCAATTGGTGGAAGGAAAAGAAAGATTTACATCCCAGAATCTGGAGATAGTGAATCAACGATTGAGTAGAGTGGCCACTTATATGGAAAGATTTTCAGATATGATTTTATGGTTTATTTTTAAATTTATATTATATGCTATATTATATTTTTAAAGTAATGTTATGTTATATTAGATTTAAGCTTATTATTATTAATAAAACAACAAAAAATAGCAATTTACTTTATACTTTTGCAACCATAAAAAAGTTGCTTGAAGTGGCTCTTTTGAGTGGCTCTTAAAGAGCGACTCTTTAAAGTGAGTGAGTTTTACGGAGCTGGCTCACTTCAAAGAGTCATTTTGCCCATCACTACATATATGCCACTTATATATAAACATGAACCTGATTTAGTTAAAAAATTTTCAAATTTTAACCATCCCGCAAAAACAATTTCATGATGATTTATGTGTACCACTTGCATATGTATACCACTGGCCATTGTAATGCATATTTACTGAAAACTTATCTTTCAACAAGAAAATGGAAAATAAATTGAGGAACACTAACTAAAGAAGAATTTCGATACATCTCGCTATAAGATGAGAAAGAATATGTTGATGTACCCTCTGAAAGGAAGGAGTTATGAAAGTGACTTTAAATAATATTACTTGCTTCACTTCAACAACGCTAAAAAAAATACACATTTTTTTTTACCAACTGCTTGAGGCTTCTAAAAATGAATTTGATTAAAGTGATGATATTTTTTGTCCAATATGCGAGTGTAGTGAGATTACTCTAATCTGGACCTGTCGATTCTCCAAATAACTTCACTGGCCCCCAACAAGGACCATCTGCTCTCAGCTTGGAGGCCAAGTTAACAAAAAGTATTTTCAACGAAGTGCTGACCGATCAAATGGTTTACCATATAGTTTTTCAAACGAATTTGTAAGCCCAACAATCTAGAAAACATGCATTTGAGAAAACTCCCAAGAAATTCGAGCATTGGTTGGTACCAACTTTTTGATAGAAATGGGACGTCAAGCAAGTTAAGGGGATTATTGTTCAACTCTTTAAGAATCACACGATGCGTTAATTGTGGACTTGATGCCTGCGAAGAGATTCAGCTGGTTACTAAATAATATTCACTTGAATGTTATGTCAGTTATTTATTTATTTATTTATTCATAGACAACATACAGATTACATTCTAATTACTTGCTGTAAATTAGTACATTCTAGGTTTTAGCATAGTTTTAACTATTTCAAAGGATTGAGGTGAAGAGAGAGTTATATGTTCTTGTTAACCTTGTTAGAGGCGAATTAAAGAAGACTGACGATCTCGCAAAAGGTACCTCAAAAGTTTCTGGGCATCAAGCGCTTGATGATGATCAAGCGCAAACGGTACCTCAAAAGTTTCTGGGCTTCAAGCGCTTGATGACGGAATTTAATATCTTCACAAATAGGATCATGTGAACGATTGCGCTAGATTTGGAAGAGATCGATCAATTCTGATCGTGATAGATACGACGGGAAGACATTGATTCAAGCTTGAGAAAAGAAAGACGATCATTATAATCTAAACGGGCAATACCGTACTTGTAAAGTAGTGAACGAGTGAATTTCCTTTGAACAGATTCAATGGATTTTTATTACATTATATTGTGGAGACCACACAACAGAGGCATATTCCAGAGTTTACCGCACAAAGGAAGAATATAAAAGTAAGGTTGGTTGCAAAGATACGAATGTTTTTTTTTTACCTCCTTCCTTCCACTCTCTCCATCACTCAATCAAAATGCACGTTCCGTGTGCATCAATTCTCCTCAATATATGTTAACTTCGTTCTTCCCAGACAATAAAATATTGGTATAAGGGAAAGCATTTCATTATGAACTATCGTCTTCAGATGATATCGCCTGGTTCTTGTCGTCAAGACTTATGCCCAGAGAAAAGTTTAGAACAAACTCTGGTTGGCGTCTTCATTATCTTTGTAAAAGGAATGATCGTAGATTTTCCTTAAATTTAACCAAATTCGCTGATTTTCTTATATCCTCAGGTAAGGTATTGTAATAAGCCAAAGACTGTTGCACTGGATCCATTTTCAAACGATCTGTCCTAGCTTTTTTGATCGCAAGGTTATTCGCCGATCTTGTGGCTGTCTGAGTTATTTCTCCAACATTTTTTATAACATATGGCCATTTGAGTTTTTTGTTAAGTATCTTAAATATTAGCTTTCCTTGTTCAAGACACATTATTTGTGGTATGCTTAGTAGTCCTGTTTCACGATACACATGTAAGCTTGGAGTCAAAGTTGGCATTTTGTATATAGTCTTGATAGCCTTAGTGATTAGTCTTCCGATCAAATCGATGTTTTGTTTCAATGTTTGCTTCCACAAAACTGCTCCATAAGAGATGTTCGACAAAATAAAAGCATTGAATATGTCAAGTCATTGAATATGTCAAGTTAAAAAAAAAATCAGATTTTTTTAGGATTCCTATCATAGGCGCTACTTTAAGTCTGATGTTATTGATATGTTGTAGCCAAGACATTTTCTCATCTAAAGTTAGTCCTAAGTATCTAATTGATTTGACCTTTTCCAATTGTATTCCATTGATTTGTAATGACCGATTAATTTGCTGCTTGTTTTTTTGTTGGAATACTAAATATTTAGTCTTTTGGATGTTTATTATTAATTTACTTTGTTCGAGCCAATTCCAATATTTTCCTAGGTCATTATTTATATTTTGCTGGAGAATTAACTCGTTTTTACCGGAATACAGCAGTAGTGTGTCATCAGCAAATAAAACTATTTTTCGCAACAGATAAATGTCCTGTACGCTGTTAATATACAGTAAAAACAGTAATGGCCCAAGGATTGATCCTTGAGGAACGCCGATGTTTATAGTGCATTCCTGACTTTTATACATATTGTTAGTTGTAATAATACGCCTGTTGAACATATAATCCTTTATTAACAGCTTGAAGTTGTGATGGATTCCGTATATTTCGAGCCTCTGAAGCAGGATTTCATGGTTAATGGTGTCAAAGGCCTTTTTCAGATCCACGAAGATTGCCGCTACATTGTCGCCTTTATCCAATCCATTGTTGATGAAATGTACTGCATCTAATGTCGCTGCTAGTGTACTACTGTTTTCTTGAAAGCCATATTGAATTGGCGTCAAAATGGAGTTAGTCTTAATAAATTGAAGCAATTGTTTTTGAATAGCTCTTTCAAATATTTTACTTAGGACACTTGTGACAGCTATTGGGCGATAATTTGATGGATCTGCTGGATCACCTCCTTTGAAGATTGGAGTGATTTTCGCTAGTTTCAGACAATCAGGGAATGTACCAGCTGCTAGGTGCTTATTTATTATTGTAGTTAGAAGCTCCAAGATATGATTTTTCAGAAATTTAATATCCTCCGATGTTATACTATCCAGACCAGGAGAAACCTTTGATTTAAGGTTGTCGATTATTTCAGATAGTGAATTGAAGTGCAAATATTAGGCTCAATATGAATACTCGAGCGTAGTGAAGTGAATTGAAGTGCACATATTAGGCTCAATATGAATACTCGAGCGTGATGAAAGTTGCAGTTGTTCGGTGACAACTGTTCCATTTTGTTCGGTTGATAAATGTTCCATTTATCAACAGTTCTTCTATGCACTTTGAAGATTTGTTTTGTTGTTTAGACAAGAGCTCATTTACTAGTTGCCAATATCTGGAGGTATTTCCGGCTGAAGCTTCAAACTTATTTCTGTAGAAATGTTTTTTGGCATCCATGATAGCTCGATTCGATTCCTTCTTCATAGATAAATAGATCTGCTTCTTGGACATGGAGTTTGGATCTGCTTTGTATTTTTTGTAAGCAGTTCGTTTTCGATTCGCAGCATCAATTACATTCCTAGTAATCCAAGATTGTACTCGTACATGAACTTGTTTCGTTGTTGTTGCTTTAACCTTAGCTTCGGTTATCTTCTTAATCAGCTCCTCAAAGTCGGAAGTTGGAGACCCCTGAAGACTGTCTATGAAGTTCCTTAAGAAATCTTTATTAATGGTTCTGTTCATCGATATTTTTTTAGGCCGTATTTTAGCTTTGACAAAACTTTTTATGGATAAGTTGATTACTTTATGGTCTAAGCCGGGCCAGTCGTCATCATTGTATGACATACGTTCACTCATGTTTGGATGTTTTACGATCACATGATCGAGTAGTGTTTTGGACGTCATAGTGATACGTGTTGGCTTTGTCTTGTTAAATACAACTCCATTATTTGTCGCAATTATATCGAGATATTCGCTGGATATGGCAGAAGATGTTAAAATATCGATATTTGTATCTGCCACAGTGATTAATTTCTCGATAGTCGAGAAAGATTGAGAAAGAGATGTTCTTCTTCATTTGGCGCTTTATAAAAGGTGCCGATGTTAATTTTTCCAGAACTAAGTGCAAGCTCAACTACTGTAGTGTTAAATTTATCAGACATGCTGACAAGCTTTGAGCGAATGTTTGACTTCACAAGTATTGCTGTGCCTCCTCCACGGCCCGATTGTCTTGTGCAGAAATAGCCTGTATATCCTCTCGGCGTATAGAGCTCCTGTTCGTTGCTATATATCCATATTTCATTAAGAACTACAACATCGATGTTTTTGTTGGAACATAAATAAATATTGATGTCGTCAATTTTATTACGAATGCTTCTAACGTTTGCGTAGAAAATGTTTAAAAGACAATTTTTTTCGTTTGCTGTTGATCTAATATCCATAGTTGATTCGCTTTTGGTTAACTTCAATCATTCTCTTAAATTCCGGGCACTCATAGCTCCGCGACGATTTCCAGATAAAGCCTGACAGTTTAGAGGTTCGATTGACAAAATCCGAGATATGAACATCAAATCTGAGCTTGTTGTCAAAGGTAGCCTCAAGGTTTTTGACGCAGCAAGAGAAGAGAGCACATGGGTATCCAATGAATAATGGAATACAGTAGACTGAGTTTTATGAGCATTTCTTTGTATTCAGAAGAAACTTGTTTTCCTTACACCAGCTTTCGAGAATTTTAAGGTTGGATTGAAGAAGGTTACAGTCATCAATGGACATTATGGTCACTAAGAGTTTCAGATCATCGGCTTAAAATAAACATTCACAAGAAAGAAGCGACGGCAGATCATTCACATAAAACAAGAAGAGGAGAAGACTCGGAATAGAAGCTTGTGGAACGCTGGTTCTAGGCTGTAAAGGGTACAGGATGTTCGATAGCCAGATCGATTGTATAGGTATGATTCTATCCATTTAATAATGTGTAAAAAACCAAGACTGTGTTTAAAAACAAGATGATTGTAATCAATACGATCAAAAGCTTTAGAGAAGTCCGTGTATACAGCGTGAGCTTCAAGTTGAGCCTCCAAAGTTTTAGCAACGAAATTCGTGAGATATAGGAGGTTTGTTGATGTTGACCGACCTGGGAGGAAACGGTGCAGTTCTTTTACATTGAGATGCTCGTATTGAATTAAGATAAAGTTATGTAGATCCCGTTCAAGGATCTTGAAAAAGGTTGGAAGAATTCATATTGGGCGAAAATTGTTTCAGAGGACACATCATCTAATTTTTAATTGGATGAATTATAGCCTGTTTCCAGAGAGAAGGAAAATAACCCTCAGATAGGCTCTTATTAATGATGATGGTCAAAGGAAAACTTAATCAAGTGCTCGTCATTTTCACAAATATTGTTGCAAGTCCATCAATACCTTTGCTTGAAAAATATTTAAGTTTTCCTATTATGAATTTAACAATAGAAGGCGTAATAGAAGAAATGGGATAAAATGATGTCCGTAATCTGCTAGAGAGTTCAGGAGGAGAAACAATTGTGGACGTCACAGAGTACGTCGAGACAAAGTATTGAGCAAGCAAATCTTTGCTACCTTGAGAGGAAGTAGAAACTTGATCCTCATATTTAACGCAAGTCAGGGGATTATTCCGAACGGTTCGCAGGGACCAAAACGGTTTGAAGTTGCCACTATGCATTCCGTTTTCTATGTTAGCAATGTATGAATTGTGCGCATTTTTAATGAAAATCTTTGTGTCAGCTCTCAGTTTATGGTAAGACAGTTTGCATGTTTTTAAAAGTTTGGATTTTTCTTTAGATTCTTTAGATTCGAGATAATATAGTGAGTAAACCAAGGGGGAGTTTAGGATTCCGGAAATAAGTAATAGGCATGAATATAGGTAGAATACATTCAAGAATGTGATAAAGATAGTCAACACAATCATCAGAAGTAAGTTCTGATAAATTGCCGCTCGAATCAATGGTGGTTGGAAATGAATTAAGCCTTGAGTAGTCAACTTTGAAGAAGTTATATTTGGAGTTTTGACGTGGATTGAGAGGCTCCAAGAGGTGGATATGAAAAACAATATCTAACAAAGGATGATGAGGATCAATTTTTAGATATGAGAGCATGGATTCTGCAATGAAAAGATCATTGGTAGATATTTTCGTCAAGGATCCTATCAAGATAGCTGGTTATATGATTGAACTGTTGAAGTGCACAGCTGTGCATAAAACTTCTGATCGCAGATGTAAATGACAAAGGAAATTATGTTGTTTCAGGAAAACCAGGGGTAGGGAACCAATAAAAGGTTTGAACATTCACTGAAGAGAATGCATTTAGAGTTAGGAAATGATGAATTAATAATATCATCGAAAGAAAGGGGATATTAACATAAGAAATGATAAGAGAGATATTCCCGAAGGTTACTCGGACAGTAACACAGTCAATGGAATTGCTAACAAAGCTGCTAATAAATTCTGAGGGAATTGAATTTTTTAGGTCTATGAGAACACCTCCACCGAAAGATTTAGATGATATAGTGGAGTTTCGGTCAGTACGAAAGATTTTGTGTATAGAGAGTAGGTGGAGCTCAGAGAGATAATATCATGCTGAGCTTCATATGCCGAGTACCGAAATTCAACCAACAAGGGTCTTAGCCCTCTTACATTTTGGTAGTATAAAGGTAAATTTAGTTGTGGACGCTTCCAGTTTTTTTTTTAAAAGTTGTGCACAACAACACCAGCGGGCCAGAAAGATTGTTGACCAATCACTGAAAAGTTTGACGAGAAAGTCAATCAAAGAAAGTCAATGTCTTGAAGCAAACCAAACAAAAGGAAGCTAAAAAGTTTGGATGCTATACGATTAAAGTGGCTGTACTTATAATTTTCAAGTATACACCGGAAAAAAAGATGACGCAACTGCAAACAATTTGGGTGCAAGGATTGCTTTGTATTTGTCTTCAGTCATAAGCAATCGATAATGTTTTCAACTCTCTTGATCTTCTCGTCGAATTGAAACAAGCGAACCATACAACCGAAATAATTGGATATCTGATAAGCATTATGGTAAGACAGTTTGCCCTCTCATGTTTCTGGACTTCTGTATTTGAAATGTATGGATAAAACGCCGTTACAGGTCCATCAAATCAAAACACGGCGTGGAGGACTATAAGCATAGCGTCTGCTCCTATGTATTTTTCGCTATATTATGTCACAATCCCGAAATCGACTATGTACATGGCGCCAAAAATCTATAAATTATGGCGTCTGGCGCTATGTGTTTTTTCTGTAGTCCTTTAATATTGAAGTAAAATGATAGTTAACCCACGACAATCCTTATCGGGTAGATAATTTGAAGTTGGTAGAAAGCTTTATTCAATGATTTATGATCAATGCATACGAGTGAAAAGTTCCGAATTCCACGACTACACCTAATAAAATTCAGATACCAATTCAGAACTAGATTTACTCATAGTCCTTCATCTAAACCTGAATTCGAACTACAGACCCCAAGCATTATAAGCCTTGCTTACCCACTAAACAATTTAAAAACTACACGCCAGAAGTATTTAAACTATGACGTCTAGCGTTACGTGTGTTTTCAGCGCACTTTTATCGACGATACGCATATACTACATTCCCTCACACAGTATGGCTGCGAGTTATAATTGGAGTGCCATGAGCCATAATATAGAATGAGGGGCCAGAATTTCTGCGCCATGTAATTATGGCGCTGGGAGCCATACTGGATAGCTCAGGGTACTATGTACATAGCGTGTGGGACCATAAATAATGCGCTATGTTACATAGCTCTGGGCGCCATGTGGATTTTTTTCAGTGTATTAAAAGCATCGAAAGAAATGCACTCTACAACAAAACTCGGCCGCGTAGTCAAGATGACAATGATAAACACGAAGTCCTAGGTCAAGGTTAATAATGATTTAGCGGGAAACTTCAAAATGGAATCAGATTTAAAACAAAGGGAGTGAAATTGAATGCCCATTAATATTGCTCTGGAATACATCATTAGAAAGACACCAGATGGCCTCCCGGGTATGCTAATGTTCAAGACCACACGGTTGGTGGCATATGCTGATAGCACGACTAATATCAGATACCAACAATATGACACGACCAATATCAGATACCAAAGAAACTTTTATCAGCCTAGCGTCCGAAGCAAACAAAATAAGCCCAGGAGCTTATGAAACTAAAACTAAATTCATGAATCATACGAGGAAGAACACTCTAGTCCGACAAAACTTGGCTTTAGGAGACTGCGATCTTGGAAATGTGGATAACTTCCCATATCGGCGAACCAACTTGAATAGAAGAGGCGTCGAAAACGTTGAGATCGAACTGTGCATAGATGTCGCAAACAAGGAATATTTCACCGTACTTCCCATTCTAAGGGCCAGAGACGTGTACAGGAAAACTAAGCTTTACAGATAACATATCCTTCCTGGGAGCGACCAACTGACGAACGAGATCGCAGAGCTGTGTTACAGGAGTCAAATCTTGAAGACCAAGGCCGACTTGGGCGGTTGCGCCACAGGTAATAAAGATGATGCGTTATATAAACGAAAAGTGGTTTCATAAAATATTGAAAATTTCCAACAAGATACAATTTTCAAGCATTTTATTTAATTTCAAAAAATCCTATAGTAGCAATAACTATCTGCTGGTACATTAGTTAGTAATAGGTACTATAATTTTCATCAGTTCTTTTTATTTAAAAAAACATAATTCCAATGCACGAAATAAAATGAATAACATAAAATAAATAAATAACTTTCCACTTTCAGAGTAATATCGTACTATAATTTGCAATTCTACTCAATTTCACGATTCGGCATGCATAAAACTATTATCACTCTGCACTACGACTACACTGTTCTCTACCTGTCTACCAGGTAGTTCCGTGCAAGCTTTCGAGCAGTTGTCGGTAAGCCATGAAAGGTATGATGGCCGGTTGCAATTTCCAATTGATTGCGATTATTCATTTTATTTCTCGCTTAACACCTCGCTGGCCTGTTGAGGAGGTGATAAAAGTTATTATAAAACCGATAAAAGTCAAGTGACTGCAAATAAACAAATCGATCGCCATGAATGCAACTATTACGCGAATTTCATGCAACACAAAATACTGCTTAGCTGGTTTATTGTTTTTGGGTTGCATATGTGACTGCATCATGCATTATTTCGGTGAAGAACTCATATAGGTTTAAGGAAGGTGTGTTTTCCTGTACAAAGTCGAGGTTTGGGTGAAAATCTATTAAACCATATTTTATTTTTATAAGTTTAATGCAATATGTCCCCATTAAATTCGCATGGCTGACAAACTAACAATGAATAAAATATTATTTTACACCCAACTTTTATTGCAATTCAAAAGAGACGTTAAAAATGCTCTGAACCAAATTGACAGCAAACTAAACCACTTAGGCAGCTCCAAACATACATATTACTGAACGTATAAAATTGTCTTATCAATTCCAAATGCCAGCTGATCGATTTGAGCAGATGCAAGTTAATAACGTACTCAAGGCGATTGTTTGGCAAATTATAGCATGTAATCGTTTACTGTAGGATGTAATTCTTTTAAGGCGATTACATTCAATTAATGCCACGTGCAGTGTTAAAAGGGCACAGAATTATTTCGCCTTCCTAATTTGCATGGAGATGTGACCACTTTATTCTTTTTCGAATGAAAATGATCACATAAGTCAAACACTGATGTGTAAGAAAGTATTTGTGGATTAAATATTATAATCAAAATATTTATGTAGCAGCTTTTAAAAGCGAATGACTCTGAAACGTGTGGACAGACATGATTTGGAAATATTTTAATTCAATTAATTCAATTAATCATTCAAACAGTAATATGCAACCCAAAAACAGACATAATATATAAAGCATAACACACTTATCACAATTTGAATAATATATTTTAGTCTAGGACTTTATGGAAATATGCATTGATTATTGCTTTCGCTTGATTTTAACCGTTCTTCTCTTGCATTCAATCGTTTCAGCGTTTGAAAATCGTTCAACAAAAATATTACTCGAATTTCTAGAGCTATGTACAGTTTTGAATGTAGCTAATGAATTAGTTATGTGATATTGATTCCATTGATATGTATTTAAGCAAACTGGATAGCAACTGATTCAAATGCAACAAAGTATGCGGAGAATATTCTAATTCATAGCTAAATCCCAATGAGAATATTCTTATATACTTTCGAACCGATTCCAGAGTTGATAATATTTGTCGAAATTAAATTTATTAGTCTTATTGTGTTGTGACATGATGAGAGCACCTAAATTATATTCAATCTGCTGGAAAAGTTTCGCAGTTTGAAATTTATTGAAGTAGTGAATATGAAAAAGTAAGATATATGGTATATTTATCATATTGATAGAATTGATATCACCACATGGTAATTGAACTCTTCAAATGTTCAGAAAGTGATGAAATCGTTGATTGATAATTCTCAGCTGGATATCTATCCTTCATGATTTTTTCTAATAGCAGCAGAAACTCTATACACCTCATTTTTGACTGTTAAAGCCGAACTACTTACCGAGAACATTCGTGGAAATGATAAATTACATTTGCATAATCCGATTTATTGACTGCAACTGATGAAACCTAGTGTTGGTTGATTAAAATATATCTAACACGTATCAGGGGCTCTAACTAATTACTTTTCAAACTTCGAAGATAAGAGGAATTTTTGATTTGACTTGTTTGAAGCGAAGAATTTTGCTGATTTAACATTTTTTGGCTATTTCGTTTTCTCAGCATAAGAGACTGTACTTTAAGAGACTGCACTTTAAACGAATTAAGGATTTATCTAAAGAAACTGATACTTACTTTGATTTTAACGCACCAAAGTAATCATATTATGTTTGTATGTTTAATTATTTTCAATTTGTTTTTGGTGTAGAGGTATGCCAAAAACTAATGTTTGTTTTTAGAAGAAATTTAATGAGCTTAATTTTTTTGGGATAAAAAAAAATTGATATGAAAACAGGTTAGTTTTAGCTAGTGCTTAGTGTACGTAAACAAACTGCTCAAGCACTATAAAGGCTGGTACTGAGCTATTCGTGAAGCTAAATTTGACACGTCTTCATTATCTGGTATAGTGCCGGTATAGTGACAATCTCTGCCGGTATAGTGACAATGATCTTCTTGCCGGTATAGTGACAATCTCTGTCAAATCAAGAGCACGTTTCAGAAGGGTTAGTTTTTAGATCAAATTTATTTCCAATGCTATCATTCAAACTTAATTAACTTAATTTAACTTCATTTAACTTCATTTCATTCGTTTTAATCATTTATTATTAATTACCTGCACAGAGCTTTCTTTGCATACAAATTATAATACTTTCAAATCAAGCATCAACTCAATCAATTATCCATACAGTCAATTACGCAATTCAGCAATTTACACTATTCATTGTACTTGCACGATAAAAGAATATTTCATGTATGCATCAGCTTTTTATGAATTGATCAATGTACACTTATCATCAGCATTAATTTTGCATAAAAGGGAGTAATTAATTCAATAAAGATGTTCTTTGGTAACCATCGAGCAAACGCGTTTCATTACTTAAAGTTAAACTTGAGTTGAAAGTACGCAAACCTGCTTTAACATTTGGTGACTCCTGAGTTTGAATAATCGCGACTCTTTTTCGTGGAGTGTTTAAAATCATTCGATATAAAAGGTTGATTTGTGTTTTGTGGAACAAATTATAGACAGACAATAGATTTTTGTGCACAGATAATTTTCGATAAAGAAAAATAATTCGATAAAGCTATATCTGGAATTTTTGGCTATACATATTCGCAAAGTAATTCCAAGTTCGCGAATCTAGAAAATATTAAGCTTGTATTGTGTGTATGAGAGTGAATAAAAACAGATTAAATAAAGTGCAACAAGTTAAACCTGAGTTGAAAGTACGGAAACCTGCTTGCAACTCTTGTTTTAACATTTAATAATTAATAAAATAACAAACGTGATTGTTGTGGGTGTACACTTACGATGTTCTTGTGTATAATCGCACCGAAGTTTTGTCAACAACAAAAGCCAATATGGAAGGCTTAGTATTACGGCAGACAATCGTAGGTAAAGAAATCGAGAAGATCACGAACGTCTACTACAGAAAGTCGCCGGACAAAAAAACTATAATTTACTTGAGAGAAAAGCATCTCATATTAACTCAGCTCTGGGATGAGTTCGAAACTGTAGACACAGAAATAAGAGACAGTTTCAGTGATGCAAGGGATAGTAAATATTTCACGGAAGATTACTACAATAGAGTCCGCATGGCTTATGAAAAGGTAATAAGTGAAATTAATATACTCATTGAGAGTGTCGAGTCCCATGATAAGGAGCAGCAAGCCAAGGAAACTGTGGTTAATGCTGGACCATCAGAATGAAATTATAAGCTCTCACAACAAGAAGAAATCGGAAAAAGACCCGAAAACAACGAGTGCTGCTTCTGAATTTAGAAACAATGTTAACAAAAATATTATCAGAACCTGGAGATCGAATTCTAGAAGAATACAACATAATGAAGGATTTGATCAATGACCAGTATCAAGAGCTAGTGGCCACTCACAACCTTTTGTGGGCAACATTGGATGATCCGATTGAGCACGGATATGATTCTAATAAATAGTTCATTATCCAAGAATTGCATCAAAAATTGGTAACGCATGCACGAAGTGTTGTTGATAACAATAGTGCCCTGGCTCGAAATGAGTTACACTTATTGCAGCCTATGGTCAAGTTACCAAAAATAGAGCTACCAAAATTGAAATGGCAACAATTCTATGATTTGCTTAGCCAAATAGTCCACTCACAAGCAATGGGGAACGCCCAAAAATTTTTCTATTTAAAATCTCAATTATCTGGTGAAGCGGAAAGCTCATTCGACATATCACAGTAAGTGAGGAGAATTATAAAACTGCTTGGGAAATCCTTGCCACCAGATATAATAACAAAAGTCTATAATAACAAAAGGCTATTATAATTGACAAAATATTAGCACAGCCGACTTTATCATCAGAATCAGCATCATCAATCAAAACAATGCATGATACAATCAAAGAATGTGTTCTTGGTCTCAAAAACCCTGGCTTGAACGTACGCGATCAATGGGATCCAATTTTACTACAAATCTTAGTAAAAAAATTAGATTGCGACAAAATTCCCCAGAGAACTACAGTCACTTGAAGAGTTTTTAGGTTTTTTGGAATTAAGAGTTCAGTCACTAGAAGCGTTGGAACCAATAAAAACGATCAGTAAAGATAATCATAATAAGATTGCACATGCTTATACGATGACTCGCAGCAACAAATGTGAGTTATGCAGTAGTGATCATCCAATATACTTCTGCAGTAAATTTCTAAAACTCACTCCTCTAGAACGTCAAGCAACTGCATTAAAGTTGGAATTATCAATATTCAGAAGAAGATCTCGAGAAACAAATAAGTTTTTCGGAAAGTCCAGAAGGGCATATTAAAACCCTTGGGCTAATGTGGAATCTATCCAGGGACTGTTTTGTAATAACTACTACCTGGCCAGAATGTGCAAAAATAACCAAACGGTCTGTTTTGTCAGATATGGCCCACTTGTTCGACCCTTTCGAACTAGTGAATCCCTGTGGTCCTCACTGGGAAAATATTCTTACAACAGCTATGGAAGGCAAAAATAGAGTGGGATGAAAAGCTACCAGATGAATTGCGTGATACTTGGTTACAATTCAGACAAGGACTAAGCACCTTGGACAATTTAAAGATTTCCAAACAAGTAATAATTGGAGCGGTTCCATGGAAAATTGAGCTATATATATTTTCTGATGCAAGCGAAAAGGCGCATGGAACCGTAGCATATATCATATCTGTTGACAAGGAAGGCAACGTTCTACTCAAGCTTCTTTGTGCCAATCAAGAGTAGTACCTATCAAAGTGACCACGCTACCAAGACTAGAACTTTGCGCTGCAAGGCTTGCCACTCAATTAGGTGAAATATCCTTCGAAACATTAACATACAGTTTGAAAGAGTGATGTATTGGTCAGACTCTCAAATAGTATTGTCATAGCTTCGTGGTGATCCGGCGACACTAAAATCATTCGTCGGTAATCGAGTGCAACAGACACTCAACAAAACAAAGCCCAACCAGTGGAGGTACGTTTCACCGAAGGAAAATCCAGCTGATCTTGTATCACGGGAAACTACTGCTGATCACTAAACAGTATCCGAGTTTTGGTACTTTGGGCCAACGTTTTTGCAAAATAAAACATTGGGATGGATTACATTGAGAAAACTCAGAAAAATGACAGTCAATACCCATTTTGATATCACGGTGAACCAATATAAGTCAAGCTTGATGGAAATTGCTGAGGTCAATGAAATTATTCTGCATCATCAAGGGTTCAAATTAAAACAAAGATCTAAAAGAGGGTTGATAAATGGCGTTGGTGCTGTCGCTCGTCAATTATTTAGTGTTCTTGACGATATAGACAGAACAATCCGATATAGACAGAAGTAATCAAATGAAATCGATAGAGCTACACTTCAACAATATACTTCAAGACATATCCGATATGAATCTCATTCAGAAGCAGCAACATGTCATTCAAACATTTTTGACGGTAGCGAAGAGGTTATCACTCCTCATTACAGACTATTGGCGAGTTCAAGACAAGCTATTGGACATTGTCACGGATGTAACTCATGGTCAGATGAATACGTTAATAATGTCACCCGAAACTTTAAGACGTCAAAAACCCATCATAACTGAGCACTTTCCATGATCTACATCTTTACCTACTAAAGATGTCTCGAAACTATACCACCTAATGAACGTGAAGGTGAACGTCGTTGGTCCTCAATATCCAATTTGAAACGTATTATCTCATTCCCATTCCAACTTGCATTGGCAATACTTCAGTAATTATCAAGCCTTCTGCGGAATTACTTCTGGTTGACGTACAACGTACATCATATTATATGCTTTCATCGACGGAATTTTCCGACTGTTTAAACATCGATACTTCAGAGTATATATGTATGTATGTCCTCAGCTACATCCCATGTATTCCAGACACTCCAGGGTGATACAATGTGAAGCAGACTACCACATCATAAATATGCAATCAGACAAAACCTTTCTGTAGTCCAAGCTTCAATCTCTCGAACAGGGGTGCAACTAAAATAGTCTTACCATTAGCAAGGGCCAGGTAATAAGTTTTTCCCGTAAAGCTAAGAACTGTCTTCGATTTTCGAGAAATTTATTTCGGCGAAAATTTAACTTGAAAATAAGCAAGAGTTGTACTCACTTCTTAGCGTGAAGAGCAGTCATTAAAAGTTGCTTTCGAAAATGAAATGCGGCTGACATTGACACGTATCTCCTACCATTTCACGCAAATTTAATATGTCCAGCTCATTCTTTTGAGCTAACAAGTGCCATTTGGTGTTTGTATTTGAAAATTGAATTGTGCAAATGTCTTTTTAATAACAAAATCGATTGAATATTGAAAAAAATGCTTGCAATGACCGACCAAGAAGAAATAGGACAATCTGCTCAAGGGAAACAGTCATCGAATACCTATGAATATGTGTAAAGAGCCTATAAATATGTAGGTGCTGCTATCATAAGCTGATCTAGTAAATGATCATGGTGACGAATTTCTAACAAATGACAATGCATCTATCTGTCTTATATAACGACAAATTTTGTTGAAAGAGAGAACCAATAACAGGTCGTTCTAAAATTATTTGTTCAGTAACGGAACCCGGGGATTTCGATATATGCAGATCACTTTTCTACTTAACAATTTAACACAGTTATATGTACCTATACATATGTATATATTTTTATTCCATCTCTCCCACTATCGCAAACTTGAGAAAACTACGAATTCCTTAAGCAGTATGATCGTCACTAATGACTTACAGACCGAAAATTATTCCAGCCATCATTGCATCCAGGTCATCATCCCCGATTCGTTCATATGATCATTTTTTAACTCTTAAGATAAAAGTACATATAGACTGGTTTTTTGCCGTTTCTGAATAGACTTGTTTTTGCCTGTCTAGCAATAGAAAAATGTGATTGCATTTTGATCGTTAGTCAAAGCAGAAATCGTATCGCGCCTCGTTTCGGATGACAACCTTTTCAAAATCAATCACTTGCCTAGCTGGCAGAAGGACTGGTAGACGAATGTGAATCGTTTTATGTCCTAGGGTCATAGACACATTAATGATTGTCTATTTATCATTAATGAAAGATCGCTGCAGCGAATGGTTTTTGCGAATCTCTGGAATTTCGCATTCAAATGAGAGCTTTGCTATTCTAATTTAGCATTCGGAGATGACCAATCAAGAGTCCAGTATACTTTCAAATACATTTCGAATGCATCGAATCGAGACACTGCGCTGTTTCAGGCGGAACAATTGATCGTGGGTTGCTTTATTTTCTTGAAATACATTGTATAACTTACGATCGCATAGAATATTTAATTGAAGCATACGTGCGCTTCAATCTGCCTATCATTTTCGTGTGTGATTATATTTTGCGGTGAATAGGTAAGAATATTCGTCGGAAATACGCTAGTATGCAAATTATAAAAGTATGTAGGCACCCGGCCTATACGTTCCGCATTAAAGTGAATGCGAATTTTGCGAGTAATCTGCCCATCTACATTAATGTAGGTCTAACACTATGAGTTAGCTCTATCTCTGTGTCGGCAAAAAGAAATTATATTTTTGACACGATACATCTCAAATGCTGAGCATCTTTCCATACGAAACAGCCCAATGCCATGTAATTAGTTGTAATTAAAATTAATTGCATAGGCGGAGGCAGAACGAATGAAAGAGAAATCTTCTTCGTTTGCATATCATCCTTTAATTTTCTTCTAATTAAATGCATAGTACTTAATTGTCTTTTCACACGTATTGCATTTTTCCGTAGACGTTGGATAAAAACGTGGTTGTGGTGATAAAATTGCATACCAGTTCTTTAAGCGAGCAATGTGCAATGGAATTATGGCTATGAAATGAGTACTCGGTTGCAATTGTCCGTGGTCTGAAAGTGACGATAGTCGTCAGTCGGCGATAAAATTCAATTTCAGGGTTTGCCGTATAAATGCTGTATTTAGATGCAATGATAGGATTTGGTGAGAATTACTATGAAATTTCAAAATAGAAGACAGTGTCACAAGGTAATCTGAATTTCTTCGATCCTTTCATTTGCACTTTTATATCCGTCACAAAAATATGTTGGAGACTCATTTGAATGTACGGAAATTAAAAAAAAGAAATGATAAAAAAGAAACTCAAATAAAAACGCAAACGACACTATAGTAAATATACAGCTTGGCGCGGATTGCTTAGGGCCTAAAAATCTTGCGGTCTACAAAGCAAAGTTCTAAACTCTATCCACTATCTGAACATCAATATTTTCCATAAACTACTCAATTTCAGTCTCATCTCAATCAGTTCCAGCAAATCACAATCATTAAAAATTGCAATCGAAATCATAAATCATTTCATCAACTGCGACATTGAAACGATCAACTGCCACTGAATAAATAAATCAATGATTAAAGTATCGATCAAATTAAATTCGCAAAAGATAGTTGCGTTTTCATTTTCGGCATTGGTTCGAGCAGCTCTTGTACACTGAGAGCATTGCGATTATTGCTTGGATTTTCTTCGTGGAATGATTTTGATTGACATTTGTATTCGTCGAACTGACATAATGACAGACAAACTGTCTACCAGGACGAACTTATTCGTTTGTTGCTCATTTTGTTGAGATCGCGCGTTTTTCATCACTTTTCACGGTCATGCACTTGTGCTTGTTCGGCGGTGATGGTTCGATGGTAGAAGGATGAATGATCCAATGCATTTTGACGCAATCGATGAGAATCGATTAAGGGCTTACAGAGTTGAAAGTTGAACTATGGTTTATTGAGGAAGTATTTAGTAAAATTCATGGCAAATGGTTAAAGTTCGAATAAAAATTAAAGTAAAATAAGAGGGAAATTAAGCTTTCTTGCTCTTCTAAAACTGATGAAAAAATATCCAAGAAGCCATCGATCAGAGAACTTGCTTACTATTTTTCGTACAATGAATGCGCATAGCTCAATATTCTGTGGCACAGCATTTCAGCTTAAACAAAGAAAGATGATCAATCGAGTGTGTTTCGTTTGTGATTCACTTTCAGATGACGTTTGTTTGCGTCTGACATTCCATACAGTTCATAGTTCAAATTAAATAATTATTTGAATGTCAATATGAATATGAAGGCATTCTTTTACTAGGTCTTCCACATCAAGATCAAAGCAACAAGTGTGGTCAAATGCATTTACGGTTTTCACCTATTGGAAGGCTATCTGTTTTACTGGAATCAGTGGTTTCGGCACTTTGATCTGAGTGGGCGACTCCTCGGCCCAACTTACTTCTTACCCTAAGTCAAATATGTCACTTAGTGCAGTTGATCCGCTCTATTCCGCTAGCTGTCTGAGATTTGGATATCTCTCGTTAGGATGGGTTGTGGTGTTTTTCAGATATTCCATGCTGCTGTTAGAATGTTGTTCTAGTCTATCAAACAGTTTTGACGTTTTGTCGCGAATGTCTTTTGTCTCAATCCTCAGTTTCCTGTGTATGTCCGTATTCGTAATATACCATGGTATTCTGAATATTTTCCTAAGAGCGAGGTTTTAGCAAATCTGCAGATGGTGATTGTTAGTCTTGCACATCTGATAGAAGGCAGTGTGTGTCATATTTCAGACCTGTTTGTAGAGTAGCGTTTTGTTGGTCATATTCCGTTTGTTTGGTCTGGTTAATAATGGTTTGTCGCTTCTTTTTACATGCGTGTGTAGTCCATGTTAACCTGTTGTCATATATAAGTCTCAAATATTTGACTGTCCATTACCTGTCTATTGTCTGGTTGTCGGCTGTTAGTTGTGGTGGTTGATGTCTTTGTCGTTTAGTTACGAAGATGGCTTGCGTATTCTTGGCGTTTATTTGGATTTTAAATTCCTGGAAATATTCCAATAACATGTCCTTGTATGTTTGCAGGGTCAAAGATATAGCTTATGGGTGCTTCGAGGTATAAAATATACATGTATCTTCTGCGTAAAAGCCTACTTTTGCATTGTGCATATTGGGGATACCTGGTGTGTATAAACTATATAATATTGGGAAGAGTGGTGGACGTTGCGGGACTCCAGTTTCTATTGTCCGCATTGTGGAGAGGTGAATGTCAATTCCCACATGGAAAGTTCTGCCCTGGAGAAAGGATGCAATTAGTTGTATGAAGGGCAATGAAGTTTGGAATGCATGCATTTTAAAGATTAGTCTTGCATGCCAGACCTTGTCAAACACCTTGATTGAGCTCTGCACGCATATATTCTGCACCACTCTTGCAAACTGGGTTTCAGTAGAATGTAGTGTCTTGAAGGCAATTTGTCCTTCTGAGATAATAGATTTTTTTTCTATAATTTCGTTAAGCCGGTCAAGACGAAGACGCTAAGTGATTTTTCCTACGCAAGATAGAAGATTTTATGTCTCCAGTTTTATGGGAAGTGAACGTTTTTGTCTGGTTTAGGCACAGCTGTTATAGCCACTGTGTTTCAGACCTCATGTTCGAAAGATAGCGTTTATAATGTAAACAGCTATTGTCAATGTACTGCTGGGGAATTGTGCAAACCATTAGTTTCCAATTGAATCAGGGCCAGATGGTTTCCACTTATTGAGTCTTTTCATGATTTTTTTTTACCTATTCGAAGTTCGTTGGTCTGATTTTATAGTCTTCTGTTTGCACAGAAGCAAGGATTTGTTATAAACAGCTCCAGTACTTCAGTGAAGGTCTCCGCTTTGAAATAGCCGAAAATGCTTGTTCATGTGTCAGTAATTATCATCCCCAGGTTCTATGCTACGCAGTAATTGGCATACAAATACCAACAGCTGGTGGTATACCAATTGGTGGTGAACCAATTTGCATCCGTTCTTATGCAGGTGTCACCCGTACGCTTGGTTCTTCTCCGAAGTTGGTTCCTCCTCCTTATGAGATCTTTTATGCTTCTTATGCCCTTTAGTCGGAATTTGAATCGTGTTAGATCATTAATAGCTCTGTTAATGTTGCTGATGTCTACGAGTGCTTCTCCGATATGGTCATTTGCATTTGCATCTCCGAAAGCATTCCAATTTGTTCTCTTAATCATTCGAAGAGGTTCATCAATGTAAACATATTCTATGATGAAGAGTATCGGCTTGTGGTAAGATGACAGTACATCGAGAACAGTCGGTCGCCAGTTATGGTGAAAATTATGCGAAATTCCTTTATTTAGGATATGACTATGAGCTGTGCCAAAGTGCGAGTTCGTCGGGGAGATGTTGCATGGCTCTCAGTACCATTTAATGCATTACATTTTACGATTTACATCTTTTCATCGATATTACAAGCACTATTCTCCGCACACTTATTCTCCATCGAATAGAACATTCCCGGCAGTTATCTCTTGCAGTTTGTACCGTATTCTTTTATAACTCCTCCTTAATCTTACCTACGCCACTTATCGTTTACATGCGTTTACATGTTATGTTGTTCGAAGCCACGCAGATCCTTCAATTTACAAAGTAACATTGATATTAAAAAATCGCATATTATACTTGTCTTTAGGTAACTCAATCAATAAGCAAGTAGTCAGTACTGGCCTGCCAGGGCGTTGTTCAGTCTCCCTTACGTTAGAATCTAACAGCTAACGGGCCTCTAAGGAAAAACTGGACGCAAAGTGATGGTGTATTCAGATAACATCGCTATTGTCATATCAGGAAAATTTGTTCCGAACCTATTGGAGAGATAAAACCATTTCTTAAATATTCTCTCGCAATGATGTCAGGAGTGTGACTTTAGTGCAAAGTTTATTTAAACGGAAGTATTATTCTTCACGAAGAGGTACAGCAAGGTATTTTGTGTTCTTTACAGTTTTAAAGAACTATAGGAGCAATGTAGCCCCCACAGCCTCGTATAGTCTTTTAGATTTGCACAATCCTGCTGTACGGAGCAGTAGTTTGTGCTGCTTAACGTGCTTAACGCTGTAAATCAGAATATCATAGAGAAAGTACGTAAGTTAGCAGTCTTCTTTATAACTACAGCCTTCCATATTGCCCCAACGAAGGCACTTTTGGTGCTACTTCATTGGCTTCCTACCGATCTGCTTGTCTTGCAACAAGCCAAGTCCGCAACGGTAAGACTAAATTATGGTGCTCCTTGGGCAAGGACATATTTGGGTCATGCCGAAATCTTGCTGCAGGGTATGACTAATAAATAAATAAATAAATGGCTTTCGGTGCGGTTTTTCACACACATCAAAGCGGGCCATCATGCTCAACCGAAAAATCATTACTGGTCCATCTAGTGGCCCAGTGTGTGGAGGCAAATTTGTGATGGCGGTTTCATTGTGGCCATCATTGTGACCATTGTCCAAAGTCTATTTTTCTTCACAAAATACTTTTATTTTCACTGCCACTGGATTTTATATTTTCTCAAAGTTATTCCTTAAATGCCGTACGCTTCTTAACGAGATGTTGCGATTTTCAATATTGCAACTGTTTTGAGTGCGAGGACATAGAGACATTAAGATGAAGTGACCAACTTTAAAAAGTCGGCACGCTTTGGACGTGAGTTCTCTGAAGTCTCTCGATTGGCATTCTGATGGTGTCAGTTAAGCTGACGATCATGGAAAAATACTTAAAGAACTCTGCGAATTCTTGGGTTTAAGAACTTTGCTGTGCGATCGCTAGCCATTTGAAAAACTTTTGACATTATTTAGGAAGGAGGTCCCTCCGCGTTGCAGTCGATAGCTGTGTGGCAAGCACGCGTGATGACTGAGTGCCTCTTAAAATAGCTTTTGTTGAAGCTGTAGATGCGAAGCGGAAGAGGAAACAGTTCTACCTCTGTGAATACATGCTCCTCGCTGGAAAGAAGATGAAGTCCCTTGGTCATACATTTTTACTTGCCGAATTGAAACAGCTTCGGTTGGCCTGAAGGGGATAATCCAGTTTATCAAAGAGTCAGAGTGGCTCCCAACTTAATAAAGATTAGACACTACGCAATGCGGTAGCATAATGGGCCCTTGTGTGATTAAGTGTGTCTTCTCCGGAGTCTCTCTGAAGAAAACAGCTGCGGAAACTAACCTAGTCTTCTAAAATGTTTGGCGCTAACATCCGGAACATAGTCACATTATGGTTTTCCCGTAGGAGCTTTGAAAGATAATAAGCTATACAGGAAATCCAACCATTATAAACCTTTCTTCTAGAAAGAGTTATTTAGAAAAAGGTCCAAATATTTGCATTTTTAAGTGGTCTTAAAAATAAATGCTAGCTCGCACTAACGGTATGTTAGAGCTGACTGCAAATTTAATTATATGTCCAAATCACAAATGAAAAACTAAATTCTGGAGACAATGATGGAAAAGCCGTTATGGTTTCTGTAAATGACAATCTTCGGCATTTTGGCAAGAACTTTTTTGAAAGCCTCTCTTCAAAAATGAATTCTTGCGTAATATATCTGAACAATGTATCATTGATAAATATGTAATGTATCATTGAACACGGTTTTTCATTCTAATAGTTTATTTCTTTCTTCTGTAAAATTTTTGCCATCATCGGTTACTTTCATTCAACTGTTGCTTGCCCGCGTACGATAGATTGTTCAGATAAACACATCTCTACAGAAGGATGATCTGGTATCAAAGTGTTACTGCAAAATATTAAATTAGTATCAAATCAAGGAAGTCAATTAGTTTTGTCATATTTGGTGTCATGAAAGCTTTTGAATCATCATCAAATCAATCACTTCTAAATCCCGATTCACTTTCTCAAACTAATTGAATAGTTTTTCCACTTGATGAAATTCGAACGCTTTTGCGCGACTAAACATCGATTTTTCTGTGAAATAATCAAGCCAGTATCACTACATACGAAAGCGTTAACATTAAACGATTCTTAATCGAAACACAGCCATCCCTGATCGATAGACTCGCATTTGATACGAACTGGGAAATTGATCGGTGGCGCGATAATTCCGGATAATAATATGATGAATGTCCGCACTGTGGAGTAGTGGAATGGTTTTTCGATTCCGTGATCTTCACGTACGTTAAAGTATCTTTTCGGTAGCTCTTGCAACTCTTCCTGTCACTTAGCCATTGTTAGTGCAACTTCTGTCGGCCACCACTAAATCCAAGACGAATGGCATCGGACGCAATATTTTGAAATACAACTGTCACCGTAAAGAATGGCTGCTTTACGATCGTCTTAGACATAATGGACCAATTACCTTATCTGCGATCGCGCACCGTTGATTCTTTATTGCCACTCTGTGTGCGGTTTCAAGATTCGATTTTATTCGCAACAAGCGCTCTTACGCAGAAATTGTGTTCGGAAGGGTGTACACAGTGTCGGTACTCACTTCTGTTGTTTGCAGTGCTACCATTCGTTTGGAGGCTTTTATGTTCGTGTTGAAAGACAACAGTCAATTATAAAAATAAAAACGAACTCTTCGAAGCTACTAATAGCTTTGACAATTATTTCATTTCTATGAGCTTTAATTTAAAATGAAAAATGATTTTTAATTTTTGCTAGTACATACGTAAAAGAAAAATGTTGGAGCACTTAGCTTTTTTAGGGTGAAATATAAAAAAAATTTGAGTGGAAGAAGACAACCGAAAAATTCAAACATTTATCATCGTCGTGTCTGGCAGCACCAGCCCGTCACTTCTTTCTACTTACCACTCCATAGCTTCTGGTTTTCGAAAACACTAACGTACCCCCCAACAACAGCTCGATTGTTACTATTATTTTCGTCATTATTAAATATATGAGCATAGTTGATGCAACAAGGGCTTCCTATCTCGGCTGGGTTCCAGAGAGCTCATCCACGTCGACAGAGCGAAGGAATGAATCCTTTGCAGTAGCAAACCAACCAACTACGAATCGTTGAGGTGCTCTAGTCCAGAAGAGAAATTTATTATATCGGTGACAGTTGGGCATTATCTGAAGCCAAGCGGCTGATCCTGGGCGTAGATATGGACTTCTGCAACGTTTGAATTATGTGACCGGACGATTAACTAGAGTTTTTTGCCATTGCACCTCCCAAGTAATCGTCTCCTATTTACACATATTCGCAAGCACAGTGGGCAATCGCTAGATGCAATCGTCGCCTATTCTCGAGTCTCACATGAAAAACCGCTTGAGATAAAATATGATATCGCGCAATCATTTCAAGTTCAATCGCAAATAGGCTGCGCTAGCGATAGGGATCATGATATTTTGCGGAGTCTTTCGATCTCGAGGGTCGATGTTTGTGGGGAAAATATAAAATTGGTTTGAGATAACGATATAAGAGGGCAGATAAGAAATGTGTACCATGAAGTGATCGTTAATAGATTGAAATGAAGCTGGAATGCTATGAATATTCAACTAAAATAAGAATTAGTTAACATTAAAATAAATTAATCTGTACAGCGAATGGCGACAAATTAAGAAAAATTAACAAAGATTTAAGCAAAGTCGTGAAGAGTCGAAGGCGATATAGAAAGACAAGTGATGAGCTAGTTTTTATTCCAAAATTTAAGCGGTAAGCAAATGGATAATAAATCAACAAAAACAAGAAGCTCTGAAAGAAACCATCGACGTTCAGATTCCACTGTGAAGCTAAGATAATTAATAATAACTCAGGAAAACTACACAAAATTAACACTGTAAAGTTATTGATTGCTCTAAAAAATAAGTTGCTGTTCAGAATACCTGGTGACAAAAAAGAATTTTATTGTTGAACTCTAAAACTAATTTCGATTTGTTTTCAGAATTGCTTGAATAAGGTGGAAGTTTTAGAATAAGACGACCAGAAACTCACTCATGGGAAAATTTTGAGCTTCGAACCTAGATACTATTATAAGCTTATGGAGATCACAGTGCTCTACCTTCACGAAGCGAACTTGAAGCTGTTAATCCCCTTAAATATTCTTTTGCAAATGAATATGACTTTGAGTTAAAATCCATTCAGAAAAAAAACGATGGGTTTCAAAATTTCGAAAATTGCAAACAAATGGTTTATTCCTGTGATTGTATTGCAGTAGGTTCAATAAAGCTTGAGGGAAGTTTGCTACAGATTAACGGATACGTATAATAGTCAGTGCTGCCATTTATTTTTTTGGAATAATGCTAGATTCAATTTTATTTAATGCTAAATAATGCTAGATCTTGTAAAATTATAATGCTAAATAATGCTTTCTTATTTAATTGAAATAAATATGGTTCAATATGAAAACAATATGTATATTTATATGAGGTTTGATCAATAAATAATGATAATCGGTTATTTCCAGATCGCATAAAATTAAAAAAAAAATGTACTACTATATATACTCATTAAATCAGCATGGAAAAAACATAAATAGGCCACGATTCATTTGAATACGAACAGTCTAATAGAAAACATTAAAATGGGGGAAAAATGAAATTAAAGCTGTCATTAAGTACCTCAGTTTGAAAAAACTGTCTACCAGAGGCATACATGGCGACATGGTGGAAACATTGAGGGACTCTGCTCCTCCATATTCCACCGTTGCACGCTAGGCCAAGGAGTTTAAGCTGCAAAAAACATCCACTGAAGACGAACACCGCGAAGGAGGTCCATCTACATCCCTCACTGGAGACAACGTAAAAAAAGTCGAAGATGTCGTGTTGGCAGATCAAAGAGTGATCCTCAGGCATGTAGCTGAGGTTACATGGATCTCATATGGTAGTGTTTGAAAAATCTTTGCCAACAAATTACATATGAAGGAGGTCTCTGCGCATTGGGTACCGAGAATGTTAACGGACGAGCATAAGAAGAAACGAGTCGAGTTTTCAAGGATGAAATCGAAAAGTTCCAGGCAGATCAGGAGAATAATTTTTTGTCACATTTCGTAACCATGGACAAGACCTGAGTCCACCATTTTGATCCAGAAACCACGCCGAACGCCAAAGAAATTCTAAGTGTGGGTTTCGGCAGGAAAGGTTATGGCACCGGTTTTTTGGGACGCCGAAGAAATTATTATGGTGGAATATTTGGAAAAGGGAGTCACTATATCAGGCTCTTACTAAGCTGAACAAATAAGAAGATTGCGAGAGGCAATGAAAGAGAAAAGACACGGCAAACTGCGAGCCAGAGCTCTGTTTCTTCAAAATAACGCATCGGCTCAGAAACGGGATTCGCATTTCTTGAACACCCACCCTATTCGCCAGATCTAGCTTTCAGTGGCTTCTACCTCTTTTCCCGGCTCAAACAACACCTTCGGAGTAAGAAATTTGAAGATAATAGGGAAGTGATGGCCCCTGCTGAGGCATTTTGGAAGAGTCCAGATAAAGAATTTTTTTCCAAGGGTATCCTGGGTTTGGAAGACTATGTTGAAAAATAAATATATCTTTTAAGTTTAATCACCTTGGTTTATATTCATTATCATTACTTATTGATCAACCCTCGTGTGCATAACAAAAACAAATTAGAAGTTTAAAATGCACATCTCGAAATGATTCTATACCTATTACAGACATATCAGTTATATCTAAATCTTCCTCTCTTGTGTAAAGCTTATTTCTACCAATATTTTTCAAAACATCGTTTGGATTCTCACAATCAAAACAGCAACAATTATATATTCTTAAGTGAAGAAAAAGTATTAGAGTCGGATAACGAAGATTTTTCATCAGCGTTATCCTTGCGATTGCTTACATTTGAAGCCCCAACAAAACAATTGATTCACATTATTCAGGAAAAAATATCTAACTAAAATGCACATACTTTGGTAAACTTGAACTTGTAGATGCCCGAGGCTCCTGGGAGTCTGAAGTGGATGGGACCACATCACCGATTTTTAGCATCATCATTACCATATTTAATCACTATCAATATTTCAAAAGTCAGACAACTGTCACTTCTGGTTGTTACTTCTAAGAAAAGCCATAAGTGCGTTTTTGTATTGTTCATGAATTTCCGTCACCACATGATTCAGGAAGTTTCCTTTCATGAACGCGACTGAAAGTACACGAAAAGTGCTATTATTGAGAAAAATTTGATGGGCGAGATTGTAAATAGATGAGTGCCAGATTATTCCGAAATCTAAATTTAAATGCTAAAAATAATGCTAGATCCTAACTCCGAATTTCGAATGCCGTTTTGGAAAAACAATTGATCTAGCATTCAAAGTGCTAAAATGGCAGCACTGATAATAGTGTAGGTAATTTGGAGCACTGAATCAAAGATCGTCGAGCTCCAGTTTTTCTTTTAACATTTTTTTCTCGTATGTAAATTATTTTTACTTCATAAAAATAGACAAATATTACAAAAATACTTAGTGAATATTTTGGTAATATGGATGGATAGAACCTCTTTTATGGACTGATATCTAGTATCCTCTGATGTTTTTTATTTTCAAGATTAGCCTTTTAATTCTTATTTTCGGCCACTGCTATCAATTTTTGAATTTCCTTTTTTAATTTGTCTCTTCTGTTTATTTATTTAATTCCTAACCCATCAGTCCCAAATTGGTCTTCAGTTTTATGTTAGGTATTTTAATTTCCGTGTGTTCACGTAAAATCGTGCCATAAAAGGGCTCAAGAAGAATAATAACCGTATATAGAATGATTTCCTAAATTTTATGCTTGAATTTTTCACGCTTGCGGATGACCGTTCTGGATTTGCCCGAAAAATTTCATTTACGGGGACCATAATAAGGGTGTTGCTTGAAGCCACCTTTGCTTTGAAAATTAGTTGACCAAAACAGAAATAAGGTTCATTATAATTTTCGTTTAATATTTTAGTATCACCTGCATTGTAAACTAAAGTAATCCTATGACAACCTTTTGTCAGGTCTGGGATTGAAGTTGGTGAGATGTTCATTAACAAATTTATAGAGATATCAGTTATTTACTCCTCACTCGCTTATAACAAAAAAGAAAACAAAAACAATTACCTGATCTACTAATTTTGAAAAACGGTCCCAGGAGACTCCTTAAGCTTCTGTTGATATATCAAGAGCTCACCAGATGTACTTTCAACATGACTTTCAGAAAATAAGCTTTCGCTCTTAGGGCAATATATTCAGCAGTTGTAAATAAATGATTATTTGTGACTGTTAAAACCACCTCGTCCCTCTCTCTTGTCAAGAAATAACCATTCAAAAACTGAAATTTGAAAAGCGTAATGAAGTGTCTTACGTTTTTGGTAAGCATATTTCAGTCTTTAAGCTCAGATTACTTTGCATCATTTCCATCAACATCCTGATCATCGGCTTAAACGCTTTTCCCGATGTTAAAACTTTCTAAAATAGTATGGGTGCACAAAAAGCAACAATACAGAGGCAAGCCATTTTCAGACGATCTATTTTCTATGAAGCTCTAGGAAGCGTTATAAGAAAATGTAGGCGGATATGTTTGGCAACGAATATGAGCTCGAATATGTAATATTTTTATTTTGTTTTTAACTTTCAAAGTTATCTTGCGAAAGACGCAGTATTAAATGAGATTCTACTAACAAAGAAACATCACCCACTGCCTACAGGAATACGAGTCGGCACTACTTCCGCATTACCACTAGCACCTATCAGGTGCCACCACAGCTACTTTCGTTCAGTCAGGAGAAGTCCGTTAAACAACCCTCCTTCTTTTTCAGCCGCAACACCGTCTCTACATATGCTGAGACACGTACCCAAGTGTTTTTTGCATGCAGCATTGCCTCGACAATCGTCTTCAGCGTCGCAGGGCCGATTGCAGGTCAGAGAGTTCCCCGTTCTTTTCTGGAGCGCAGGCACTTGAAGAAGTGCATCATCAATTGGTTCAATGCAGTATTTGAAGCATTCCATTCTTTCTTTTCCCATTCTATGAAGGAATTTCATAAAGTAGCCATGGCCTGATAGAAATTGACACATGAAGAAACTTATTTCCCCGTGGGCTTATGGCGCGAATCAGCCTACACGTCCATGCTCCCGTTGTTCGTTCCTTCCAAAGCTCAAGCGTTCATGCACGTGCTTGAGCGGCGGCTCAAGCCGCGGCGGCCCACTTCTGAGCTATTCAGAAATATCTCCAGGTGCTCGTCCACCTATAAATCGACTGGGATTATCCCTACTATGACCTGCTGGCGATTCATGGCGTCTCTCTGCGCTACCATGTTGATTTTTCGAAAGGTCAGCGGCCCTTCGTGCTGCTGCCTGCTCGCCGTACCAAACATACAGAGAGGTATGTACGTAAATGGTGTGTTGGGGTCTCTCTTTCCCTTCGAGATCAAAATAAGTCTCTTTCCAGCCTGATGGAAAGACACATTTGAAGCACACGCATTTTACACTCACAGTAACGCTGACGGTTGATTCTCCACCATAGTTTTCAGTACTTTTGCCGAAATGCTGTTTGGATCAGAAGCCTTCCGGTTTTTCACTTTGAGAGCAGCACTGTGAAATTTCTCCAGAGTGAACAAAGAAATATCTTCTTGGCGGACCATGAGAGCATTTTCCTCTCTTGTCATGCGCTGGAAAGAGCGAGCCCACGATGTACTTCAGCGTATCCGTCTCCAATAGTGAGCCAGGGCCCATTTGACCAAGTCTACCAGAAACTAGTTTGTAGCTCCGCGCCCATGGGTCTCGGTTCACTTCTTCACAAAGCGCTTGCTACATTTGCTTTTTCCTCGAGTCGATAGCCTTCCACAGTTCTTTTTTCGCCATTATGTGCTCTGCGGCAGCTTAGGATGCTTCTGCTCTACCGATAAATCGCTGAGTCTTACGCTTGCACGTTAGAACTTTTCACCCCAGCTCCGCTATCTCTTCGGCCTCTTGCTTCCCAGGATGTTGTCTCCGACGTGGCATCGAGACGTGGGCATAGCTTAAGAACTATATATAGCTCGGAAAGTACGTGAATTGCAATTCAATTCCCCACTGATTGCGAGAAGTAAATAGCAATATTCAAGTCCAAGTTGGAAAAAGACACAAAATACCCCGCCAAGCAACTCTGCTACGATCAAATACGTTTCTCATTCCCACTAGGCAATATACATGTGCTTTGACAAAGAGACTATTTTAACGAATGGCGATTTATGCAATATTGCTTTTCTTAATACATTTTCTGAGTATTAAAATGGTAAGCGATAAGGTAGTTAACGCGGAATACTACTTTCGATACCATTTGGCGAGTAAAAGGAATATCTCCGACACTTTTATGCAACCCAATACAGAGAATTTCGTTTGTTGGCAGTGCATGTTCGCGGCGCTTACTGTTTCTTGATGGGATTATACGCACGCCAACACACTCTCACCTATCAGCTAACACGGATGTATACATTCTCACCTGTCGTTTGACATTATATTTTCTCACTTTCGCATTTGATAAAGTGATCTTGTTTTGGGTTTATCTCTTTTTACGTGCCAGCTGATGGTAATTCCTTCACTCTTTTCCAATCTCTTCCATCAATAAATCACGTACTTTCAGGCCCCTGACGTGGGGCACTGGCTTGATTTTGCTCATGGTAAAGCTTACCAGCGTATTAACTTCTGCCTGATCTGCCACTCGATCTGCACTGCTCTTGCCAGCAAAGTTATTGTTGAGTGACTTCAAGAGCATTCTCGTACCTGACTTGGAAATATTCCAGCCAAGTATTTTTCGACTGAAGCTTTGTCAGTTTTGGTTATCCTCTGATAACCAGAAGCTGATGTAGTTATGATCGCTGCCAGAGTACTTTTCCATCACCCTCCAGTTCCTCGTCAGTGCTGACAACGCTTCCGAAATGAAAGTTAAATCAGATACGTAGGTGTTGAGCCCCTATTTAGTATAGCCATGTTTAATCTAGCCACCATCTCTATAATTGACTTTGCTCGTGTGTTGTGGGTAGGCATTCCCCACTCCAAAGTCACTAGCGAACACCAATACACCCCGCAGATCTTGTAAAGTATCTTCCAGTGCTTCTATTTTCCTGCGAATTTCCCTAATTGGGTCATTTGGCGAGAAATAGCAGCTGTCAAAATTGAAACCATGGTTTCGGATCCAAACATATACATCACCCGAATCCTACTGACTCACTCGGATTCTTTGAGCATCTGCACCACAAAGAACTGCATAGTCTTAAGCGTTTGTATATCAAGTCTCTGAATTTCTCTTTCGATATGATTCACTCATCATTGCAATTTGGGCTCTGGATTCATCCACCAGCAGCGTGAACAAATCTTCCGTCGGACGAACACTCAGTATGTGATATCTCTGTACAGTTTTGGCTTTTAGCGTTATCTTGGAATATTATATCGTTCTTATTTTGTACGAAACTCGTACCAGCTAGAGCATGTAGTGACCCATTAGCATGAGGAAAAAACTGAACCATTTTTATATGCATTAGACATCGGAGGATTTCCTATCTCGCATGGCATGGAATGCTCGTCACTGGGAGCCTTCTCTCTAACAGACAGTCTGACTCAACTATACAATGCTCTCTAGTCGGACCAGCTATTTTACTATATCCCCTGCCAGACTCTCTATTATTGCAGCACGTAGGTCGCAAATGAAATGACACTCTTCAGCAGCAAGTTGACACCCACTTGCAGCTGCGAAAAGCCTGAAATAATACTTGGTTCAAATAAGCATTTCCTTGGGAGAATGAGATATCAACCAGAGATTTCCTTGATTGGGGACTCCAATAGAACTAGTTGATCAGATCAAAGTTCTAGAGATAAACAAGCAGTCTTAATAACGGAGCTAGGCCGACGCTCCGCAAAAGTAGCGAGCTAGCAGTTGCACTAGGATGCTTTGCTAGGCGATGTTTGTGGCACATTTTATGATAGGCAATCTATGCGTTAGCAGGTTGAAGATCGAAGAAAATTTTGAGATCTAGGTGCTGATTAGCTAGAGGTAGATTAAGGCTGTAGTACTGCTTGGAGCACCACAATTATTGTGCAGTCATTTTGGTCGAAATGTTGAACGTTAACTGCACTATTGCATCTAGAATTTTTCCTGCATTTCCGCTTGAGATTATCTATCAATAAATTGAGCTACATTGAAAATTGTGTTACAGGCGACTGCTTTCACAAAAGTTGCAGAAAAAAGCGATATCTTTTGGACGTTGTGACGACTTTTAATCACTCGTAATCATGTGAAGTTCTAGATTGCCTCAGATTCGAGTAATTTTGTGCTGTAACCTATGAGTTTTCAGATCGTAAATATCGCGCACAGACAAATTTTGTTTACTGTCAAAAAATTCCCGGTTGAAAAAGCCGCCAATGGAGAGAAAAATTGAGTTTGAGAAATATGGGTACGCATCCTGAAGGTTGAATGAAGACCGCAATGTTATGGTAAGTAGTGAACTATCATGGTATTACTGGGCGTAATTTTTCGAATAAAGAATTAAAAGTTAACTCATAGTTGACTGAACAATCAGTTTGTTAATCTTTTTGAAGTCAAACCAAACAATATTCGTAAGCAAACAGTGGATGTTCTTAATAGATTCTGCGAAAATTACTCTATGCAGGCGTGAAACAACTTAATAGTCATTTGGCTGGTCGAATTTCAGTTCGTTGGACTATAAATTGTGGTTCGTTTAAAACACAACAATTCCATATTGAGCTTCTTGTCTGAGTAGTGGTAATTTGTTGTGTTCTGTGATAGATGAGTGGACAGAGAATTTGAGAATACGATGGAAGGCAAGTAAGCACCTTTTCAAATAGTATTGTCTACAGTTTATAGTTCTTTAGTGACACAAAAGCTCAGATGGAAAATAATTTAAATTTATTAACTTGTCGCTATTGGACAACTTGTAACTTTAATACATATTTACGACCAGGCTATGTGATTCGAGAATGCAGGCAAAGGCACGCCGTAGGGGGGCTAGGGGGGGCCGGGATCCCCCCAGACCCTAGGTTGGCCCCTCCTAGACAAATTAGTGATGCGCGATTACGAGATATTAAAATCGATTGTTTCGATTGTTCAAATATCTCGAAACATCTCGATTATTTAAGTTGGACTCGATTGTTTCAATCGAGATAATCGAGACAATCGCGCGATTCGAGATAATCGAGACAATCGAGCGATTCGAGATAATCGAGACAATCGAGCGATTCGAGATAATCGGAAGATTCGAGATAATCGAGACAATCGAGCGATTCGAGATAATCGGCCGATTCGATATAATCGAGCGATTCGAGACAATCGAGGCAATCGAGACAATCGAGACAATCGAACATCTCGCAATCGATCATTCGGTCGGTCAAGTCATCGACAATCGGTTGACGGCAATTGAGTGGGCCATAAAGCACGTTTCGTTGGCGCAGCCAATAAAAAAATGTTCAAATATTTCAGCAAAAATATTAAGTGTTATTATTTGATCAAACTGCAATTTTTTTGGGAAATATTGATGTATAAAAGGATATGTTTATCTTAAGTTAAAATTAAGATATCTTTAACTCTATGGTGGCGGTGGGCATGTTAGTGTTTAAGCACACCAGTATACACAGTACGCTTGTAGAACCGCTTGTGAAGAATAGATTTGAATGGATTGGATATACTATTTAGTAGATTTTTTTACGTGTGCATACATATGGAATGTAATGATCAGATATGCATGGAAATTTGTATGGCTAGCATTTATCATGTATAAATGGCTGGTAGTTTTGCTAAAACTATTAAGTCTGATCAAAGTGTATGATCAAATATTATATGAAGTTGAGTTTTGTCATGCTGTTAAGTATGTTAAAATAAAATCTGCTTTTAGATAGTGCAGTTTGAAAACATATCATTTATCCAGTATTTTCGTACTTGCGAGTATTTTATTCAAATATTCAAAAAGTTTTTAGGGCAAAAGTACCTGAAATCGGCCAATTTCGGGTTAGAGTGGTTTCGGACATAACGGGCCAAGACCTATTGCTGTGATACAAAGATTTCGGTTTTGTAGGGGAGTAAGGGGTTTTTTGGCCATAGTTTGGCAAAAACTGCCTTTACCAAGCCTTTACTTTTCAATGATTGAAAGTGGTCGGGGAGTACAATATTGATATTTTAAGAATGAAAAAAAATTTTATAGGGAAAATTGGGCAAAAACGTCGAATTTTTCCAAATTTTGTTTTTGCGTAGCTTGAGTTCCGGGACATTTCTGAGCTGTTTTGGGGGAAAGTCCATACAAGTCTGGGAAAAAGTGGGCTAGTTTCGAAGATACGGCATAATGCACAGCCGGAGAAGCCAATCATCGAACCAAAAAGGATCTCAACCTTTTCTTATTTAGCACTTTTAGTGCTACTTTCAGTTTTTCCGGTCGGTTTTCCGGCGGATTTCATTTTGCCATATCTTCGAAACTAGGCCACTTTTTCACAGACTTGTATGGACATTTCGCCCAAAACAGCTCAGAAATGTCTCCGAATTCAAGCTACGCAAAAAAAAATTTGGAAAATTTCGACGTTTTTGCCCAATTTTCCCCATAAAAAATTTTTTCATCCTTAAAATATCACTATTGTACTCCCCGACCACTTTCAATCATTGAAAGCGCGGTAAAGGCAGTTTTTGCCAAACTATGGCCAAAAAACCCCTTACTCTCCTACAAAACCGAAATCTTTGTATCACAGCAATAGGTCTTGGCCCGTTATGTCCGAAACCACTCTAACCCAAAATTGGCCGATTTCAGGTACTTTTGCCCTAAAAACTTTTTGAATATTTGAATAAAATACTCGCAAGTACGAAAATACTGGATAAATGATATGCTTTCAAACTGCACTATCTAAAAGCAGATTTTATTTTAACATACTTAACAGCATGACAAAACTCAACTTCATATAATATTTGATCATACACTTTGATCAGACTTAATAGTTTTAGCAAAACTACCAGCCATTTATACATGATAAACGCTAGCCGTACAAATTTCCATGCATATCTGATCATTACATTCCATATGTATGCACACGTAAAAAAATCTACTAAATAGTATATCCAATCCATTCAAATCTATTCTTCACAAGCGGTTCTACAAGCGTACTGTGTATACTGGTGTGCTTAAAAACTAACATGCCCACCGCCACCAAAGAGTTAAAGATATCTTAATTTTAACTTAAGATAAACATATCCTTTTATACATCAATATTTCCCAAAAAAAATGCAGTTTGATCAAATAATAACACTTAATATTTTTGTTGAAATATTTGAACATTTTTTTATTGGCTGCGCCAACGAAACGTGCTTTATGGCCCACTCAATTGCCGTCAACCGATTGTCGATGACTTGACCGACCGAATGATCGATTGCGAGATGTTCGATTGTCTCGATTGTCTCGATTGCCTCGATTGTCTCGAATCGCTCGATTATCTCGAATCGGCCGATTATCTCGAATCGCTCGATTGTCTCGATTATCTCGAATCGCTCGATTATCTCGAATTGCTCGATTGTTTCGATTATCTCGAATCGCTCGATTGTCTCGATTATCCCGATTGTCTCGATTATCCCGATTGTCTCGATTATCCCGATTGTCTCCATTATCTCGATTGTCTCGATTATTCTCTCGATTGTTTTGGCGCATCGATTGCGATTCTCTCGATTGCGATTATGTCGATTGTTTTGTGGCGCCGATTGCGATTATCTCGATTGTTAAAATATCTCGCAATCGCCCATCACTAAGACAAATTAATATTTCCAACAGCCGACACTTAAGTTTTCGCCTCTTAGGTTTTTGTATTTACAGCAATAGTTGGGTAGTGCCCCAACGGGAAAAATAATGCTTACGGATATATTCGGTAAGCATTTCGCGTAATGAGTGCAAGCATTACCGGACCATTACATGTTGTTTCTTTTTAACATTGCATGTCTTAGGCTGGGAAGATTTTCACAAGGGGAAACTCATGCTTTTAGCTCTATAGCTTTATATATAAGAGCTTTTTGGAAAGTACGACATCGTATTCTCGCATTTATTCGCCTCAATATGAATTAAAGCTTTGGACGGTGGCCAATCGTATCTCTGCATGTGTGGTTTTTGCATGCTGAGTGATTGTGACGCTCATTGGAAATTCCAATAGCGCATGCTCTTTGCTACTAGGGAGAATTGTCTTCATACATTTTACTTACCCGTGCGTGATGATTTGAAATGCTTCGAAATTTTCATCTTTCCGCTTTATATAGCAGACTACCCATAAACGATGTATGCTCGCAAGTTCTTTTCTCCTTGTTTCTGCGAGTGAATTTCATTGACCAGTCTTGGACTTATAACATATGAGCTTTCTCCCTTGCAGCATTTTCCATCCTCCAAGTCATGTTTACGAGTATATCTTATAATTGCTGGAAAATAGCTTTGGAAATCGGAAATGTGCATTACCAGCATTGTTTGATTCATGCATTACGCCAGCATACATTACCGCGATTCCTGTTGGGTTTCCATGCTCCAAGTCATGTATACGAGTATATCTTATAATTGCTGGAAAATAGTTTTGGAAATAGGAAATTGGCATTACTAGCAATGTTTGATTGATGCATTCCGCCAGAAAACCTTACCGCGATTCCCGTTGGGGCAGTAGTGTAAGCCTATACCAAAGCACACACAATACTTATAACATAGAGACTGTGTTATTTGCGGTATTAATTACGATGTTATGGGACTTATTTCGAGAAATGGATGGCAACATTTAATTTCGACATGTTAAACGTTAATAAAAAGACGAAAAGCATCTCGCCAATCATCCTTTTTTTATTAAGACTATTGTTCATTCCTACTAGGCAATATACAGGTATTTAGATAAGAACACTTTTATAAACTGGCGTTTTATGCAATTATGTTTTTCACAAAACCTAGTTTAAGTATTAAAATGGTAGGCAATTAGGTAATTAACGTAGAATATAATTTCGAAGTCATTTGGAGAATAAAAATGTTATCCCTGCCACTTTTATGCTATCTATGACCTAATTGGTTTACACTCAGGTTAAATGCGTGTGAATTTTATTATAATTGGATAACTGCATCGGATTGAAATGCATACCACTTCAATTTCACCGAGCAGTTTTTCATAGTGACACAGCCGCTACATGGTTCTTATCATATTCATTACACTTTTGTCAGACCTGTATCTACTCAAGACAAATATATCCTATGAATTTCATCCGGTCGCGGGATACCGTAAACGCAAGTTCCAGGTGCTAAAAATATAAATAATTCGGTGCGATTTTTGTGCGATTGGGAATTTTACAAGTTTAGATTTGACTGTAGAAATATAGTATCAAATTCATCAATCATTTGCATTTTCTTCTAACAGTCGTGTGAAAGATTTGTGTTTATAGCTACAAGGTTGCCCAGACATTATTTAAAAACGACAGAAATTTATTTTTTATGCCCATTGATGAGTCTTGTAAATTTTGTGATGATCTGATGACTCGGTGTAAAGTTATCACAATGCGAAATTTTCCATGGAATTTCCATTTTCGCCAAAATACACCAAAATTTCAGCTCGACCAAACTTCGCGATCCAGATAAATTATCCGGATTGTAAAATTCATGCACAATGTGAAAACTCTAATAGTACTTGGAAGACAGTAAATGATATGGTGCTTGAACAGTCTTGGAATATTGTCAGGATGATCCGAAATTATTTGGAAAAGGTTATCGACCTTACGACGTGTGTCAGTCGCCAAAGACATGCTTTCAGAGAACATGATGAAAGTGGTGCCAGTGATAACCGTGATTTTTTTTGGAATTTTGTGCATTATTCGCGAAACATGATTCAACATTTGGAAATAATTTTAAAAACAAGGTTGCGAACTACTGTAGTGGCAAAACACAAGATGAATTGATGAAAATAATTGCTGAAATCGTTCGCAAGGACAATACAGCTGAAATAAAAGATTGCGGACTGATATCCATTATGGCAGACGAAGCAAGGGTCCACAAAAGAAACAATTCTCCGTGGTTGTCAGATTTGCTAAGGACCTAGCAGTCGAAGAAAGATTTTCAAGCTTTGCAGACTCCTCAGGAGCTAGAAATGCCTCGTATTTAACAGATATAATTTTGAGCCTGTTAGACAGCTACGTACTTAGCGATTTGCCTGCTGTTGGACAGTCTTATGATGGTGCTAGTGTCATGTCAGGACAAAAAAGTGGTGTACAAATCTAAATTAAGATGAAACACCCTGCAGCCACATTTGTACACTGTCTAGCTTCAAAATTATCCTGGTTGTGATGGACACATTTTTCACAATCGAAACGTGTACATCCTTTTTCAATGCCATCGAATCCCTTTACCTACTCCTTTTGAAACCATCACAACATGAATTGTTGAAGCAGCTTGAAGAAACACTTGGTCTAAACGCAAGGCGTGGAATGAGAAGTTTCAGCTCAACTCGGTAGTCAATGAGATTTCGCAATTGCAAATATGTGATCGATAGCTATGGGACTATGAAAGAGGCTTTAGAAAAAGAAATGAATGAGGTAAAATACAACGACTCAGTTTATTCATTGGGGATCTTTCATTCAATCAGTTATCCTAAATTTATAGTAAATATTTTCATCTTTCACTATGTTCTTTTTATAACGAACATGTTAAGCACGTATTTCCAAACTAAAAATGCAACTCTTAGGGATGGGATAAATCTTATGAATGGAACAGTTAAAACACTACTAACTGAGCAAGAAGACTTGTATGTGTGGTAGTTTGGGAAAAAATTAAATCATTCGCAGAAAAGAACTGTCTGAATATCACATTTACCAGAGGATCGCGAAAACGGAAAACAGCAAAAAGCACTAGTTTCAAAGGTTTTGCTGTTTCATCTAGCCTCGGACACGCAGCTAGGGCTACAAAGATATTCCTGCAAACCAAATGGCTCGAACCGAGTAAGTTACAGCACTTTTCATCTTGCCAAATTATTTTCGCTTTTTCTAGATTTTCTAGGTAACAAATGTTTGAAGCAAGAGATCAATTTCTTCCTTCTAAGCTTAGTATATTCCAATTTTTTCAAAGATATTTTGAACCTAAGCTATCCTCGTTCAAAATAGTATAAGTATAAGATGAAATGTATTTAGCTTCTAAACGAAAAAATATTCTTACATTTTTAATTATTTCCATTCTATTCCCGTATAATTCATATAAGCTTTCTTTCTTAGCGGTCACTGCTAATTCATGTGTAGTTCATACCTACCATTCACATTATATGCATATGGTAGTAGCTCATACGTATTCACAGACGAGAAGTTTATTTGATAATGCATTATGCATTAGCAAATAACAAAGAATAAATTAACAAACATATAATGTATTAGTAAATTATATAAGTTGTATGAACAGTACGTGCACAATCAAAAACAAAATCATCACATGTCTTGAACCTTTCAGTCCCTGGCCCCTGCCAGATTTTAGGCCACAGCCCGCCTATGAATGCAGGCCCTTTTTTATAAGAAAAAACAAACATTAAAAAAAAACATGAAGAACAGACAGTCCAAAATAATTAACTTTCTAGATTCCAGAAATTTTTACATAAAACACTCATTAAGAAAAGCTAAGATTCTGATGAAAATGAAAATTATATAATTTATTGACTCAATGGAAGCTTTCAGAAAAATCCAATTGACGCCAAACAATATAGTAATTGTTTGGCGTCTCTTGGATTTTTTTTTATTTTACTATATAACTAATGATTGCAAAAAATAATATTCTTTGCAAAAGAGATGAAATAGGCTGAGCATTTTAGACACTTTGAACCAATTTAAGTCGTTTCATTTATTTACTTGTACTTATACTATACAATATGAGTTTCTCTAAGATAGTCTTAAATGGCATTATTTACTGCACTGTATTCAAAAAATTGGAGCGTATCAAAACTCACTTTTGAGTGTTTAAACATAAACATCCTTCAGCAAAAACTAATTTATTCACTCAAAATTCTTTGTACTTATTGTTTATTGTTTGTTTGTACCTATTGTTTGTTGATTGCTTTGTAATTATTGTAGGCATAGCATATCTCATTAATATATTTAGACATACACAGGGTCCTTTTGCAAATTTAATAAAATCCAATAACGATTCAATACGAGTATATAGTATTCAACTCACCAGCCCTACTTCGAAAATCATCACATCGGAATGGCAATATCTCATCTCTGAGCGAATCAGAAGCAATAACAGGCCAATTTAATTGCACATATCAGCTCAGTGACAATAAATTAGATTTATAAATGCTATTACGGTGGATCGCAGACTACGGATAATAGATTTTCAATTTGATAACAATACAAGGGCATAACTACATACCTTCAACCATGAGGAGTAGTTGTACACTGTATATTAGTATGTATCGGCATTTTGACAAGTTTCAGCCGCCCCATTGAAGACACAAGAAGATGCGATAGTCGAAAATAGATAAATGAATCATTGAAGATCTATGTAAGTAATCGGATCGAATAGGGATAAGATCGAAGGACTCGGAAACAACGATAGTAACATGAAGTCAGTTACGCCGGACCTGGTTAAATTTAATGGGCAGAACAATGAGAGCAATTGATATTAAGATTGGTTTTGCGTTTGCATTCTTTCATTGAATATTGACTGTGGTAATTATCTGGATACAGTAAATAAATGATTGTAAACTAAAGAGGATCCGGAGGACTTTGGGCGATTTAGCTAGTTTTCTAGTACGGATTTTTTTCGAGGAAAATTATCGCGTGCTATAATAAAATTGATCAAGTCATATACAATCGTGGCTCACAAAATTAAATTAATGATGAAATATTAGAGTTTCTTTTTGTCCTTTCAAATAGTATCATCGGTATTCCTTCATAGCCTTGATAAGAATCGGATTAAATTTTCATAAATTTTCAATTTGCATTGTCATGAGGCTATAACTTATTTTCCATGGTAATTTGGTGTCCTAAAACTGGTTGTTACAATTTCAACTGTGCTTTAGCCTTTTTTCAGTCCATAATGTGCACACACAGCTCAATTTTTTGGCAATTTCTTCCTGTGATACATTTGTATAAAAAAAATTAGAGCAAGGAATTCTACCTTCTTCTATGACAGTAATGTCTTGAGCATTATTTATTTTTTTGGGACTTCGAGCCTAGACAGACGACACAAGTTAATGATCATTAATACAATGATTATTGAACGCTAATGATCATTTGTTTGAAGGATGACACACGGTTATTTGAATGAGGTTGTTTGACAGTTGTAGGTTGTTTGAATTTAAATGGTATTCTTTTGACAGTTATTGTTTATCGAAACATCAATAAATCGAAAATGAGTACAAGTTTTAGCTCGAACGAGTCTTTGTGTAAAAGTATGGAACTAAAATTTAATCGCGATAAGAAAGAAAATAAAAAGTATCAGGTGTTGAAGAAGTGAATACGGAGGAATGCGCTAAAAATGGAACATTTGCATGCCATGGTATTCCTTAAGGGGTTATACGCAGTTAAAATCGATTTTTTATTTTTTGCATTTTCAGAATGTTTATTTAACTGATAATATTCCCTGAAAGTTTCAAATCGATCCGACAAGTTTTTTCCGAGACATACGCATATTTGCAACCACATCTCGGACTGTTAGAAAGTAGGCGGAGTACAGACCGAAGCGCATGGGAGTACGCGAGTGGGAAGAAGTATAGAAAAGAAATAAGTAAGTAGAAGAAGTAAGCTGGTGAGGCTACAAAGGGTATATCTTATGGCCCTAGAACAGATGTATCCATGTAACTAAAAAACAAATTATCTATGTGGTAACTTTTTCCGAAACTTTAAACGCATTTTTCTCAAAACTATGTTTCCAAGTCGGTGACCAAGATTTCTAAAAAACGGCTCAACCAAACGGTTTGACATTTTAACACAACTTTATCAGATATATTCCTCAGGTATTAATCGAAGGAATAAGATTTCGGATAATTATTTCTGTTTTTTTAAACAATTTTAAATGGCAATTTCGGTCAAAAATTCGTTTTTTTTTACGATGCTGGCATTTTGTCAAAAATCTAAATTTCGATTATTTCTTCGATTAATATCTAGTTTTATCTATTTACTAAAAGAATCTGTTTGGTTTTTTGACTTCAGATGAATTATACCGGAGAAATCGTGGTCACCGCCGAACACCTTTTTTTTGAAGACCTTCAGAAGATCGTCTGGAGGAGCGCACCAGATCAATATTTTTACAAATTTTTAGTGTCATTATAAACTTAGATGTTGGCAGTAAATACATGTATACTTTTTGTTTTTGTAAAGTAAAATACCTTTTCATAAAAAAATAAATAAAAAAACGTCGTTTTCCGGCCTTCTAACTGAGTATAACCCCTTAAGCATATATTAATGATTTACAATAATTGTCAGCAGTTATTTATTGCATTTCTTGCCTTTTTCGCTCATTTTATACAGTGCTCAAACCGTACTTGCGAATTAATATATTTGTTTATGTTTTGGGCAGTTAGAAACTACATTATTTCCCATAGAATTTCCCTAATTCCCCCAATAAATTTTATAATCGAGTGAGATGGAGCGACAATCGATAAGAGCAAATAAGCATTAGCTTCTAAATTATAATTTGCAAAGACTCATTGAGGATGTTATTTGCAAAGACTCATTGAGGATCATTAACCTTGACATACGTAATAGATAATGATCATTAAGTTTGAAACGATAATTAGCTTGTGTCATCTGTCTAGGCTCTTAGGTAAAAACCAAAGCACACTTAACTCAACTGTCTTGTCAAATTTTCGAGTTCTCTTCAAGTTCGAAAAAATCAACTGTAAAACAATTAAATATTCTATAAACCTTCAATTTTTTGAACATTTACAGACAGGTTTATGAACAATAAATTCAAAAAAACACGCGGAGTAATTTTTTTTCAACTAAGTCATGTTAGAAACATCTTAGATGATATAAGCAATTTCAACAAACTGGATGTCTCTGCAAAAGATAAAGCTTGGGCCGGCCACGTGTGTCAGAGGATTACGTCAAACGAATAGAGAATAGTTTTGTTTATAGTCCAAGAAAGTAAACAAATTGTAGATTACTAGGAATAGTAAAGAACTAGTAGATAACAAAGAATACCTCAGAAAACTGTATGGCGAGGCTTGCGATGGCGTTTGTATCTTAGCATGGAATAGAACAGAGTTCGGCCATGCGAGGATCTTGGCTGAGGGAGTTCCCGCTTCAGTGGGTGTTGACCATATCGCTCCGCACTTTATACTAGACTTGGAGTTCACAACTCGCATTCACGGTAGGATGAATGGCGTGATAGTGTCACCCTCGAAAATGAGCTTATCCATGTGTACACCGATGGCTCAAAGCTAAACAATAGAGTCGGGAGTGGTGTACACTCAGATGAGCTGAATCTCAAGCTTTCTTTCCGTCTACCAGACCATTTTAGTGTCTTTCAGGTGAATTTTACGACTATTTTTCAGGCAATTGAATGGCTGCTGTGTAATCAAATATTTGGAGCTAACATTGATATTTTCACAGATAGCCAAGCGGCTATTAAGTCCCTTGCTGGTCCTTATACAGTGTCCATGATTATTGCTGAATGCCTTGCATCTCTTAAGGAGATGTCGAAACATTCGGCTTTGCAATAGATTTGGGTACCTTGACATAAGGGTGTTCAGGGTTGTGAGGACGATGAGCTAGCTAAGCTTGGTACCTTGATACCGGAGGCCTCTCTCTAGTTCTCAATAGGAACATCGATGGCATCGTTCAAACTGGTCATCAGGCAAAACTTTCTTGAGGACACAAGAGAGCCCTGGGCAGATGATGCTGTGGGATAACAAGGCATTCCCATGGATGCGTTCGCGCCAGGTAGCTTTTTTTGGCTAAACTCGAAGCGTTGTGCGTTGTGCTGTGGGCTTTCTTACAGGCCACTGCCTCATAGGACGGCATGCGAAACGATTGGGCGCTTTGTTCAACAACTTCTGTTGGAATTCTGGCTTTGAAGACGAGGAAGAATCCGTCCTCCGTCTCATGTGCCAGAGCTTGGCTTTCGCGAAGAGAAGAGTGGGGACACTTAGTGCACCCTTTCTCTCAAATCTAACCGGACTGCTCCTGGTCAATTTAGCAAGCACGTGGTTTCTTGACTTTAGTGAATAGGAGAGAGTCTGTGGCATCACAATGATCCTTTTTCGTATCTAGGTGCATCTGTTGGCAAGTTTCTGTCGATTGGCAGCTACTTGAAACTACCTATCTACCTAACTTGCTGTACAAACCTTACTCTTTACTATTTGTGCAGTGTAAATTGAATACTTTAAACAACTTTAAAACTCACTCTTTTCCTTTGTATGTAAACTGTCAATTGCCAATTCATAAAGTAAAAATTAATTAAGTAGGGTTCATCTTTTTGAATAACCTTTTATAGGCTCTTTAGCCACGCACAGGTCATTGAGGAACCTATCACCTTTTCGAAAAATGTAGCATATTAGATTGAAATGATCTGTCTGCGAATTTAGAGGAGTTTGTCAGAATCTATATTTTGGAATTCAACCATGAGCTGCCCTGTCAGCTATACACAGGGATTCTAAATTGAAAATTCCCGGATCCAGAGATCCTAGATTTTAAAAAAAACAACAACAAAATAAGGCAAGTGTTGAGTAAACAGATTATATTATGTGCCAGGCTCATTTCAAAACTATAACAATAAGTAGATTATAAGCTGTCTTGTGATTTAAAAAAAAAACAGTTGTATGAACAGTACGTGGACCTTACGGAAGACAAAATCATCGCATGTTTTGAGCCTTTCGGTCCCTGGCCCCTACCAGATTTAAGACGGTAGAGACTTCTGGCTCGTCATATATGGTATAGAGCTCATTGTTGTATCGGATTCGCCATCCATTTTCTTCCCGTATTGGACTGAGGATCCTTCGCAATACCCTTCTCTCGAACGTTTTCAAGGCTTTTTCAGACGCCTGGGTCATTGTCCAGGATTTGCTTCCGTAGCATAGCACAGTTCTGATAATTGTTTTATAGATGCGAAGCTTCGTATTCCTGTGTACACATCGAGATTTCAAAGTGGGAAGCACCGAAAAAAATGTCTTATTGGCTAAATAAATCCGTCGTTTGATTTCGTCAAGCTCATTCCCATCCTTCGAGATGTTCGTCCCTAGGTACACGAAGTTGTCTACGTTTTCAAGGTTATAGTTCCCTATTGCTGTGTTTTGTCTGATTGGCGTCCTTTTCCTTGATTGAGTCATAACTTTTGTTTTTTGTTCGTTAATTTGAAGACCAACTTCCTTGGCGGTTTCGTTTATTAAACGAACGTGACATAATGTTGATGCCATCAGCGTAAGCTACTAGTTGTGTCGACTTAAATTAAAGAGTTCTTCTCGTGTCAACGGGGATTTTTCTGATAACATACTCAAGCGCTAAGTTAAAGAGCACCGAAGCTAATCCTTCTCCTTGTTTTAGCCCTGTATTTGTCGAAAACGAGTTGGTCATATTATTCTGAATCAGTAATTGTGACGTGGAGTTGGTCATGGTCATTTTCACCAGTCGTACCAGCTTTGCTGGGATTCTGAACTGCAGCATGATGTTATATAATGTAGTTCGGTTGATGCTGTCGTACGTATTTGATGGACATCAATGTTAAATTCCCAGCATTTTCCAAAATTTGTTTGTGCGTAAATATTTGGTCAGCTGTCGATCTTCCACGTCTGAAACCACCTTGATATTCGCCAAAAATTTTTTCAGCGTGTTGGGAAATCCTTAACTCTAAAATCTTCGTCAAGAGCTTGTACGACGTACAAAGTAGTGATATGCCCCTTTAGTTTTCGCATAGTAATTTATCTCCTTTCTTGTGAATGGGACATATAACACTTATTCGCTACTCATCGGGCATCGTTTCTTGCTGCCATATACCTGTCACCAATCCATGGATTGCCCTTAAAACAGAAATCCCGCCTGTATTCAGGAGCTCCGTGGGGATCCCATCGATGCTCGGTGCTTTGTTGGGTTTCAAGCGGTCCATGGCCTGTAAGACTTCATCTGGAGTAGGAGGGTGAGATGAGGCACTGTCAAGGTATGTACCAATTAGTGATGGTGATTCGTCGGGTGTAATTGCTGGAAATAGGACGCCCACCTTTCCTTCACCTGTTCTGAGCCACTTATGATGCTTCCATTGGCAGCCCTAAATATGGTAGTTTGTGGTTTAAAGCCTTGTTTTAAGTGCCCCATTGCTATGTACGCTTGTCGAGTGTTGTTAGCCATAAAATTGTCATTCATTTTATTCAGCATGATGTCAAAATGCTATCGTTTCTGACGTCTAATTATTCTAATAGCTACTCTCCGAAGATCGTCATATTTTTCTTTCTTGACTCTGGTCGGTCGTTCAATGTGGATTTTGTAGGCCGCATTCTTTTCGTCCAACGTGGCTCGACATTCCTCGTCAAACCATTCATTTCTGCGTTGCCTTGCTGTATATTTCACTACTTCTTCGGCTGCTGCATTCACTGTGCTTTTGATGGTAGTCAAAACTTCGTTGATAGACGTGGTGTAAGGCGTGGAGGCTAGTTCCATTTCCAGATCTATACTCGGCTTCCATCGGCTTGTTTCGAAGCTTGTCAACATCGAACTTGCGTCTTAAACTTGCTCTGGCTTCATACGACAGTGATATTCGACATCAATTTCGAGTCTTGACTAAGTAGCGGTCGGAGTCGCAGTTGGCCCCACTGAAGCTTCGCAAATCTAAAATACTGGAGGCCCACCTTTTCTAAATCAGAATATGATCCCCGTTCGGGGATGCCCATGTTCTTTTGTTAATGTCGCGATGCGGCAAACACGTGGAGCTTACGATGAGATTTATGCTACTCGCAAAGTCGACAAGTCGTTGTCCATTGCATAGGTCGTGAAAACTAAATTGGCCGGTGGTTCTGCGATTTATTTTCTCCTTTCCAACCTTTGCGTTGAAGTCGCCCGACAGGATTTTCACATCATTTGATGGCAGTGTTTCAAGTATAGCCTTTCCAGAAGGTTATACAAATTATCTTTCACTGAATCATCCTTATCTTCAGTAGGGGCGTGAACGTTAATGAGCCAAACGTTAAAAAACTTCGCACGAATGCGGATCGCTCACAATCTTTCATTGACAGGCTTGAAGTCGATTATTTACAGTTTCATTTTTTTGTCCACGATGAAGGCCACTTCAAATTCGTGACTTCCCGATGACTTTCCGCTTTTGAAGATAGTGTACGATCTCATGTCCATAATTTCAGCACCAAATAGTTTTATTTTACTGGACAGCGAGAATGTTTATTTTGTAGTGAGTGACCTGTTTCAGGAGGGCTTAAATGGCCCCCGGTCTGTACAGGTTTCGCAAGTTTCAAGTTCGAATAGAGTAGTCCATATTTCGTTTGCGTGGTCGTTTCCGTTGATCCAATTGAAGTATCCGAGGCAAAGTATCAGGTTCCTGAATAAGTAAAGTTTTACGGGAACGTGTTATTGGCCCATTGCCCAACCCCTAGCCTGGAGGGCCAGTCTGGTTAATATTCTCAATTTAAGGCGTGGGAAACTCGCCCTCACCCTCCTTCATTGGCAACATTCATGATCTGAAATGTCATGAAGGCTCCCGGTAGCCACCTAATGTGAAATTGTAAAATCACATCTTCGGGGAGGTCGAAGGTAGGATTCAGTAGCAGAGCTGTAGATGTTGTTTCCAGCAGGCATTTCTCGGGATTTCAATTGCTTCGTCGGTAACCAACACCAGATGACGCCCCCGTGGCCTATGCTACCATTTGACTGCCAAAAATTTTTGATTTGGGTAGCTGAAATCTTTTAGTCCTGTAAGCTTAAAATTTTCATTAAGAGATGATACTAGGAAAGTTCCAACTAGTTTATTGGGTAGCGATTTATGGATAGCGATTCGAACGAGACCCACACCAGATATGAATATTTTAGAGTAACGTTCCCTCTTTGTTATTGGAGACTTATGAGCACAGAGCAAAAGGACAGAATATGTTCAAAATATCGATATCTGTCAAGAAATTGTATAGGAAAATAATCTATAAAAATTCATCTATAAGAAAATAAATTGGTTTTAAATTTGATATATTTGGTTTTGAAAACAAGAAAATGTTGAATCAGGTTAAATGAATCAACGTTCACAGTTTTCTAACGACCGTTGAAAATACTCGGAACTGCTTTACATATATTGTTCTAGAAAAAATGCATTTATTTATAATTATATATATTTCAAAACGAATGGTAATTGAAACAAATCATTTATTCTATTATCCTCAAGTTTGATGTCGTGATTTGTAAAACAAGCTAGAATTCTGTAGCATATTTCACACATGTTAATTTAGTCTACGAATCACTCAAGCCTTTGGTAATAACTCTTTCACACATGAAATATCCGCAAACACTAACGCAAGCAAAAAGCAATCGCCGCGAAAAAAAAGATACAATCAGTCGACAGGCAAACAATAAACATCGAAGACTGTATCGGACAAATATTCTGATTCCCGGCTCACATTGCACATCAACCAGTGAAACATAACAAAGGTCGTAAGACATACGTTTAAGTACTCGTGTTTAGTCGAAAAACGCGAAGCAGTCTGACATTGGGTTACATTTGTGAAATGTGTACGATCAACACCTACGAAAGAACAATGCGAATTGCGATCGTCTCAATGAGAATGAAATCAAAAAATAAAAATCGCCGAAACGAAACCAGTGGCAAGTTCCCACGAGGAAACTGAGTCAACTTGTCATTAGTTGATATTGGTCATTAGTTGATATTGCTTGATGTGCTAGAAATGTTTTTTGTCACGAATATACCTTGGACTGGTGGTGATTGACTTATGCAATAATAAGCATGAAAAGCAATAGTGTTCACTCAAACGTTAACATTCGTTTCGTAGCTTAAAATTAAACTGCTCAGCACTTTCCCACTGGGCTCCCAAACAATCCGAAATTTTCATGAACGAAATGACCAGACTGTAAAAATGCGAATCAGTTTCAGGCCCAAGATGCGGATTTCAGGCCAATTAAACATTCGCATTGATGCGCTCTCAGTACTGTATGTCAGCATCGTAATCAAAATCAAAATCAGGGAAAAAAAATCTTTCAGATTTCCCATTGTCTGGCAGTTTAGAGCAGGAAAGCAAGGAACAGAAATCACCTTCACGCACTTTAACAATCCGAACCCTTTCGGAATGATATCGGCAAGATGCAAAAGACGTGGACACAAAATGGTACACTGTTCTTTCTTATAAACACAGGCAGGCAAGTGTACAGACGTCCGAACAAATATTGGTATCTATCTGTTGGACTGTCCGACTTTCAAGTACAAAGCCCTACATGGAAACGTTTGTCTTGAAATACGATTAGTAGTAATTACTTATCCACCTGCTTATATATTAACCAACAGGTGGATTAATAGCAATTAAAGTGTAATAGGTTCTCTCCCACCGCGAGATGCTTCCGTGGATTCCGAAGATACGGCTGATGCTTCGTAGAGGGCTGCCGGTGTAGGTTTATTCATTGATTTTTGATATATTTGCAGATATACTGAGCTTGTGTTCTTCTTCGCTGAACAGATTCTTGAAAAATGGGACTATTTATTTGGAAGTCAGATGAAACGTGCAAGAAAATTACTCCCAGACAAATTTAGGGATCTTTGACTTTCCACCGATTTATGTGATAAAGCAAATACTGACAAGTTTTATATTTTTTATTGATCCAAGAAGATCAAATGAGTCCATCACAAATTCATTAATCATATCGAAGTAGAGCAACATTTTTGTCGAATCTGCATAGCAATGGAAACATACAGACCTATTGGTACCCCCATCACAACCATCACTTCAGAAGAACGCGCAAAACCTCCGGCGAAGATATTCAACGACACAACAATTGTGCTAAGTGGAATGCGCATGCGAATATCACTACAACTCATTGTGACGTCTCGTTAATACAATTAAAAATCACTTAAAAATTTAAATGACACTAATTAGAAGCTGTAAATGTTTTCAGTTTTTATTCGTTCGCAACTGCAAATCATTCCCCGGCGGTATGATCTGATCATCCATTGGGTTTGTTACATAGCGTGCTGTTAGCTCTGGTTTAGTTCTGGGAGCAATCAGTATAATAATGGCAAGCAAACTTCTGTTGTAACCTGCTAGAGTAATCTAATGCCAATTGGTATGCAATCGATGGTTTTTATATTTTCAGCTCGGTGTTTGTTTTGCTTGGTTTTGCACAATCTGTAGATTGTTTGACAAATCTTCTAATGGGATAATAATTTGGGAGTACATACACATAACTGTGTGTTTGAAGGGCATATTATTGATGTTATAATGCAGTATCAACAGCAAAAACTTTCATTGTTTTTAATGTGTGCCAATTTTTTCTAACTTGTAAAAACTATTTAAAAAAAAACCCGAATTTTCCTTTCGAGGCTAGATATATTTAGTTTTTTGTGACAAATATCGATATTTCGGGGGTAATCTACCCTAGACACTGAAGAAGAGGGCAGATTACCCTCGAATATAAAATCGTTTTTTTTTTAAATTGCAAAAACTTTCCTTAATTTAGTTTTATTTAATACAATTTTCTAATTAATCAATGCAATTCACTACTTTAAAAAACATGGAAATTTCGTCAAATACTATTCTGATTTTGCCGAGGTAATAAAAAGCCAGATAGAAGATAATATTCTTCAACATCTTCGTTAAAAGCAAAAGTATGAAAACCTGCGTGAAATGAATTCTTCAAATATTCATTAGGCTGTCTCGACGTCTAATTCATTCATCGGCCTTAACATAGCCTTGAAGATTCTTGTTTCAGACGAAAATCATCCAAACACATACTTTCTATTTCATGCGTCTGCTTCTAAAACTGCAGCCTAATATAAAATTAGCCTATTCGAATCCGAAAAAAACGTGTCTAGAAAAAAAACTTAACACAACATTTGCAAAACTTTGGTAGAGCCAAAGTCAAGGTTAAATGCAAAATTACAAGGCAATCCAAAACAAAAATATCTGAACTACATTTCAGCACAACAGGCATCAGATACGGAGCCAGACTTTGAAACTCGTTATATTATCGCTTGATGGCCGTAGACATCATAGACGGACTTTTGGACGTTAGACGCATCCATGCCTCTGCACCACGCATAAGAAATTAGTGTCTAAATTTTGATGACGATTGACCGCGGTGTCTAGCGGTCCATTGACCTTATCACGTCGCGAAATTCATCTCAGCCGACCGGCCGGCCGGCCAGCGTCCAGCCGGACACACCTGAATTTTTTTAATGGGCTCAATGACTAGACTTCGCGATCGATTATTCGCGTCGTCATTCGCGAGTCGCATGGTGATATGGTGACTTTCTAGCATTTCTTCAACTGGACTATCCGTTGACAAAACATGCAAGCAGAACTGTTTTGTTTTTTGGACTTATTGAGCTATTTTGGGTCCACGGTCGTATAATCCTCTGAGAACTTGATTATTGTACAAGCTGATAGGAAAGAACGTTTCGCGTATTCGGAACTAATAGTTGTCTTTCACTTTTGGCAATGCATGGTTAAAAATAGTTTTCGATATTCTTTTGAAACGATACTTAGTTTAGTTTTGATATCGAAAAAGTATCAGCACAAAACGAGGACAGAAGAATTATTTTTTATTGAGTTCATACACTATAGGGAAATTGGCGACATATCCTGGAGAAATGAAATTCAAAATATAGCCTCTCTATGGAAGGAGCCACAAGGTAGCTTAAGCAAACTGAATTTTTTTCCTATAAATAAATTGGCATCTTCAGTATATCTGGACTTGCAGAGTACAAAACCAACCAACACGTCATAGTTTAGCTGCGAATGTTAAGAGGCGATTCGAATTAAGGAAGCGGCATTACGAACCTACAAGCTATCTCCGTCTGAGGATTTCGAACAGCGTTACAAAGCTGCTTGCAATGCATGAAAATCCACTCTCCGAGGAGTTAGATTCCAGTATGACCAAAATTTTAAATAGAAAGTCTTTGCAAGCCAGAAAGGAAGCGAATGTTTCTCTTTGCTTGGTAAAAGGATCGTCTTCGGTTCAGTAAAACTCGACTATATGCCTCCCATTAGATAATGTCACCGGTTTTTTTGGCTTTGTGTTTGTTTGTTAGTATATCTTCTGTGTGCTACTTTCTCGTGTATATTTTGTAAGTTTTTGTTAGTTTTTCTTTCATTTTTGATCGGCTGCTCGTCCTTTGGTATTGAATATATCCGCCATGCTGGATGTTTCCAAATCTGCTGGATCTGATAGTTTTGTCGCCTTTCGTACTAAAGTGCTGTGACTGCCCCTTAGCTAAATCTCTGCGCAAACAATTTTACTTGCCACACTCGATTGAAATATTCCATTCAGGATGGAAGCTTACACACGTTCAGCCCATACCTAAGAAGGAAGTTTTCTATAGAAAATAGAAAAAGATCTAACAGAAAACTACCTCTTTTAACTTTCTACACACTATGAGTGCTTTTTCTAATTTCCTAACTACCAAAACATTCAACATAACCTTGAGAAAACCAAAACCACCTCACAGCAAAAAAAACAGCTTCTCATGAGCTTTTCTTGTTTCTATCAGCACATTCTATAGTTCAGCACGTGAACTACCAATGAGGAATATAATTTATGTACTATGAATTCACTGGTACAGTAGTGTTGTTGTTTCCAATGCATATACTCTGTTCTCTGCTGGATAGAGGAGTAAAAAACACGCCTATTTTGACAGAAATTTGTATATCGTCGAGGCACCCACTAAAGCACCCATGATTTTTTTCCAGAAATTAATATTGTTTTAATAACCTTGAAAAATTTCAGAGAAAAACTGATACGGAATTTATTTGTATAATACATATTGCGAAAGGTGGTGTCTGGAGTCTTTAAGTCTGGAATAAAAAATAAGACAGAACAAAAAATATTTTTCTATACTTAAAAGTATGTTTAATAATCGCCCAAAACTTTGATTTGATTGTTTGATTAAAAGTGAAGAAAAAAACGCTTGAAAAATATTTTAATTTTCCACAAATATATTTGAATTTAATGAAACAAATAATTCAATATTTTGCAGCAATCTCCAGTGACTGGTGAGGAAATTATTTCGCTAAAAGGAGAGGGAGCTAAAAGGAGAGGTGGCTCCGACCGGAGGACGGCTATTCTCGAGGCAGAAGCCCGAATGGGGCTGTTCATCCATCGATGATAATGAAACTAAGTCTTGGAATTCACAGTGCAACAATAAAGTATCAGTACTAGTCTGGGAAAATGTGATAAAAACAAAGTAAGTGGAATTTTTTGAATTTATTAACCGAAACACTTCCAAGCAATATACCTGTTAAAATGATTCAAAATTGAGTTGAATGCGTAGTTTAGCTCACCGAAGTTTGCACGTGTCGAAATCTTTTGAATGACGTCTATGTCATCGAAAAAGCATTTCTTGAGCTTCATTTTTAATGTTGGGAACAAGAATAAGCTATATGGAGCTAAGTTTGGTGAATACAAATGATCGCAATTTAAAAATTTTCAAATTTTCAATTTCAGTTAAATTCTCCCGATCTCTTTTTAGGCACTTAGCGCACGCATAGGGTTAAAAAATTCCAAAACATTACCCAATTCATATTTAAAACAAGTTCGAAATTCATTTCGCTAACTTTATTTTTGCAACAGCAATTTGTGGACGGAATAATAGGTATATTAAAAATATCAGTAAAATGGCCGCCAGCGCCAAAGGGTCAAAGATTTTTTGCTTTTTGTGAAACTTAGCACTATTCTGCATATACATCATGTATCCCCAAAATTTCAGTTCAATCGGCTGGCGCGTTCCTGAGATTTTTCCACTGACATTTTTTGATGATATATATATATATATATATATATATATATATATATATATATATATATATATATATATATATATATATATATATATATATATATATATATATATATATATATATATATATATATATATATGAAATTTTGCCCAAAGGGATTTTAATACTAATGTTCTTCGAACATGAGTAATAAGACCCAGCAGGCTAAAATAGTATAGCCGTTAGATTTTAAGTTATTATAGCCAATTATACTTTAAGCTTCGGACGCTCGGGTGCCATTCCTCGACTTCAGAAGAAGGTACGAAGTAATCCTCTTAAGCAGAAGTAACTGGGACGATCCAGATCTGTGTACGAGGAGATATTCTGAGGTCTTCTTCACGGACGGCTCGAAGTCAGATAGTAGATCTGGAGCTGGTGTCTATCTACATTCATCGAATGGCAGGTGGGCTTTCTCTCTTGGAGAGCACTTTTCGGTTTTTCAAGCAGAAATATTTGCTATCCTGAGAGCTGCCTGTTGGGCGATTGACGAAAGATGGAGGGGAAAGAGCATTGCTATTTGCAGTGACAGTTAAGCTGCACTGATGGCGCTGCGTAGACCCCTGACAAACTCGAAAATTGTCCAAGAGTGCAGAGCACGATTGAACTCTGTCGCCAGATTCAATAGGGTGCATCTGCTCTGGGTACCGGGGCATTGTGGTGTTGAGAGGAATGACATTGTTGACGTCATTCCGAAGCAAGGTTCGAGATTTCCACTACGGGGCCCTGAACCCGCCTTGGGTGTGCCGACCGCATCTGCACGTGCCATTCTTCGAAAGTGGGTAGATGATGCTCACAAAGATAAATGGACGACTGCTGGTGTGGCCAGGCACACGAAGGTCTTCCTTTCAGAGCCCAACCATGTGACTGCAGGATTCTTGCTCAATAAGAGTAGGAAAGTTTGCAGGGCCATGGTGGTATTCTGACTGGACACAACTGCCTAGGAGGACATATGTACCGAATAGGTGTTGTACAGGATGACCTCTGTTTATCCTGCCTAGAAGAGGCTGACTCTGCGGAGCATTTGCTCTGTGAATGCCCAGCGTTTGCGCATCTCAGGTATCAATGCTTTGGCTGGGATGTTGCACGCATGCAGACGATAACCTCTTTTCCCCTATCAGCGATCCTAGACTTTATCAAGAAGTCTGCGAAACTATGGTAGGCATGGGGAAATGAGTACAATGGATCCTTTGGCCTGAGTGCTTAGAGGTGCCAATGCGCCTCTCCCACAACTCATACACACACACACACACTCACACACACACACACACACACACACACACACACACACACACACACACACACACACACACACACACACACACACACACACACACACATTAAGCTGGATTAAGAATGTGCAATTAAAATAAAATAAAAAATCTTTTCGATTCAATTCAAATATAACTTAAGTACTGATTCTTAATTGTTGCACTGAATAGTAAAATGTAGAGTAGTAAATTTTGATTTTTTCCCCATTCAGGATAAATTGGTTGAGTGTATAATTCGATGTTTCGTTGGACAAGGCATTCTTTTCCAATTTGAGGAAATTGCATTGATTCTTTCGAATATTTGGTCATCCCTAATCTAAGAACGCATCACGAGAATGTTATAAAAGTGCAGATGACCTCAACTAGCCATTAAAAACGGATGGACCCGACCACATCGAAACAAACATCTATGCATGTCTTTACATACGAGATAAATTACTCTAACAAAGTCTAGATATCTTCTCTGGTCGACCAGACTATCTAATCTATTTCGAAAAAAAAAATTGCAACGATTACAAAAAATACAAGTTTTGAAAATTTAATGTCTCTTAAACAAAACGACTTTGGGAACCTTGCGGTTTGTGGCTGATTTTCTAGCAGAGGAGAGTGGCTAGACAGGCAACGTCAGGTAGCCGTTATAGACATTCGTAGACATGATTTTACCTACATAGTAAATCTCGAAGACAATCAGACTTGATCAGCTATGGAGTTTGAGATTTGGACAAAAAAAAAAACATCGCGACATGTTTCTTTAATATGGGAAGAATAGGTTGAAGTTTGTTTTTATGCGTTTAGTGAGTCAAGGAACATTTAATTCGAAATATAAAAGTCCGTACGGCGAAGAATTTGGAATCAGCTACGTTAAGATAAATGCAGTTTTTTCGGAAATTTGAAAATGAGCTAGAATCTTGGATTTTGAAGCAACAGTCATGCTCAAAGCTAGATATTTCTGTAGGCTAAAATTTGAATCTCATGCCAGCTTTTACGTATACTCAACAAGCTGATCAGATTTTCAACTGAAGTTTTTTATTTTCACAAGAGAATTTTTAGTTTATTCCTTAGCAAAATTAAGAATTAAGAACAATTCAATGAAACGATTGATATTCGAAAATTTTAAAGCTTCCGATAAATCAAACCTTGAAAATCTGGCCCGATCAAAGCTGTCCGCGTGGGCTTAGCGGTTCGTCGCTTGATTGCATGATTAAATATGACAAAGTCTGATTGTTTTATTTATTATGGAAAATCTTTATTTTAGTCATGGATCAATATTCATGTTTATCGAATTCAATGTCTGCATGATTTGTATCGGTTGGTTGCTGAAAACGGTAGCATTTCTTTGCGACTCGATTGCAGCTATGATTTGCATATTGTTTTGATCGAAGATTATGTTGATACTAGCAAATTGAGAATGCGATAAGATTTTACAATATATGTACATATTTAAAATAGATATGCGAAATAGTATCATGGTATTCTGATATCGAAGTAAATTAATTGGAGTAGCCCAACTGCAGTCGCTGAATTTGAAGTATATAAATACATATGTATTGAAGGAGTGTAAAGATAAATCTGCATTCATTGAAAGTGCAATAAAAACCAAGTTTCCGTTAGAATACTCAGGAAGGTAAATAATAAAGCTCAGAAAAAAACTATGTTTTTTATACCTAAATTTTTCGATGCACCATTTTTTATGCAAAATAACGAAGAATCTGATAGCTTATTTCAGCGGTCGGGAAACCGGGGTAAATTACCCTAAATGGGGTAAAAATGATATTTGTTTGGGTAATATGGAAATTTTTCTAATATTTCTATTGCTATTTCATAAACGTGTTAGTATGTTTACAAACTTAAACAATTCCGCGCGATATACTGGTCGGGCCGCTAATTCGGGTTGAAGGCAAGTTTTTCGTTTGGTGTGTGCGTGATAAGCAAGAGACGCGCGTTGTGTATGTGTGTGCGTACTTGCGTTACGGTGTTTCTTGCATTAATCACTAGAGGCGCTGCGTACGTTGTAATGTTTAAACTTAGCACTCAACGGTCAGTTATGCACGGGTTTCTGACGCGTCGTTAGATTGTGTGCTAATTACTGACGAGACACATCATTTGATCATAAATTTCAACTATCAAAGTAAGCGCGATTTGAAAATTTAATTTAATGTAAGTGTTTTTCAACCACTGTTTCAATCACCCTTCAGATGGCAGCAAATAGGAAAAGAATATACCAAGAAAAATTCCTTAATTATGGTTTTACACAAATAGAAGACATAGGTACGATGAAATCACAGTGTGTTGTGTGTTTGAAAATACTGACTTCAGAATCTTTCAAAAATAGTCAATTGAAGAAACATTTGGATAATTTGCATCCACATCTGTCATCTAAACCGCAAGAATACTTTATAAAATAAGAAATGTCTGTTAAATACAAAGATTGGATAGCAACTGGTTAGGTACTTTTGATCAGCGTTCAGCATGAAATGCTAGCTTTGAAGTAGCCGGGTTGATTGCCCGATACAAGAAACCATATAATATTGGTGAAGATTTGATTAAACCAGCAGCTGTGAAAACGACAGAGATCATATGTGGTCAGAAAGAGGCGAAAAAACTGAATTCAGTGCCCATGTCTGCAAGAATTGTAAAAAAAAGATTTCCATCTTAGCAAAAGGATTCCCATCAAGCACTAAAACAGGCTAAATATTTTGCTATTCAGCTTGATGATACTACAGATGTTAGTAGCAATTCACAGCTAATGGTATATGTTCGCTACAAAGGTACACATGCAAATGAAGAGGAATTGTTGTTCTGTTCTCCTCTCGAGTTGAGATCTCGTGGAATTGATGTGTATGATAAGGTAAATGAATACTTTAATACTGAAAACATTAATTTAAAGTGGGAAAATTGTATTGCTGTGTCTGTTGATGGATCTCCAGCTATGTTGGGTCATATTAATGGTTTTTCGGCTTTGGTGATATAATCCAAATATTGAAGATACTCACTGTATGATCCATCGCCAGGCACTTCTTGTGAAATATTTGGAGCCTACACTGGAAGCCGTTATGCATGATGTCATCAAGATTGTTAATATTATCAAAGGATATGCACTAAACACGCGGCTATTATGTCATGACGGTGAATTATGTCATGACGGTGAAGCGGAATATACGGATCTACTTTATTATACTCTCGCGAAAATGTTCTAAATCGAGTGTGGGCTCTTAAAACTGAACTCGAAACTTTTATGTTTGATCAAAAGAATATTCTCGCAGATAAGTTTAAAAACTCCTCGTGGGTTGCATATCTCGCATATTTTGCTGATATTTTTGAGAATATATGTAAACATATTGAACAAAGAATTGCAAGGAAAACATTTTAATATCATTTCAGCCAGAGAAATACTATCAGCGTTTGGATTAAAGCTTCAATATTTTAGAAATAAAGCAGAACAAAACAAGATAGCTTCTTTTTCAAAGTTAGCTTTGTTTTTGGAAGACTGTGAAAATATTACTTTTGATGACATCAAGGATACAGTTATAAAACATCTTACCAAACTCAGAGAGCGGTTCTCTGACTACTTTCCACATCTTGATGTACATACTGTGAATTGGGTTGTAGATCCTTTTAAATGTGAAATTACTAACATATCCACTTATATTAATATCCACTTATGCAAAAATATTTTGGGGTAATCGTTAAAAAAGTTCCCCGACCGCTGGCTTATTTGAATGAAGAATGATGTTATAACCATTATGGAGGTTAACTTGGCTTAGTTTTTTGATTTTGCTATTCTAGAGTATACATGGAAGAAGCAATATCTCTATTACTTCTCTAGCATGTAATTAGCTTTGAGATGGAGCCCTTCATACATGTTCGCTTCACTTTTTACTAATGTTCGAAGAAGAACATTAGTATTAAAATCACGTTAGCCAAAAGTTCATATTTCTATATATATATATATATATATATATATATATATATATATATATATATATATATATATATATATATATATATATATATATATATATATATATATATATATATATATATATATATATATATATATAAATAAAATTTCAGTGAAAAAATTTCAGGAACGCGCCATCCGATTGAACTGAAATTTTCAGGACACATTGGTGTATATGTAGAATGCAAGTCTCACAAAATCCTTAACCCTTTGGCGCCGGCGGCCATTTTAGTGATATTTTTAATATACCTATTATTCCGTACACAAATAATTTTTGCATAACTAAAGTTGACGAAATAAATTTCGAACGTGTTTTACATGTGAATCGGATAATATTGTGGAATTTTTTAACCCCATGTGTGCGCTGGGTGCCTAAAAAGAGAACGGGAAAACTTGAAAATTTTTAAATTGCGATAACTTTTAACGGAGCTATTCAATCATCACAAAATTTTCAGAACATATTGGTATTATTTAGTTGTAGATTTGCGTAGCTTTTGATTAGCGTGCTGGCAATCCTGTAGCTAGGGCAGGCACTGCAAGTGAAAACCTCCAAATCATCGTCTCTCTTGAAAAAATGCCGCTTCTTCAAAAAAAAGCCACTCATATTTAAATCTTGTGCTTTGTTTACTTACGCAAAAAAAAAAATTTATATGGTATAACGAGCACGCCTGGTAACCCTTGCCCAATTTACCTATAAAACCTCCAAATCATCGTCTCTCTTGAAAAAATGCCGCTTCTTCAAAAAAAAGCCACTCATATGTAAATCTTGTGCTTTGTTTACATACGCAAAAAAAAAATGTATATGGTATAACGGGCACGCCTGGTAACCCTTGCCCAATTTACCTATATTTGTAGCATCAAAAACTTCTGTTCACGGAAACTCACGATCCGATTGACAGAATTAATTGAAATTTGCAGAATGTATTGGTCTTAAATAGGACCAGGTCTGATAGAAGTAATTTTGAAATGCGGGCGATTCTGTGCCAGTGGTGCCATCTTGAAAAATCACTAAAAAAGATAACTGCTTTTAGCCCTATAAATTCTGATTCAATCGTTCGATTTTAACGAAATTCATACAGTTGCTGCACCTTACTTTAAGCCACGTTTGGTAGAAATTTGGTTGAAAAATACGTTTGGAGCTGCTAGCTATGATAATTTAGGTGTCTTAAATTTGAAAAAATAAAAGTTTGGAAGTGAAAACATTCAAACCATCGAATATCCTAAAAAATGTCCGTTTCTTACAATAAAACCAATCTGTATACAAATCTTATGCTTTATCTACGCGTTCAAAGTAAAACTTTGGAAATTTCATGTCGGACAAGAACGGTTAAGCTATATTTTTAGCATCAAAAACTTCTGTTCACGGGAACTCACGAATCAATAATCAGATACAATTGAAATTTGCAGAATGCATTGGACTTAAATAGGACCAGGTCTGATAGAAGCGATTTTAAATTGTAGGCAACTCTGTGCCAGTGGTGCCATCTTGAAAAATTACAAAGAAAAAAAACTGCTTTTTGCCGTATGAAATGTGAATAAGTTACCAGATTTTCATGAAATTGACACAGTAGCTGAACCTTACTTTAAACTCTGTTTCATAGAAATTTGCCAGCTATGGTAATTTTTGTGTCTTTGGTTTTGAAAATTCGCTCAGGAATATAAAACTTTTTGCCTTATAACTTCCAGTGCAGTCATGAAATCAATACGAATTTCATACAATTAGTGGAACCTATTATAAACATTATTCAAGCCAAATTTGGTTGAAAGGCCACGATAGGGTTACCAGCTATTGTTGGTTTTGTGTTTAATTGCAATATCTTTATTAAGCGGTTTTATCGTAGAATTTTCAATTGGTAATGATATTGTAGTGACAATAAATAGCAAATATTAAGCTTTCGATTATTTGAAAAAACTCGCTGCAGGTAACCCTAAATTTCTTTATACTCCTGTAACTTCGAATGTAATATAACAACGTGAAGCAGATGTGATATATTCTTGGCTTTGATACTGGCGAAAGGTTGCCAGCACGAGTCGGTTGTGCTACTTTTGTATCAATAAATGCTTACAGTTAGTATTCATACCGGAAACATTTACAATGAAAATAAATAACAGATGTTTCAATTCCCAAAGCTCTGCAAATTTTTCGGATCGCAGCCCCAAACACCAACTTCAGTTGCAGTGCTGTTGGCACTGAGCATTTTCTTCATTGGTGTTATATGAGATGCTGCTTTCAAAATTTTGTGAAATAAGCAACTGATAACGAATATAATTAGCCCGTGATTTGCTCTCATAAACGTTGAAATTCATGCGAGTGGTAATATCTGAAACCTTCCACCATATGAGCTATAATGCATTCTTGAGACCAAAGTAAAACGTGGCATTTGAAACAGTTTGGCCGTAATAAGCAGCTCATGTGGTGGAATATGCACTCAAAACCTGCACGATTCTTCTACTGTTCTTCGAACATTAGTGTTTCTAGCGGTTCAGGTGCGCTAGAGTTTTTTAGTTTAAGTCTGCCCAGAATACCATAAGCTACTCCAGTGGGTCTATTGTCATTGGATCTAACCTTAATTGCTACCAATGGCTAATCTTTTTCGTTTCTTTTGTATGTACAATCGCAGATTTCACCACTATAAACAATTCAGTTTTAATCGATGGGCTATCGGACTTACTTTTACTTAGTTTTTACTAGTTACTCCTTTTAATTACCCAAGTAACGTATCGTTCACAGAAATGACGCTTTCATAATGAAATTGCACTGTAGTTCCATACGACCCACACAAAACATACCTTATTATCACAAATACATAACAGATCCATCATTCATTTTCTTGTTCATAGCTATTTTCCTTGAAAAATATGCAGTGCATCCTGAAAAGTCGGCAAACAATCCCATATCGAAGAAGCGCAAGAAACTTACTATGAGATAAACTCAAGATTTGTGGGTAATTTTTCATCGTCAAATTGGGACCGAAAGCAAAAAGACCATTGCATCGCTTCGTTTCGCTCGCCATCGCATCGTTTCGTTTTCGATGTGAAGCGAGAGATGGAAAAACAGGAAAATTTACGTTACGTACACGAAGTGAAGAGCTGCGCCAAAAAGTCTAGCACACTCTAAGAAGGCATCGATCAATGTCGCCTCGAAAGGATTATTTTGGATTGCGGCCCCGACGAGCACACAAAAAATATATAAATGCACTGTAATATGTATTGCGAAAGCCCAGAGCCGAGAGCCTCGATCCCGAGATGGTCGCTCTCGTCTTGTTCGGTGCAGTTTATTTTTGGGAAGCAGAAGAAGGACGACGAAAATGATGATGACGACAATGACAACGACGATGTTTGTGGGAGACATGAAATAATGCAGAGCGTCGGGAGTGAGAAAAAGGAAACGAAACGACCAGAATCAAGGATAATGCAATCACAAGACGCAAGGAAAGGACTTGTCGCAACACAAAAGATATTTCAGCGAAACCCGCATCACTGTTGGGAAGAGAAAGTGCAGTGTAACCACAGTGCGTTTGCCTGTATGGTATTTGTAAGCTGCAGTGAAACCTGTATAGCGAAGAGCGGGAAGTCTCATGGGAAGATAAGAGTAATGCATCAAGTCTTGATTTTATGAGACGTTCCGTTTTTTCATAACTAAGATTATTTGCTCAAAAATATTCGTTGATAAATTGAATTCGGAAGAAAAACAGACAAAATTATTCGTGAAATGCGTGAAAATATGGTGGCTATATTCGAGAAATCAGATTGAGCCATTACACATGGATATGATTTGATGTATTTCGCCTGGTATCCATCTATTTACATAGCAAATTGCAATATACCGAAACCGATTCCTTCCCGTTTCACCTACGAGCTAAAACTTAAATGGAACATTCGCTGGCATAATCTTTGCACTAGGATAAATGAAATCCCCAAAGTGATGCAATTGCCGAACTGCCACCCTCTTGTCCCATGGTAGATGTTGTTTCTTCTGGCCGCTCGGTTGATTGCCTTGACGTCCTTCAGAATATCTTCCGTTCTTCGAGCAACGATGACGCTACCATGTCTATGAAAACTGTCTTCGGCAAGGACAAATAAAGGTCGAGTTTTGGCTGCAGTTGCGATTTCTGCTTCACTTGCATCATTCTCTATCCACCCACTCCTAACCTCCTGGACTGGGCTTTATTTTCTGTTTCTTCAAGCAAAATATAGATCACTACTTGGAAAATACCTCTTTCTCTTAGTCCATGGAATGAATGGGAGTAATATACGGCATCTACTCGTACATCTTTGAAACGGTTTTACCGTGGCTTCGTTGTGGGCGCCACGGAGTGACGGGCAGAGTGAACAAAAGAGCCATGTTTTGTAGTTCAGATTGGCAATTCATGATTTGGAGAAGGTGGATGAAGAGAATGGATAACGTATGAAACAAAGAACTCTATCCACTCCATGCCCGTTGTGTCCGATTTCAAGTGCCTGTAACTGAATTGTTGATCTTTCAAATCACTCGGCCCAATTTTGCAGGGTGAGAGTATCCTAATTCGACCCCTACAACAATGCCTGTTGTAGCTATTCTAGAAAAGAAAAATCTACACACAACTCCACCATTTCCACGACACCTGAGTAGCTGCAACGGTTCTTATCGTAGATTACAACATAAAGAGAAACGATTTTACATATCAACCCCATCTCCCTATCCGCTCACCGGGAAATGTTACAACGGCGAAGACGGGTTGTATTTTCTTGCATTTCGTGGGTGGTGTCATTCCGTTTTCGTATACCTCTTGCTATGTCCTTACGTTGCACATTTTGTTTCCTTTGGGCGCACATGGCAAAAAAATGACAACGACGACACCGAGTTCTGGAGCTTTCAAGTTTCCGAGCGTGATAAATTACGTTACATTATGTGCATGGAATTTTCAGAATTTTCTTTTCGACTACGGCTACGCTAAGCGGCAAAACGACGACGTGGCCTGGATCAGTATTTTCATCGAAAACAACGACGACCATGTTCTTCGTTTTTTTTCCGCTGTTGATGACAATAGGGAAAACTGACTGCTCTGCTGTTTTTGGTGAAGTGTTTTGTTTTTTTTTTTCAGGTTTTTTTCAAGTCTATAAATGTAAATATAGAAGAAAATTGAATTGTAGGTATATGTTTCAGAGAGAGTAGAAGGTGCGATCCTTAAAGGTAAGTTCAGCTTGGTAAATTTGGTTGGGTTCTAAAGTTTGCTTGGCAATTAGTGGAAAAAGTTTGGCTCGTTTAAAGTGTGGTCTAAGTGTTTGACCCAGATTGGGTCTCTTATTCGAGCAGCTACAAAACCTCAAATAGATTCTTCGTAAGGGCATTGTTCACCTGTATATTGCGTTTAGATAAATAATCAACACAGTGCTTACAACCAGGAAAGTCTAGGTCTCTATTTTAAAACTTCTGAATTTGAAAATAGGGTTTCCTAGAAAAATTTTGGAAATATTTTTTCCTCAAGTCATTTTTCCCTATTTGTAAGCTAATATTTAACTGAAAATGTAAACTTAGACTAAAGTGAGTCGAATTCACAGAGCACATGTAGACATGTGTAAATGTGAATTAGGAAATACAAATTTAGCTCTTCTGTAGTAATATGACCGAAATTTGGCAAGAAGCAATAAATTTGTATCATTGAGTTTTGTGGCATTCCATGAATGTTTAGGATCCGAGCAGCTTTACTCACTGAAAGAAAAATCTTGGTAAAATCAACAGTTTTCCTTAGTTGTTTTTGCGTCAACTACGGGCTATAGTTAAAACAACTATAAGAAAATTGTTGATTACTTTTATGTACCATGACGCGTGGTTGATAAACAACGTCCGTGGTGCAAAAAAAGTAAGCAACCACAAACAATAGTATTCCAACAATATATATAGTACGAAATAGTAAATGACTATAGTCTGTGGTGTGGAATTATGTTTGTTGAATTTAACAGTTGTAGAGTGGTTCGCGTACTATGAAAATTGTTGATAATGCAATATTTTGGAGTGTTAAATGAATTGATGCTCATTTTTCTATAGATCAACTATTTATCGTACTTATGAACCAATTAACACAGTTGAATCCTCGAAGGTTTCGATATTTTTTTGTATCAGCAAAGTCAACTACTTTTGTATGGTCAAATGAACTATTTTAGCATAGTAGAAAGAACCATTGTCCGTAGTTCATTCGAAAATTTTGAATGAATTGTTCAATTACTATCAATAATAGTTAAATCAACCACGACTTTTTCTTTCAGTGGGGGAAAACCATTGCAGACCTGTGTTATCATTTTCGTTACGACATCGATCTTAAACTTCGGATGTACTGTGCTTTCTTTGTGTACTCATTTCAATTCCAGAGCAGACAGCTCTAGTTAAGTTAGCTCATTTATTTGATCGGCTACTTATACTAGTAAGACTTATTTCGAATTTAAGTTTTCTCTAAGTACACTCCAGTCAGTTTGAATGAAACAATACCTCTCCGGTATCGTCATATTTTTTTGGTGTGGTTTGGAATTTGACTGGGAAGGACATAGGAAGATGAGAGATGAAAAACCTGAAGCATGAAAGGTGTATTAACCACTATTAGCTCCTATCTCGCCAACAATAAGGGCCAGGGCAAAATCTGCATCTATAGGAGAGAAGAATGTAAGGCTGGGTGGAGAGCTAATAAGTATGCTTCTCTCTTGGGTGTAGTCATACTATATTCAATTCCATGCCAGTATCATAGATATGAAAGAAGATGTATATGAAATGGCTATCCTTGTATCCATACGTGAGTGTGCCTTTTTTAATACACGCATAGCATTGCTCTCTCACAAAAATTCCGCTCAGTGCACCCCTTTCTACCGCACTCACAACCGAAAAGCCTTAAAGCTGTGTCTTAATGCTGAGAACACCAGATCGGTGTAAAAGCGTGCAACGGGCAACACGGAAAGAAACGTAAATGTCAGTTTGATTTGTGTCGGAGACTGAAAACATTGACTTTCAGTCAAAATTTATCAAATAAAGTTTGATAGTTTTTGGGCGTATTTGGTGGAAACGTACATCTACGTTTGTGCGCAATATTTTGTGTCGGTTTTGCAAACAAATCAGCGGTAAAAAATGTTAAAGTAGTGCGATAATGAAGTGACACGTTCCAGGCTGCAAAAGTAGCTACCAAAGTGTTTTGCAGGGGATATCGTATTTCGGGTAAGTAAAATAAACCTTTGGCATCAATTTCGTTTTGTTCTTGTGTGAAATCATAATGAATTTCATTAACAAAAGCATTTTAATCTCAAATCGCCGGTTCGGGAAAAGAAATGTCAAACGACGTTCAAAATGGCGTTCTCTCGTGATTTTTTCACATTGGCTTTGCCGTATGAACTGTGTAGGGCACACACCAGTACCTCATTCTCACACCAGTAAACAGAAAGTCGAAAATTGGCACATTTCTCTCCTTCGATTTCTAATCCATTCTCTCTTATATCTGTTGCCAGTATCTATTTCAGGCATTGATATCACCACATAACAAGAATCTTCTAGATGTTCTGATTTGCGATCGTTTTGTCCCTTCTTGTATATATCTACATATAATAAAAAGTATAGACTATATAACGGCTCTAAAGCTTTTGCAAGCAGAGAATATTCGATGTGCGAATATGGATCATTTTGCAGATTAAGCTTCTGAAAGCAGTATCAAATGGAATTGATGTTGTGAGATGATCAAACATTGAAATTTAACAAAGTGGTATCGAAAGAGTCTCCTGCCCATTAATGGTTTTGTAAGTCTCTCCCAAACTAGACGATTTTTTCTGAATCTAATTTTGTGCACAGGTTTTAGCATACCGAAGAATACACCAATCAAAAATTAGTTTTCACCGTTTAAAACAAGAGTATTTGCAAATTTTTACTCAGCTATTTGAATGTCAAACTGTCGTTTTGATGCAATCAAATGTTTCCTTTGATACTCATGACAAAATTTTTTGTTTGTTTGTTTATATAGTGCTTTATTTTCATATCATGACAGCAAATTACAGAAGAACAATTCAATTTTAATACACTACTCTTCCTTTTAAGGTAAGGAACCTTGTATTAGGAGTGAGGAGTTGTAGATAATTTTTCATTTCAAGTTATACAATTTCAAAAGAGAAACGATTCCAGTTCATTATAAAATAAATACATAAATAATATGTAAAGTTAAAAAAGTAAAAAAGAAAATACACAGAAGAGAAAGACCGTCTACGTTATATTAGGCATAATAAAATAAAACTCGCACCGCCTCGTAAAAACTGGAAATAATAGAATGAAAGCAATAATTTAATTGCTAGAACATATAAAATAAGTTAGAAAAGAAGCATTCCAATAAAAACACACTGCTAGCTAAAGCATGGGGGATATTATTACTTTAAGACCAAGCGAAAACCAGAAACTATGAATAGTGTGTGAGAGAGAGAGAGAGAGAGAGAGGGAGCAAATTTATGGCTAACTCCCGTAATATAAATCTTTCAGTTTTTTTTTAACATTTCTAAATTATTAGCTCTCTTCATCGACCTTGGCAAGTTGTTAAAAAGTTTTATTCCCGTATATGTATAATGATTTTGAGCTAGTTGCGTCATACGGTTCGCTACCACCTCTCGTTCTATTTGTATTAGTTTGGAGTTTACCGGCTGCAAATTCTTTAAATGTTTGTATCACCGTACATAATTGATTGACTTGCTCCACTGTTAAAACATTGATTGTACTTAAGAGTTGTTCACTGCTTAATCGTCTGGGCTTGTGTAATAAGGTTTTAAGTATAGACTTCTGCATAACTCTCAGTGGAAGTAAAGCATTTTGTGATGCACAGTCCCATGCAACAATTCTATATTGAATAATAGATTGTATCAAAGCAAAATAAAACATTCTTATTGTTTGCTTGCTCAGAAAAGAACGAACCTCGAAGCATGTAGGAATCATTTTTCTTAATTTATTTACATTTTTAATATGATAATTCCACCTTAAATGTTGGTCTACGATTACGCCCAGATATTTAGTTTTGGTTATTCTCTGCAAAGGAGGGCAAAGGTAGCCAGCTGCACAGTTCATGGAGTAAATCGTTACATTTAGTCCTTCTCGTAGCCCACGTTGAGTAGAAGCAAAAGCTACACTCAGAAAAGTGTCATTTAATAGAATGAAATTTAAATCAAAATTTGAAATCACTTTGAAATAAAAAGCGAATCTTGTTTGAATTCCACTTTATTATAAAAATTTTATTTTCAAATCAAAATTTTTCATCATTGAATTAAAAAGAAATGTATATGGAGCCAAATCATATTTGAAAATTTTTGAATCAATTTTTGAAACAAAAATTTTTGAATCAACCGGTGAAAATATAGTCCGCGACCCGAAAAAATTCTTTGATTTTGTTAATGTGAAGCGAAAAACTACTGGCTATCCATCGTCCATGTTTCTTAATAATACAACGTCTTCCTCTCCTAAAGAGATATGTGACCTATTCGCTGATAGTTTCCAAGAAATTTTCGATGCACCAGACCCATCAAACTCACACCTTTCTTCCGCTGATTCAGCTTCAACAGCTTTTGTGAACCATTTAGAAATTTCCCGTGATGAAAAACGTAAAGCTATTTTGGATCTCGACTGCAACAAAGGTCCTGGGCCTGATCTTCTTCCTCCGATCTTCTTGCGCAAGTGTGTAGAGCAGCTTATAGATCCCTTGCATATTTTCTGTAATAGATCACTTTCGTCGGGAATTTTCCCATTCTGTTGGAAGCTTTCGTATGTCACACCCATATTCAAAAATGGTGATCGACGCTGTATCCAAAATTATAGGGGCATTGCCATTTTGTCTTCGATTCCGAAACTTTTCGAAAAGGTGGTATACGATAAACTTTCTCCGCTTGTTGATTCCCGTTTGAACGAGCAACAACATGGCTTTAGAAAAGGTCGCTCAACTACCACGAATTTGACAATCCTAATCTCTGACGTTCTATGCAAAATGGAAAAAGGATACCAAATTGACGCAGTCTACACTGACTTCAGTAAGGCGTTTGATAGAGTTGACCATTCTACCTTGATTCTAAAGCTTCAGAAATTCGGTATTGCCGGGTTTCTACTCAGCTGGCTGACTTCCTACCTTCGCGATCGAACACAATGTGTAAAATTTCAAGGATTTTTATCGAAAAACGTTAGTGCTTCCTCTGGGGTACCCCAAGGTAGCCATCTTGGCCCACTTCTTTTTAATATATTTATATCCGACTTATCTGACGTCCTAGCAGGCATACCTCATTTACTCTATGCAGACGATCTCAAACTTTATCAGACTATTGAATCGAAATCGGATGCCCCCTTTCTCCAATCCAAGCTTAATTCACTTGATCAGTGGTGCAATATAAACAAGCTCTCCCTCAATATCAACAAATGCCAAGTTATTAGTTTTTCCTGGAAATGCACGGTCACACACAATACGTACTTCCTCGGCAATAATATGCTAACCCGAGTTGATAATATTGCTGACCTCGGTGTTATCTTAGATGAAAAACTCCGCTTCACCTTACACTTTGATAAAATGCTTTCTCGTGCGAACAAACAGCTAGGTTTCATCAAAAGACGTGCCAAAGAATTCCGTAGTCTGTGGGTCACAAGATCCTTATACACTTCACTTGTGCGTCCTATTCTCGAATACGCTTGCATTAGCTGGAATCCCGCTTTTGAAACCCACAGTGACAGACTCGAGTCAATACAAAAACAATTTTTACTTTTCGCCTTCAGAGAACTGTACAACCCTTATGATTTTAATAGCCTACCTCCTTATGAGTTTCGACTGGGTCACTTAAATCTATCAACACTAGCCTCCAGAAGAATAATGATATCGGCATGCTTCACATTCGACGTCATTACAGGCGCTATTAATGTAGAATTCCTGAATAGTAAAATTTCGATAAATATCCCTGTGAGGAACACCAGGTCCAATCGTTTCCTAAAAGAATATTCACATTCGACGATATATGCAGCAAATGAGCCAATAAATAGATGCTGCAGAATATTCAACAGCATAGGTTATTTATATTCCCCTACGATTTCCAAATCATCCTTCAAATCCTCTCTTTTGCATGCCATCCATACCCCTAAACCTTAAGCCATAGCTTATATGTCAATGTTTTTATTTATTGATTGTTATTTATTAATCTATTTGTTACTTTTTTCATTTGTTTGTTACTTATTTAACTTGTTTGTTTTTACTTTTTACTTGACTTTACTTTTCCATTTTATTTTTTAATTTGTTATTTTATATCTGATTTTGTACCTGGTGAATAAATAAAATAAATAAATAAATTTTTCTGAGAGTATGTACTGTGTTTTTTGTACATTTAAGGTAAGGGAATTATTTCTTAGCCACTCATTCAGTAAACAAAGGCATGTTCAGTATTAACTTTTACCTCATTCTAGCTATTTTCTTCTATCAAAAACCATGTATCATCAGCAAAAAATATTAAATGCCCTTTGATATGTTGCGCAAAGATATCATTTACATAGATGAATTCCGTATTCAAAGTTTAAAACTTTACTTTGTTTCCCGAAATTTTAACAGATTGCTTACGATGTTGCAAATAGTCTTCAATCCATATATTCCTTTTCAATCCAAAATTATGTTTGCAAAGTTTGGCAACAATCATTTTCTGGGGGATGAAACCTAAAGCTTTTGCTAAATCTAGAAATAGAGTTAATGGTTTGCGTCCTTTGTCCAAAGTTTCTGAAACTAAACCAGTTAATTTTGTCAGCGCATCTTGGGTACTTAATGTTGCTCTGAAACCAAATTGGTTTCCATTTATGAAATTTTGCCTATTTAAATATGTCATTAAACGTTTTTTTGCAAGTTTTTTTATAACTTTGCATATGCTAGACAACAAAGAAATTAGGCAGTAGTTTTAACATCTACTTTGCTATTACCCTTGTGAATTGGTGTTAAAATTTTCGTTTCATAATTTTGCGGAAAGATTCCGTAATCAAAACTGAGTGAGGCAAGATGTGCTAGAGGTTTGCTGAATAAAGTTTTAATTTTTTTGAGGCATTCAACTGTGATGTTATCAAATCCTGGCCTCGAGTTTCCTTTCATGTTTTCAATGATTGAAATGACTTCATCTTGAGAAACAGAATTAATCATTCCTGACGATGTAGAATGAACTGATTCGCTAGTTGTGATACGAGTATTTGAAATGGCAATTTTTTGAAAAGTGCTGATTGAAAGCATTTGCCATTTGTTCTGCACTATCCTTTACTGATTAAAATTCAGTGTCCATTTTTATATTGGATATGTGGCTTAGTGACTTTTTTCGCCCTGTGGCTATCCCATCGTTTTCGAGGTTTTGTAAAATTTTTCTAAAATAATTAGCCTTCGTTATATGAATGAGGTGGTTTAATTTGTTTCTATATTTTTTTAAATACAGCTTTAAACTATTGTTATTGGGACTTTTTCGCATAGCTACTCCTAGTTTGTTACGCGTTTTTATAGAATTTACAAGTCCGGCTGTTAACCACGGTTTAAGTTTACGACAGTTTTTCTGACTTTCAAGAACGGATGTGCTACTTCTGTCAATAGCGGCACAGAGGGTTCTGTGAAAAGCTTGGGCAGATTCGTCTATGTTACCACCAAACAAAACTGTGGTCCAAGTTTTCTTGGCTAAAAGGTCTACCAATAGAGGAAAACCGATTTTTCTGGTGATCATTGACTCTTCAGCTGTTAGAGTTTTTTGCCTTGATTTGTATTTCAGAAGTAGAACCGTACTCTGGTGATCAGTGATTCCCGTGTCAACCACTGCAGACCTGATGGAACCAAAAAAACACAGGTCTTATGTTAGAAAATATGTGATCTAAACAAGTTTCCCCTCTAGTGCTTTGGTCCATATATGAACGAAACCCTATGTACTCACTTAGTGAAAGATTTAGCAAATTGATATTAATATCCCCTAGCGAAACAACGTTTTCATGCTTGATTTTGTGTAGCAAATCAACAAGCTCAAAACGGAAAGTGTTTTCACAATGGCTTGGTGATCTATATATGGCTCATATCTTTATGGGAATTTTATTAAATAATCACAACGCCGTTGTTTTTTTTTTTAGTACTAATTCCTGTTTTACGAAGAAAGGGTTGGCTTGTAACGATTCGCATCAGCCATCGGGTTCGACACCACCTATAAAGTTGGGTTTAACTTCCGTCCTTAATTATTATTTTCTACTAAGCAACCTATTTTACTATTTTAGGTTAATTTTTTTAATGACTTCCTGACAAGTCTAGGATAAATTTCTGATATGAATTTACGTTATTCAAATTATATCTATATTTTACAGTTAAATCTGCCAACTCAAGAAACTTTCCCAATTCAGTGATGTGTTTTTTTATTATTAGTCATTAATATCGAATCTACACCATTATAATGTTGGAATATTTCAAAGTCCAGTCTCTGGTTTCTTAATGACTGACAGTGGATAATTAGATGATCTAGGTCATCTACCAAATCACATGCAGCACAGATAGGGTTGTCTATTATTTTCATTTTATATAATTGTAAGTTATTGTAGCATTTATTAGTTATTAACCTATTCAGCTGTTTAATAATTGTACTTTTTAATTTTAAATATTTAAACCAAAGCTTATTTTTCCCACTAAGATCCGCCTTATACTGAGTGCATTGCTTATGCTTCCTTATTTCCCTCCTATATTCTTCTCTGTTTTCATTGTTTATTAAATCAGTAATTTGCTCTATTGCTTCATCCGACTCATATTTATTGCTATAGGGTTCTCCCTCAATCATTCCTAATCAAGCCCCTTCATCTACTCTACTCATCTCTTCTAGACCACAATGTTCTGGTATCCACATAACTATTATTTCTATGTTAGGCACAGATCTGCATACTTTATAAATTTCATTAATGACCGATTTATTGAGAGAATTCTTTATAAGAATACATTTTTCGTTGTATTCTCTATAGTTATGAACTTTATTTATTATTGAAAATCATTTTGAAATCGTATTGGAATTTTCCGCCATGTAGTTTCCACATTTTGAATATAAATTGCTAGAAATGCTTCAAATATCATACTCAGTAAAACAATTATAAAACGCAAATCTTAGCTTCCAAAACCAATTAAAAGCTCCGAAAAGCAAAGAAGCACACTCTTCCTACTGCAAACAAACAAACCCCAAAATACTATTATAAATCATGTGCATATTGGATCTCTTCGTTGTTCAGATGAACAAGTCTGAATTTTTCGTAGCCATTCTAATGCGGTGCTAATATTTTGGTGACGATGATAGCCCGAGCATGCTGCACACGTCAGACAGGTTAATCACCTGCATATGATTAGGTCTTAGAAAAAACACTTTTTCTTGTTTCTATTATTGCCCAGCCAGACATCGGCTATTAGGACGCCAACACAAGTCGATCTATCATGTTACGGCGTTCTATCCTTCTATCGCTCTCTGCTTAAGATTTTTCGATGAAGAGCAAAACAAAAATCTTGCATATGGAATTTTGGAGTGATGCAGAGATAACGTAATGATTATTTTTTATGGCAATTATTAAAATTTGATTTTATACTTTCATGTGTACGAGCGGTCAGAAGTATTTGCATAGATGTTTGAAAATATTGAGTCTTTTTTGTAAATCAATGCAGTCACTTGAGATGTGGGAAAGTTCGATAATTTTTTCTTTTGGTCTAGACATAAATTACTTATTCGTTGTCATTCGTAATAGTTGAGAATTGAGGGTTCGGAGGTGGGTGTAAATAGCAGACCTGGCTAGGATAGTTAAACAAACACTTTTTACTAATGTTCGAAGAACATTAATATTAAAATCGATTCGGTCAAAAATTCATATTTCCATATGTGTATATATATATATATATATATATATATATATATATATATATATATAAATATATATATATATATATATATATATATATATATATATATATATATATATATATATATATCACAAAAATTCAGTGACTATTTCTCGGAAACGCGCCGTCCGATTCAGCTGCTCATTGGTGCATATGCAGAATAGGTCCAGGTCTCACCAAATGTCAATTATCGTTAACCCTTTGGCGCCGGCAGCCATTTTAGTGGTATTTTTAATGTATCTATTATTTCACCCACAAATGCATTTTTTAGTGATATTTTTAGTGATATTATTTTATAGGGATATTTTTAATGTATCTATTATTTCGTCCACAAATGATTTTTGCAAAAATGAAGTTAGTAAAATAAATTTTGAACGTGTTTTACATGTGAATCGGGTAATGTTTTGCAATTTTTAAACCCCATGTGTGCGCTAGGTGCCTAAAAAGAGAATGGGAAAATTTGAAAATTTTTAAATTACGATAACTTTCGATAGAGCTTTTTAAATACTATGAAACTTTCAGAACATATTGGTATTATTAAGTTATAAATTTGTGTAGCTTTTAATGCGCATGTTGGCAACCCTGTAGCAAAGGCACGCGCAGAAAATGAAAACATTTAAATCATCGAATTTCCCGCAAAATTATCGTTTTTTGGAAAAAAAAGCCACTCATAAATAAGTTTTATGCTTTGTCTCTATAGCCAAAGGGAAAAATTTGAAATTTTACAACGGGCACGCTTGGTAACCCTTTCCCAATTAGCCAATATTTTTAGCATCAAAAACTTCTGTTCACGGAAACTCGCGATTTGATAATCAGAATTAATTGAAATTTGCAGGATGTATTGATCTTAGATAGGACCAGGTCTGATAAAAGCAATTTTGAAATGCGGACAATTTTGTGCCAGTGGTGCCATCTTGAAAAATCACTAAGAAAAATAACTGCTTTTGGCCCTATAAATTCTGATTTAGTCATTCGATTTTGACGAAATTCGCGTTTGGCAGAAATTTGGTTGAAAAATTCGGTTGGAGCTGCCAACTATGGTAATTTTGGTGTCTTAAATTTTGATAATTCCTGAGGAAAATAAAGCTCTTTGCCCTATAGCTTCCACTATAGTCATTAAATCATAACGAAATTCAAAGAGCAAATTAAATTTATTGTAAGCAATATTCAGTAGAAATTTAAGCTCAAAACAATGATAGGGTTGCCAGCTATGGTTGTTTTTGTATTTTTTGGCATACCTTTAGTAAGCGGTTTTAGCATAGAATTTTCAAATCGTAGTGATATTACAGTGAAAATAAACACCAAATATTAAGATCTAGAAAATTTGAAAACTTTTGCGAATGTTAACCCTAAATTTCTTAGCATCCACTATAACTTCCAATGCAGTCATCGGATCAATACGAAGTCCGCAGAGCAGGTTGACTTCAACGTAAGGCAGATGCGACATATTTTTGGCTTCGGTGCTAGTTAAGGGCTGCTAGCACTAGGCTTTTTTGTTATTTTCGTTCCAATAAATGCTTGCATTAAGTATTTTCATCGCAAACATTTGCAATGAAAATAAGTAAAGATTGTTTAAATTTTCTAAGCTCTGGACATTTTTCGGATGGCGACCCCAAACACCTTTCTACCGTAGTAACTTTCGATGAAATCACCGAAATTCAAATAAGCTTAGATTCTATTATTACTTAGGGTGTATTAGTTTCAAGTAGGAAAAGTAAGTAATGGTAGAATTCACACTCAAAATCTGCACAAATCCTCAAGTGTTCTTCGAACATTAGTGTTTTTTTTTTATAACATAGAGTTTGTTTCCGAAAATATTCAAGGCAATTGAATAGTATTCCAGACTTCCTAAAAAAACAACGCATCCTTTGATTAAATTTGCCTGATCAATTTACTGAATCACCTGAGTGTAGTTCGCGGGATTTTAATGGGGACTTTTGATACATGTGCGTTTATGGTTGTCCTAGATCTCCCAAAAATTATCCAAGGCAATCCGAAATTATCAGGTATGCCAAATATAACTTTTCATGTGTATGCAGGTATGCCTCAGTTTGATACCAGCAATTGGCTCTAATAGCCTACTGTCAGCAAACCTTGAAAACTGCACCAAACAATTATTCCATTTGAAAAAGTTCTCACGTTGTCAGTGCGATACGATTTTGTGCATTGTGCATTTCGAAGGACGAACAGATACACATTTACAAGGACATGGTCTTATACATGGAACGGAGTCTTTGGCAGCGAACATTTCGCAATGTCGTAGTCAGCTGTAATTTATTGTTCCTCAGGGAAATAGATGACGTGACTCAAGAGCTGAAATGGGCCTTAGTTTACGTGTTAGCAGCGCAACGGTGATATTGCATCGCTGTTTCTTCATCTCGTGGAGATGTGTAGAATATGAGAAGGATGTGCAAGGATGAATTGATGTTGGTCTTTGTGCAAGGATATTTCAAAAACTAAGACCATCTCTACTGCAGTTTTTATGATAACCAGTAACAGCTTCTGTCAGAGATGGCTGGCTGCCTAGAAGCTTTGGTGGTTTATCCATTCCCCATGGAGGCAAGGATGTTGTTAAGTTTTTCGTATCCTCTTTGTGTTTGTTCATATTTGGGGTGAAGGAGCGAAAAATGTTCTGTGGAACTTTGTAAAGATGTGTGATGCAAGGATAAGAGTGCTGTATCGAAAATAGCTGAAAAAATCGGCAAACAAATGTTAATGTGGATCATACATTGAATTATATCATGCAAATTGCCATATTCATATACCAACTGATGGACGAATTCTGTACCAAGCATGATCTTCCAATCTGAAGCTTCAAAAATATCGAGTGTTATGTTGAAAAAAAATACTATTGATTGATGGACACTGAAGATGAGAAAAAATAGTATTCAAAAGAACTGTTTAAACAACTAAGATTTTGTTTCTAAAATAATTTTTTTATAAACAGGAGACTAACTGTCAATTGTTCTTGTTTAGGCGAGTCATTGCCTCGGAAAATCCTGAAAAGCCAATTTGTTGGAAACCCTAAAGCGAACAAACTTCAACCACTATCTCACATACCTAAAATATCTGTGTCCTTTCGTAGTTCGTCAGCACTGCCAGCATTTGATACGAGCACAAAGAAAAAAACTAAGAAACTGACATTCGCGGCTAGTGATGAATTTGATGTCTAGATGCGATAATTTGTCATCTGAGATGAATTCCAAGAGAATTTTAAATGATGGATAATTAACGATGGAAGTTCCACGACAAAATGCCAGCAAAAAATAATAGAATCTACCATCCAGAGGATAAAACCTTACTCACTGGAGTTGATGGTCTTCTGCTTAGCGCAGCTCTTCGATGCGCTTGGGTTATCGCATGGCATCTTGCATCATACCGGTGTATGGATGCTTTGCTGAGGCAAAGTTGTTTTACGAATAAGTTCAAATATTCCATGCAGGCAAGCTCAGGAAGTTATCCTGTGTGCATATGCATTAAGGATGAGGATTAAATTGTGGAATAAAAGACACTGATGTTATGAGAAATGGCATACATTTTTCATGCAGTGTTTGATGCTTCTACAGGGTAGGTACATAACATAATTAACTATGATGATGATTTGAGACGAGAAAACTGAAAGAGTTGGTCCTTGGAAAACGGAGCGTTAGTTCGTTCAAAAGGATGTTTTTGGGACATGATCGAGTGTTACGTTGAGCCCAAGTATTTTCGAAATATTAGTCCAAATTGCACATAAAAAATTTATTAAGGCTGCTATAGACTGTCAATTTTTTAACGCTAAAGTTTGACTATATTTGTGGACTAAAGTTTCTTTTTGTGGAAATTTATTTGAAACACATACTCTTGCTGTCAGTGATTTATAACAAACTATGTAAGTTCAAACTATTATTCAATTTTTAACGTTTTTTAAATCTTTTTTCGCTGAATGTAGTAATTGAGTTTGAATAAATATTTATTAATCATTATCAAGTAGAATCTTAGATGCAATGTTTCGAACATAATTTTCGACATATATCTTCTTCGGCTGACGTTGAAGAATCGCATCGTCTCGGTTCAATTTGGGGCCACTGTTTCCGACATTTACGGATTCATCTCACAAAAACTGTACTGAATGTTAGTTCAATCGGCCTGAATAGTTTGCAGTCCATCTTAACAAAAACTTTATGCAGATTTATGTAGATTGATAGAACATATATTTTCGAAAAATCAATCAATGATCATTGCCCGGTAATGTGATCATCGGCCTCAGCTTCGAAAAACAAAGTACCTTAAACTATAAGCTTAAAAGCCACTCCCAAATATTGCCCTTTTGTGGGCGCGATTGAGCCTCATGAGTATCTTGTGAATTTTACCACAACCTAATTTTCGTAGAAAAGTAGACGTATCGTGAAGATTTCTAGAGCATATTCTTAAGTACGTACTTTTTATTATAACCAACCTGTTTCGAATAAATAACAAATATTTGAACTTTGATTCAAACACTGCATAGGAAATAAAGGGTTAGAAAGGTTTTCAGGGTTACCACTCGCATGAATTTCAACAATGAATGCGCGAAAGCAAAACACTTAATACTCGTATTCAGTATCGGATGCTTATCTTATAAAAACTTGAAAGCAGCATCTCCTATAACATAAATGAAGAAAATAATCAGTGATTGTAATACTTTACCAGCACTGCCACCAAAAATCTACCACTACTGCTTCACGTCAAAATCAACCTATCCCATTTCATTTTCGTCCGATGGCTTCATCGAAAGTCGCAGGGGTAGAAAGATGTTTGCGGTAGCAATTTGAACAATTATTGGTTACTTAGTTTTTTCATTGCAGATTTTTGCCATATAAATATCAAATGATTGTATATGCTGGTAGGAAAATAACAAATATGACTCATGCTGACAGCCTTTTGCTAGCATCAAAGTGAAACTCATCCTGTGAATTTTGTTTTGAATTTACGGCTGCATTGGAAGCTATATGAAAAACAATATATTTTGGGTAAGCACCAGCAAAATTTTTCAAATTTTCGAAAACCAAATATTTGTTCACTGTCATTAAAAGATAACTACCATTTGAAAAATTAACGATGACATCATTTAGTAAAGAAAGAAGAAGAAATTACAAAAATTATAATAGCTGGTAGCCCTATCGTAATTTTTCAACTAAATTCCCACCAAACTTGACTAATTATAAGGATCATTTGCTATATGAAGGTGAAACGGTTTTATTTTTGCTGACTGAACTTTCAAGATTCAAGAAACAAAAATTTCCATAACTGGCACTTTCATCCAGGTTTTTCAGCCAAGAGTAAGGTCCAGCTACTGCGTGAGCTTCGTTTCAATTTGATGGCTGAATTGAATTTATAGGGCAACAAGCACTTTTTTGCCTGAGTTTTTTTCAAGATAGCACCACTGTTGCAGGATCACTCACATTTGAAAATCACTCTTATGAGACTTGGTCTTACTTAAGGATAATACATCCTGTGAATTTCATATTGATAAGATCAACGGGACCTGAGCTCTCGCGAACACAAATTTCATTTGCTAAAATCAGAGGCATTTTTCCGAAGGGTTACCGATCTTGTGCAAAGAGCAGGGACAGCTCGCCGATGTACGCAAAGAAAGCAATGCTTCCCTTGCTAAACAACAAAATTAATTAAACAATCAATATGTAACAATCAAAAGGTTTACAATCAATATTTAACAATCAAAGTGATAACATTTATTTTCTTACGAAAAACGAAACTCCATTGCTACTAAGAATCAAATGGTTTTATTTTATAACAGTCCAACTACAGAGCTCCAAAGGCAAATTTACAGCGAAGCAACGAAAACTCAAACGTTTTACTACAAACTACAGGCACTGCATACCATTCAATTCAAAACATGCAGTTCATTGAGACATACTACACAGAACACTGAAGTGATCTCGCTACAATCCTCAAACTCATGGTTTTCGCATAGATCTACTTAGACCCTTTTTCTAAATGATGCCCACAAAATTTTACAATCAGTGTACTCAAATAGTATCGCGGACGCTGGCTCAGTTCGCAGCGTCTTGGTGGATAGAGAAATTCAAAAACCCCTTGCCCGATCCACTCGCTGAAGGACCAGAAAATCTTTGTTAATGAATGAACTTAATACGCTACAATATTTTTCGCGTCTCTGTTATTGTAGTCTTTCCCCTCATGATTTATCTGTAGATTCTCTTCTGCTCCTCTTCTTACCAGTTGTTCCCCTCCTGATTTGAAGCCTTTTATGCTCTGTTTGCAGGGTGTATGTACGGTGCAAGTTATTGTGATGTTGATATGGAGAATATGTAAAAGGCCATTCAGATATGCGTCCATGCGTCCACGCGTCCATGCGATCTAGCGTGTTTTGCTTACACGAGTCAATTTGATTTTGTTTATGTAGCCGGGTCTAAAGCGAAGGAGGTGGAGTATGCTGATTCATGTACAATAGATTTTAAAATGATTTCTTTCGCTCAGTGGCATGTGTGGATGATTCGTTGATGATCATTTAAATATATGTTTTGTGAATGATTATTTTATTATATGATTATGCGGATAATATTTTTTTGCATCCTTACGTGCAGGACTATTACAAAAAAATTAGAATGCATACGAATATCTAGCTACAAACATATGTGTGTAGGTAAATATAGTCATATGGATAAATATATACAATTTTCTGGTACCAATATATTTGCACGGGGAAAAAATCGTTAAAAACAGATCCATCCACTAATCATCTCCAAATGACAAAGAGCAAAAGTAAAGCAATTAAGTCAATGGTATATTAATCGGCCTTTCCACACTTGTGTTCTTGATGCACTCCTCCAACCGGTTTGCTAGGCAAGAGACGGAAGAATCAAGGGGAATTCTCTACAAAAAGTAGAGAATTCCCCTTGATTCTTCCGTCTCTTGCCCAGAAAACCGGTTCAGTGCATCAAAAATACAAGTGCATCAAAAATACAAGTGTGGAAAGGCCCAATCACCGTATCCGACCACTTCAAAGCCCCGCTTTCAAAAAACTGGTTTTGAGTTGACTTGACTCGTGTAATCTAAAAACGCATGGACGCGTGGACGCATGGAGCCATGTCTAAAAAGGGCTTAGGAGTTAAATTGTTTCGTGTGCAAGGTTCTCCAGATCGGTTTTTTTTTTGTATCTGCTTTGCGTTTACTTTACTGTTATTTCTATCTTGAATTTCTGAAGTGCTTTCTTTAGCATTTATAGTTTACATTAGGTACGTTTTTTGTCTTCTTCGCAAAAAAAAACACACCTGTTATAATTCTTTTGACTTGAATTTTTTGTATTGTCAGTATTAATACGGTCGGTTAAAGATGGATAAAAGGATAGTTTTTAAAGTAAATTATAACATAAAACTCGTTAAAGTGAAAGCGTATTGAATAGATTCTGTTTCGAAAAGTTTATATTTAGCCGTTTAATATGGATTTTAAAGTGGAAAGCCAAAATTGCTGTGATTGTGCCATATAGGATTTACTGCGGCAGTCTTTTTCATTGAGGATCTTATTGAGTTTTGGCAACCAAGACCACTAAGTTCGCTCAGTCAACTGTTTGAAAAAGGTAACTATGTTAGGTACTTTTATTGCAAATTACATGAGGCATTTATTATTATTGTGGTATTGGGTATCTAGTTCAATTTGCTAAAAAATGCATTATATTTTGAGCTTTGAGCTATTAACGTCACCATTTATTTAGTTATGCTTTCAACTTTACTTTTTTATAACTTAAAAAAAAACTAATTTTTTTTTTGCTTTCAAATAATATATATAATTTGGACTTTTGTGAGTTTGTCGTTCTGAGTGAGCAGCAATTCGAAATAAGCAGTTGACAATCAATCACTAACTTTTAATGCGAATATGGTCAGCATTGAAATACTTAATTGTTTTTTTACACAATATTTAAAAAAATCGCATGTGTAGTTTACTACGCGCTTCATAAGTATACTTATCTATATGCTTATATATTTTGCTTGTGTTTGCTTAAGTCTCAAAGCCACGAGTCGCCACTGAAAGAGGCTTTTCAAAAATTTTGATTTGACCTTGCGGGTAAAGCATGAAATTCATCAAAAATTTGCATTTTGTTCAAAAAAAGCAAAAAAAAAATGTCAGGCGGGACGTTGATTTTAAGGTTTTCTGTTTACGTACAAGCCGGGACTACATAGTTACCCGCACATTTCCCGATAATAACAAAAGTATATTTTTTGAGATCATCAATCAATGTGATCTGTCAGTGTCTTAAGGCGACATAGCACCTTCAAATTGAAAAAAAAAATTTATTTTCAAAGGCTTGTTTTTAAATGAATAAAACGACATATCTTAATGAAACTTTTTACACATACTTGATATGTCTTAGACTACATAAACAAAATTGTTAAAAATGTTTTGTGGCCTCCTGTCGCCTGATACAATTTTTTGGAAAATACACCAAAAAAACCTGGCGTGCATGATAACTGCCCTCAGGAAAGTCTGAAAAAAAAACAAAAACGGTGTTTTGACCAGCATCAAAGCGGCCTTAGAATGAACTAAAAAAAAAAATTTTGTTTGAAAAATAACAAAATGACGGCGTTTTTTCGAAAATCGAGGTATTTTTTCCCCAAAAATCGACTATAACTAAAAAAGTTTAATGCCGATTTTTTCATCCGTAGTTCATTATGTGCAGATTAACGTGTTAAAATTTCAAAACGATTGGATAATATTGTTTTTCTTAATCATGCACGCCAACTTGAAAAACGTTGATTCGAGAAAATCGCGTTTAAAGTTAAAATTCAATATTTTTTGCAATAAATCTTATCGAAAATTAATCTGCGATGCTTGGACCATACTATACACCTTCTTCTTGCTCATACTCTTCCTCTTCTAAAGATTTTTGCTCTCTTCGAGCAGTTCTGGCCTCTTTAGATGCCTCAGTCGAGTGTTTTTCCGCCTGGTTAATTCTTGCAGCATCTCTATTTTCTGCATGTTCCAGCGCACATTGGCCAATTGTAATTCCCATGATTTGCATTATTTTCAAGATAGCCATAAATCCTTCATTAAATGTACATACAGAAATATTTGCAGCCATATTTAGTACGTTTTTCCCACAAAAAGTATGTTTGGGGCCAAATTCCAAACACAAGAATTATAGCTTTTGTTATTATTCTGCGCAAAATTGCCCAAGCAACGCTTTAATAAATCTTCTGATGATAAGTCATCATAAATAGGCTTTAAAATTTCTTGTACCTCATCATCTAAAGGTGGAGGATTCTTGAAATTGTTTAATGCATTATCACCAGCTGCCTCCGCCTTGCGCCAGTTACACCAAGCCGTTTCTCCAACAGGACAATAACAGTGTTGAGGGCTCTCATCAGTTGAAATTTTGTGGTAATATGCTGCCCAAATTTCCTTGCGCATATTTTCAACTGAATCAGGATTTCGTCGTATAGTTAGGCCATAATACGTGGCTAAATTTTTCATTAATTTTAGTGTCAGGTGAACTTTTTTCGGACCTCATTTTGGAGATTCTACACTTTTTTTAGAAACATCTTTTACAGCTATATTTTTATTTTTTCCCAAGGCTAGCTTATTTTTTGCTTCTTTTAAAGGAGATGACTCATTTATCTTTGTCTACACTTTGGCTTAAGGCGATGTAGCGATATACCGAAGTGAGCGAAAATCATAGAAAAAATGATCTTGGGGCGCTTCGCTATATATACTCATAACATTTTTTTGTTTTAGAATTTCAATTTTATATTATTAAAATCATGTTTCAAAACCTTCATTCTAACATATTCAATCAAAAAACAAAAATCGATTTTTTAAAAATTTGGAGGTGCTACGTTGCCTTAAAGGTTTAAAAACTCTGCCCGAAGTTATCGTGAACTGAAATTTTACAAATTTTCTTTGCCTATATTTAGGTACTTAGCGCCTGCAAAGAGTTGAAAATTTCCAAAATATGATCATAACTGAGGTAAAAACATAGGGCCCTATTCTGAGAGTGGCTGTCTTGGTCTAGTATTCTGACAGTCACGTGAGGTGACTTCATCTCACCTCAAGCGACATTTTCGTTCTATCGGTTATTTTGAGAGTTACGTAAGGTGAGATTTTTAGCCGATTGATAAAACCACGTAAGTTCGAACAGAAGTACAAAAATTTTCACAGTGTTTAGACGGTGGATCATGGAAAATAAGTAAGCAAATTGTAATTTTAGTTTAGTAATGCTATTTATTACGACTCTGAATCCAACCAGATTTTCATAAAATTTATTCATTTTTGCTTACTATGCGAATATATTTTATATTGTATATTTGAAATGGCAAGTCAACCTACACAAGTGAAATCGATCCACTCAGTTGAGTGGTGTGTTAGTCATCCCCATTATATTCAGAATTTGCATCTAATTTTAATTATAAGGTTTAAATCTAATGACGAAAAGTTAATTCGAATGGATAATTCAGCTAGCGGAGTTTACTCTACACCCAGCAAAGAGACAAGTATTTTCGGAATCTTATCAAATAGGACAATGCTGGATATTCACAGACTTTGAAACTACCAATAAAAAATGGATTATAGGAGCAAAATATAATTGAATTTCATATTGAAATTTGACTGCCAATTTAAAATTATTCTCTTAAATTTTATACAACAAAATATATATTAGCTTGGGAGTGATTATAAGCTAAAAATGAGAAAGAAAATCGCCCACAGCGTAATTCTACAGTTACACTGGTTGCAGACAGGCCAATTACACTGATCAACAGTGACTACTTACCCTCATTATGAAAACGCACTTATTTTTTTTCAATCACCCTCTGTTTTTTTGTGATGAGGTCAAGTTCAATTTCGGTATTGTAGCGATAAACGCATAGGGATGGCCGTAAAAAGGAGTGCTATATATTTGTTTTCGCTATTAATTTCAATATCTTTGGTTTTAATTAGCTTCTTTGGTTGCGCGCATATGTCGAAAAAGTTTATTAACAATCCTACCTTTTTTTGTTACATTTGTGGTGAACTGACTTTCAAAAATCAAAGGCGATTACGCGCTATGTTGATTCTGACATTATGGCGCTCGGAGCCATATTGCATAGCTCATGGGGCCATAAATAATGCGCCATGTTACAAAGTTCTGGGCGCCATATTGATTTTTTTCAGTGTAATAGGGCACATATTCAATTTTCCTCTCCTATACTTATTTTTTCGAAATACTTATTTCCCACAGAAATAAGAAGATACTTATTAATTCACAAAGAACATATTTTCTCTACATTTTCTCGTATGTCATAAAAGATTGATACTGCACCTTTTTAGTTTTAAAGGCAAATATGCCAATTCGGGAAATATCAAACGTTAGCCTTTGTTATATTCTTATTACCTGAAACATTGCTGGAATAAAGAACCAAACTCTTTGCACTGACAAAAAAATAGAGTTAAAAACACAAGGTTAATTTAGCATTGTTTATCTTGTAAATCTGAAAGCAAAAGGCATATTCATTAAATATTTTCGACCTTAGGTCTTTTGCACTGAAGACGGTCTTTGTTTACCTTGCCTTTGAAAACAGGCTCCTTACTTTTGTTCTAAAGTTTACTACCTCCAATATTTTAAATTCTAATTATTTAATGTATCAAGCATTGTGATAATTACAAAATTGATCTAATATTTTACTTTCATCTGAAATACGTAAGCTCTGCATATTTTGTTTTGTTTTATGACAATGTCAAAACTCAAGCAGTAACTCTTGATGCCAACCAAGGGCCACTGCAAAAGGAAATTCACGATAGGGGAATAAAAATGGATTTATGATGCAAATTACTTTTTTGATGCGTTATTTCATTTCTCAAGCATAATAAAGTCTATCTTATCCCTTAGATAGCCCTGACTCCATACAAAAGGCAATTAAACCATTTCATCATAGATCTGTGAAGTCACCACAACTGATCTGATCCGTTTAGAGCCGAAACTATCGTTTAGTTGAAATTTGTTGTCAACCAAACGAGATATCGGAAAGGAAAAGGATGTTATTTCGAGCGAAAAAGATTTTTATTATTTTTTGTTCATTGGCCTTCCAGAATTAGTAGTTATATATTGTTTTCTTAATAGTTTCCAATAAGCATTGAGATTCCTGTTTAAAACGCGGCGACGAAAAACCATGCATCGAATAAGGAGTGGAGTGCAAGAACACCCACAGAACTCGGAAGTGTTTGCTTTTCCCAAAATCTGAGTTTCATCCATCGCTTTATACTTAAGTGTGTGCAGATAAGAACTTATTTTTTGGAATTTAATGCGTCTACAAATTCCGCTATTATGTGTACATACTTACACACATATTATCTCTTTTGTCAAAATTAAATTTTCTCACAACCTACATACATATATACCTATTCAATTACAATATCACACATCTAGCTACATTTAATAACTAGACAACATTTTCTACTACCAATATATTGTAACTTACGCAAAACTGTGCAGGTACAAATTGCAAATCTCATTCTAAGAATATCGAAACTCGATCAGTCTAGGTGCTCAAGACGCATTTTCAAACAGGTACCGACCGATGTTTTAAATCAGTTCAATTTTAAGGTCCAATTGCCTTTCAGGAAATAATATTTTGCAAGCGTGAGAACCGAAATGTACCATATGTTTGCTGAAATACGAACTGGTGTGGCGTAATTAAATCTGTTTCTAAGCCATATCACAAACATACAACCATAGTACCGAACGAAAGTAGTTGAGGAGACCGAATTAATATTTGATTCTAAGAAATTTGTCGCGAATTGGTCTGATGACCGAATACGATTGTAATCGGAGTGTTTGCTTGGACGTAAGTTTCGCTGGTTGATGCACATAATGATTTGAGAAATATTCATCAATGCGAACACCGATGTATCGGTAATTATTTTGATTTGCATATGACTGTGCTAGGATTGGAATCATACAGTGCAAGTGTGAGAATTCGGGTGCTTGCAATGCTAAATTAACATTCATAAACTGAAATGAATGTGCCAAAAACTAAAACGCATTATTTTTCTCACAGGAAAACATCAAAAATACTCTGAAATAGTTTTCTTAACATAACAAGAGCCTAAATATGTTTCATCAAAGTTGCATTACGTTCTACTAAAAGCTCTGCAATACACTTTACCGATTGCAGTATTATTAATCCTAGAAACGCCATCTTACCCCTGCCACGATCCATCCTGACAAACTGGCGACGAAAACCGAATTTGGGTCACGTATTCAACTTTCAGGCTGTCGTGAGCTATTTCCTGTGCGGCATTTCACAAACGCACTCATACAACACTGTCGCACCCATAATCCTTCGAAGCTTGAAAATTCTCTATTGCCATGGTTCTATCAGTGCAGACGGATAGCAGACATAAACCCACTAAGATTTCGATTGGGGTAGGTCTGACTCAAGTCAAGAACGAATTTTCGCTCTACATATGAAGTTGTTTGGGCTGTGTTGCGTGTCGAACCTATAAAACAAACCAACATACGTATGTGTATAAGTTTGTTTGGGTATCTAACCTCACCCCAACAAAGTTGCACGTCAGCCCTCATTCTTGTGGATGTTTTCTGTTTTCTTCGATATAAATGAAGTTGTTACAATACGGCTTCACAATGAAGCAAAAAAAACACAAATCGTCGTATGAACTAGGCCCCTCAGGTATATGCAGCAAGTGATATGTAACCTATAAAATTCAGTCCACTGGAATAGGCTGTTAACAATTCGACATATGCTCTGGTCACATCACTTCGACCCCATTGAATCAACGTTCAAACAGACCAGCCTTACTTTTCACGGATAGTATTGGCCCAGGTCATGTTCATCGCTTATGCTCCTTTGCCTCTGGGGGAGGAGTCCAACCTTGAAAGAGGTAATTGTAAGTACAATACATTTATCCCACATAATACATTCTGGATACATGAAACATATGAGCGACTACATTGCATAATTATTCGACGGGATGCACTTAATATGTTGTTTGTTGCTTCCTAATAAATGTGAAAGTGCATCTTCTCATTTCATAGGTTAGGAAATTGTGGAGGGCTTGTTTTTCCTCATGTTCATCTAAAGAGTTATTTTTTCCGTGATTCAAATGCAATTTTCTTAGGTCTCCTTATTATGTTGCTAACAGACCGGATTGCAGTAATGAAGTGTAGTAATTTTTCATAGCTCATAGTTAAATAAAACATATATTTTTAATGTGGAAAAGTTTTAAAATTTCACATTTTGAATCATCTATTTTATTGGTTATTATTGGTAATATTGACCCCACCACAATACTATATGCTTCAATAAGAAAAGTATCCAACATCAAGTGTCGCTCACGTCATAAAAAAGATTTTTTCGCCATTTAGTGCCATCTTTTGAAAGAATAAATGTAAAGTTTAATGTAGCTGCGACAATTAGTTTGTATATGCGGCCATTTTAAGCGAACAACTTTTGTTGTTTTAATAAAATGGATAGATTCGAATTTCGTACACTGATTACTCACAACTTTCTGAGGAAGAAAACAGCGATGGAGACCAAAGAAAAGCTCTATAATTATTTTGAGGCATCTGCTCCGTCAGATAAAATAGTCAAATATTGGTTCAGAGAATTTAAACGCATTCGAAGCAGCACGAGTACCGAGCCACATTTGGGTTGTGCAAAATTTGCAAACGTTCCAGAAATAATAAAAAAATCATTCGCATCGTATTGGATGACCGTAACGTGAAAGTGTATGAGATAGCTAAGGCCGTAGGCATATCAGTGGCTCTGTGTTTACCATCTTGCATGAGCATTTAGTTATTTAAAAAAGTCTAACGCATCAGAACCGCTAGAAAACTAATTTTCGAAGAAATTGTCTTTGAGTGACAAAAAAGTGTGGACAGACGTTATACACTTTCTTGTAGAATCATATCAATCATTCCTTATCCCAAGCAACAAAACTCAACTATAACACAAATGATGAAAATGTTCAGTGCTAGCAACACTTTCCGAACGAAGCAGCAATAAGTTAGCCATAACAAGCTCATACTCAAATCATCTTATCCTTTGAATTTCGTTTTCATCGTAGGATTTCATCCAAAGTTTCAGCGGTTAAACGTTGTTTGAGGCTGCCATTTGAAAAATGTTCAAAACTCGGAAAATTTAAAAATTGAATCCTTATTTTTATTACAAATGCTTTGCATATGAGTACGTAATTTGAAGCATCTGTTGGTGCAATATTTACGAAAATGGCTAATGCTGGTTAGCCTGTGTCAGCAGCAAAGCAAAATACATACCAAATCTGCTTCACGTTAAGTTAAACCCAACCAGTAAATTTCGTTTCGATTGAATCACTGCGCTGGAAGTTATACGGGTGAAAAGAATTTAAGGGTTATCACCCTCAAAGCTTTTCAAGTTTTTAAAGCGTTAATAATGGTTGTTAATTTTTATTGCAGGATCATTTCCATTTGCAAATCTAATGACATAATCGCTCAGTAAAGAAATTCCAGAAAATTACAAAAATGGTCATAGCTGGCAGCCCTTTCATAATTTTTGTACGAAATTTTTACGACATTTGGTTCACATTAAGCTCCATTTACTGCGTGAACTTCGTTCTGATTTCTACACTGGACCGAAAGTTATAGGAAAAAAGCTTTATTTTGCTGAGCGAATTTGCAAGATTTAGGGGACAAAAATCACCATAGCTGGCAACTCTATTCTAATTTTTCAGCCAAATTTTCATCAAATGTTACCTAGGATAAGATCCAAGTACAGTATGAATATTGTTAAAATCTGATGGCTGAATCGGAAGTTACAGGCCAAAAAGCTGTTTTTTTTCTCAGTGATTTTTCAAGAAGGTACCACTGGCACAGGGTTGCTTGCATTTCAAAATCACTTCTATCAGACCTGGTCCAGCTAATACCAACATATCCTGTAAATTTCACTATGATCGGATAATCCGGTCGTCAGTTCTCGTGAACAGAAATTTCGAGTGCTGAAAATAGAGGTAGTTTGGTGATGGGTTGCCGTTCTTGTGCAAATCGGAATTCGGAAAATTTCAATTTGACACGATGGACAAAGGTCAAAATTTATCAATGATTTTAAATTTTTTGTCAAAAATCAAAAATTTTTCAGGAAGGTCAATGATTTGAAAGTTTTTTTTTCAGGAGCCTGCCGTAGCTACAGGGTTACCCGCACTATCTTGAAAATCCACGTGTGCTAAATTTTAGTCAACATTAATACGCTCTGCAAATTTCACGATGATCCATGTGTTTTTCTTAGAAGTAATGACAAATCAAAATTTGAAAAAAAATCCTTGCCTACTTTTAGGCATGCTGCACCCACACACGGCTCGAAATTTCCAACATTTTAACATAGACAAGCTAAAAACATAATTTAGAAGTACCTATATAGAAGTACCTGAAAATTCACTAAAACGCTCGCCGCCGCCAAAAGATGAATTCTAGCAAGTTGTGGACCTACCTATTATATACATCTGCGTCCTCCGAAAATTTCAGCTCAATTGGATCGGCCACTCCAGAGATTATCTCGGAAAATCATTTTGCTGATATATATATATATATATATATATATATATATATATATATATATATATATTTATATATATATATATATATATATATATATATATATATATATATATATATATATATATATATATATATATATATATATATATACATAAAGAAATATGAATTTTCGGCGAAACGAGTTTAATACTAATATTCTTTTTCTTCGAAAATTAGTAAAAAGCCAAACGTGCGGTGGGTGCCACATTTACTTACATTGGATTAAAAACAACAACGTGTTGATGGTTCGAGCGCTGATTGGCACTTTTAGGCCAATGACACACACGGCGGTTCGACCGAAGTGTTTCCCGAGAGGAAAGCCGGGTCGGTATAGTGTGCATTACTTTAGCATTGTGATGACACACACCGCGGTCTGGAACCGAGTCGGTAGACGAGAGAAATGACCCACCGACTCCGTTATTCGAGTATTTTTCGATTTTCTCATAGCTGCGAAATCCGATCGAGCTGAAATTTTCAAGATGCATTGGATATAGATAACGCTTCTAAAAACCGCTGAGTGTGTGTCATCTTCGAGCAATAGCCGACGCGTTAAACGCTTCGGTTGAATCACCGTGTTTATCTTTGGCCTTACTGACCAATCGGAAGGAGAACGTGGATCCACTACTAGAAGTCCAGTAAACAGTGAGAAGAGAGGCAAGAAGCGGACCAAAGTGCCCAAAGACGAAAAAAAATAAGCTGGAAAGTTTTGGGAATAATATTCATGGAGTATCTTAGAAAGGATACTCTCATGTTGAAGATGATCAAGAAAAAACGGCCTCAATTTGCAAAGATAAAACTAATTTTTCATCACAACAACGCACCCGCTCACATTTCAGTGAAAAGAACGATCTGAATGATTTACGCTGCAAATTTGTTCGCCACCCCATCATATTCTCCAGATCTGGCTTTCAGTGACTATTCGTCGTCGTCGTAGCCCTACAACCCCTCTCGGGCCTTGGCTTCTCGCAGGTGACGCCTCCAGTTGTCTCGGTCCAATGGCTGCGTCCTCTAATTTCGAAAGCCGAGCAGCTTTGCGCAGTCTTCGTCGACAGAGTCAGACCACCGTCGTCTGGGTTTTCCCACTGGTCTTCGACCCTCCACACTTCCGTCGAAGACCTTGTTAGGTACTCGATGCTCGTCCATTCGTTGCACGTGACCAGCCCATTGCAGCTTCCGCAGTTTCACTATTGTAGCAAACTCTGGCTCGTCAAAAACCTCGTACAACTCGTGGTTACACCTTATCCGCCATTAGCCGCACTCTTGTTTAGCTCCAATTATACGCCTGAGGACCCGTCTTTGGAAGGCGTTCAACATATTTGCAGACGCTTGGGTAAGGTAAGACGCTTGGGTAAGTCCAAGTTTCACATCCGTAGCACAACGCAGGTCTGATGATTGGTTTGTATACTTGGAGCTTCGTCTTCTTGTGTATGCAGCTGGTCTTCAGTAGGGCCAAAATGGAGTAGAAAGTTTTATTAGCGAGCTGTATTCTCCGTTTAATTTCGTCAGTTTCACTGCCTTTCGTTGTAAATTTCGAGCCTAAGTATATAAATTCGTCCACATTCTCTAAATTATATTCGTCCAAAATTATATTTTGTCTAATGGAGGTCTTCTTTCTTGTTTGCGTCATGATTTTTGTTTTCGTCTGATTGATCTTCAGGCCTACTTCTTTGGCTTCCTGGTCAAGTTTCAACAGGAGTTCTTTGGCGGATGTGAAGGAACGGGACATGATGTTAATGTCATCCGCGTAGGCCACTAACTGGTTCGACTTATACAGACGCGTACCCCCTGTGTCGACAGGAATCTTCCCTATCACGTATTCAAGTGCTAGGTTGAACAGCAGAGGGGCTAACCCATCGCCTTGCTTTAGTCCGACATTTGTGTCAAAGGTGTCAGTCAGACCGTTGTTGATTCTGACTTGTGATTCTGTCGACGTCATCGTCATTTTGGCCAGCCGGACTAGTTTTGGCGGGATGCCGAAGTATAGCATTATTTGGTACAGTATGTTTCGGTCAATACTGTCATATGCTTGTTTAAAATCCACGAAAATCTGGTGGACGTCGATATTAAATTCCCAGCATTTTTCAAGCACTTGTTTGACTGTGAAGAGCTGATCCGTAGTTGATCTACCAGACCTAAAGCCTCCTTGGTACTCCCCAAAGACCTTTTCTGCGTATACATTTATTTTATCTTTTAATATTTTCGTCAGTATCTTATAGGATGTACAAAGTAGCGATATGCTCTGTAGTTTTCGCACCGAAGTTTGTCTCCTTTTTTGTGGTTAGGGCATATGATGGATTTGCACCACTCCTCCGGTATTTTTTCTTGACCCCTGATGTTCTGGATCAATTTTTGGATGACTTTTATAGGGCAGCTTCCACCGTATTTGACTAGCTCGACCGGAATCTCGCCAATGCCCGGCGCTTTATTGTTTTTCTGGCTTTCTATGGCAGACTTGACATCTTTCAGCGTTGGAGGTGCGATCGGGATTTCGTCAGAGATGTCCATCGGCTCTGATATTATTGAGCCATGTGCAGGATTAAGGAGTTTTTTGAAATAGCAGGCCCACCTCTCCTTAATCTGGCTATCTTCGGCAATGATGTTGCCGATTTCGTCTTTACAGAGTGTCACCTTGGGCTGATATCCGCGTGTTAAACATTTCACTACTTTGTAAACTTGTCTAGTTTTATTGCTCGCCAGATTTTCGTCAATGCTCTTTAATTGCTCGTCATAATATTTTCGTTTCTTACATCTAATGATATTATTTGCTACTCGTCGGAGGTTTTCATATTTTTCTCTCTTCGTCCTGGTGTTCCTTTCAAGGAACTGTTTATATGCCTGATTTTTCTTGTTGAGCGCATCCTGGCATTCGTTGTCCAACCAGTTGTTTCTTTTGCGCCGAGCTTCATACCCAACCACTTGTTCTGCAGCGGCTTTGATTGCTGTGACTATTGGCTGTTTCCAAACTTTAGTGGATGACTCTAGGGAAAGAGATGGCCATCAGAAGATGAAAGTTAAATCGAAACTGAGGCTTATTTTAAAGGACTTTCTTCAGATCATTATTCAAAAGGCATCAAAATGTTGGAAGACCGTTCGACCAAGTGCATTAAGTTAGATGGAAAATATACGGAAGAATAAAATCAATTTCGCTTAGACAAATTGTTTTTTTCTTTGCTGCGTACCTTCTTTATTAAAACCTGTAGTAGTTGAACGCATTCAAGCTGGCCAGGCAAACGCACGGAAGTATACGTACTCGACAGTATAAGCTACTCCACATAGAAAATAAAGTGGTATCTATTGTGTTGACGGTACTTGTGCTGTAAAATTTGTTAGGGGGATGAGTTTGTGTGGAGTCTGTCGGCTCACAGCCAATTCATTTATTTTTTCAGGTATCTAGATGAATTTAATTCCAGTTCAGGACATTTTTCAAGGGTTATAAGACAATTGTAAACATAATTTTGAATAATAATATACGCGAAAAAAGAAATATAGCTATGATGAATTGAATTTTCACATACTTTTAGCATTGTCATTTCCTGGAAAACTTGTCTCAGCTTGCCATGTACGGCTATGATTCCAAACGTTGCAAACACTATTGTGATATTGGAAAATCTGGTATGCTTCCACAGATTCATTGATTTACCTTGCAAAAATAAAAATTTAACTCTCATTTTTATTTGAAACTGTCGCTATGGTTTCATTGGAACGTACAAAGTAGCTGAAGTAAAGCCCAAATGATGTGGATTAGTTTATAAACGGCAATGATGAGTAGTTAGAGTGCAGTATTCAAGTAATCGGAAATTACCATCTAAAACTCATTCAAATTAATCACAATTCCTACCTTTTCAACACGATTTTCACAGGGTTGCATTGGTAATTGCACAACTAATGCAACCCTGTGAAAATCGTGTTGAACCTTACAATGAAAAGTTTCAAGCACGTATTGAAAGATTGAAATATGCACTCATACACCGAACCGAGCAAGTTGTATATCGACTAGAAAGAAAATTTTATGAATTTTAATTTCGATTTCTTAAGCACTGCCGCTGGTCTCGTTTTCCTGACACATAAAGACAAGAAGAACAAGAACCGAAACAAGAACGTTTAGTGGATTTAATTGAGCGGTACGCTAGCTAGCTTGATCAACGCGATACAGATAAAGAACTTTTGCTTCCATGCATTCTGATTAGCAATTGCATTCGCAACAATGCAACGAGAGCCACAACCACCGACTGCATCATACAAAAAACTTTCGTGGTATTTTTGCGTTAATGTGCATAATTTGTCGAGAGGAAATTGAAATGACGTGAAAACCTGGTGATTAGCATTGGATTTTGGTGCAAAAAGATGCGCCTATCGTCGTCTTCGGTTACATGCATGCAAATTAGCAATCGAATAATTTTCGGTCGTAAAATTTTAATTAAAGCGAGCGTTTCATGTGAGTATGTAAATTGTATTGATATCGTTTTGTAGGCTAGTTGGTTGATGATGTGAGCTGAGGCAGCTCAGTCAATTAAATGAACTCATTTCTCCTTTATAGGGAAGGGTATTTAATTTTAAAATAAGCGGTCAGTGTCAAATAGGCGGCAATCATCATCCTTTCAGCTACTGTATAGTCTTGAGAGGAGCTAATTAAATGCAGTGTATTTGAGCTGCCATTTTAACTAGACATGTGGCAATGGTATGAATGGTGGCATATCCAAACTTTCTGAAAAACATACGAGTCTCTGTCAAACGATCTTGAGCGGTTTCACCGATATTATATCAAATCAACCATCACAGAACTCAGCCCACGTGCAATCTAAGTATCTGACCTTCAAAACCATTATCCTCGAATATTTATCGCAGCGAAATTAATAGAACAAAGTTTTGCAGAAAAGTGAGCCATAACATGCTTTCTATACTCACACACTCCCTCGTATAATTTCCATTTAAATGCAACGTGTAGAACATTCTCATGCTGCGACTACATTCCAGATAAGTGAACTTATCGGATCCTGAATGCTACAGATAGAGTCACGGATGGCAAGGATCTTTACTGTTCCTCCCAGTTCTAACATGGCGTTCGGTCGTGGGAAACGTGGTCGTATCGTAAAAAGTGGAAGTGATGCCAAAAATGAACAGAACAAGAAAAACTTTTCCCTTGCCTGGAAAACTCGGTCAAGGATATTAAATTGTTATTCGCAGTCGAGACGATGCATAAAACTCGACAACGAGAAGAACGAAAGCAACGAAAACGACTGCATCGACAGTACCGACAACGACGACAGCGATGAGGACATTACTTGGGAACAACGAAAATTATTATAACAAGGACTTGCATATCGCTTATATTTGATGCGATGCATGATGCTGTGCAATAGCGTTTCACTTTATTTTTGCTGCGTCGTCGTTTCAAGGGAAATTTTTGAATTTTTGCCATTTTTCACTTGGCCAATGGCAAACCTCTTTGCAACAATAGAGAATGGAATTTTAGATCAGCGCGAAACGAAATTTCATTGCTACATAATTTTTTCAAGTGAATGAAAGGTAGAAGATCCAGTTTTCGGTCATTTGTTACTGAAGTGAATCAGCCGTGATTTTTGTAGTGTTATTTTTTGGAGCCTTTAATTAGTGAATTCAGCAGTTTATCAAATTTAGGCGAAAAGCTTCGAAAGGCAAAAGAGAAAGGATCTCTATTCTGAGATACCTGCAGTTATTTGCACCGGTCATAAATACAAAATAGATGCTGTTTCTTGTAACTATACATATCAGTTCTTAGTAATAGAAGCTGGATAATTCTTCATTTTGTATTCAATTTTCGGCGGAAAATATTCCAATTCCAAATTAGTGGCTGGCCAAAAATAAAGTGAGTTGGTTCACATTTTCCTCAACAAAAAAAAATCAATTGACTTTTTTAAATTGAACTAAAAATTTAGTATATTTTCAGGCATTTACCGATTTTCTAAAAATGTTTTATCTAATGCATTCCATAGAAATTAATGCAATTTTTGCAGTACATGTCAACATTCCTATAAATGGACGCTATGCTTGCATCCTCCGTTGACTTTCGTTGCACTTTTCTTGTCTGTTCTCGTGTCTTTTAATAAAATTTATAGTCCTCCAAACATCTTTTCGTTTCGCTGTCTTTTCTTTTTGGCATGTTCTTTTGGGGGGCGACTATCTGAAGAATGCAATAATATTGCATCAGAATGCATTCATTCTGGGCTCGTTGAGTGATATAGTTTTTATAGCGTTTCTTGAAAATTTTATTTCTAATGAGAGCCGATTAAGGGAGAAAAAAGAAGGGAAACAGTTAAAGAGGTGTTAGTAATAATGATACGGAGGATATTTGGCAAGAAGAGAGATGAAAAATCAATACCAATTCTAGTGTTATCGGTTATTCTTTTGTCATAAAGTCAGACGGTTGATGATTTTCTGTTCGGAATAAGCAAAATATTAGAGAGGAACATTGTAAGAGAGGCTTTTTGTTTATTAAAATTGTTTCTCCGAAAAATTACTTGTGACTGTTGTGTACTCTTGAGTACCATCGATTATCAAACGAAGTACGAGCCAGTCATAGTATTATTTAGAAAACAAATGCACGATGCCACAATCAATAGAAAATACTCACAGATTTTCAAAGAACAATGCAAATTAATTTTGATTTCTAGATTTATAAGTAAAGATTTGTAAGTTTTAAGACTGGGTCTAGAAATGGTTGGGAAATAGTACTTTGCGAAGCTGTTGAATATTTTGCAGCATCTGTTGATTGGCTCGTTGTTGGCGAGAACTGTGTGGTGTCGGTGTTCATTCAGTAAACGTGTGTGCCTCGTCCGCCTTACTAATTCGTTGAAGGTGATCATATTGGACAGGGACACAACATTAATCAAGGCCTTCATGACATCAAAAGTAAAGTAGGAGCATATGACTATCTTCCACATAGATAGATTTGATAGATTAAAAAGATTTGGCCTGCATCTGTATGAAGGTAAATTATCAAATTCGTATGCATTGTAGAGATCTCTCAACGCAAGAGCAAGCAGTACTTCTGCTCTGATTCGAGCCTATCGCCATGGACATCGAAGGTAAGGTGCCAGAGAATACATGCATATTCGAGCAATGGTTGAACTAGTGCCATGTGTAAAGACTTCGTGACCCAAAGGTTTTTGAATTCCTTCGCACGTCCAAGCTGCTTATTAGCCTTGTTTAAGATTTTGTCATAGTATATCCAAAGTAATCCCAAGGTCGATGACACTATCAACATTTATATTACTGGTCTTGCGAGAAAAGCTAATGACGTGATATTTACTGACATTAAAGTCAAGATTATTTTGTTTGCACCACTGCTCAAGGGGTAGCAGTTTATATTATAGGAAAACTGGGTCTGATTTCGATTAAATTGTGAGGTTAGTTTTCAGACCATCTGCATAGAAAATGTGAGGAATGGCTGATATAACTTCACAAAGATCCGATATGAAAATGCTGAATAAAAAAGGTCCCTAAGTGACTACCTTGTGGTACACCTGATGAAACTTTGATTTTTTTTTGGATAGGATACCCTAAAACTTATCGTGCTGTGACCTATTTCGAAGTTTAATAAGAGACCTGAGATACCAAATTAATGTAGTTTGATTCGAAGAATATCATGATCAACGCGATTAAAGGCCTTGCTGAAGTCTGTGTAGATGGTTTCAATTTGATGGCCTTTTTTCATGCCACAGAAAATATCTGAGACGAGAATCATGAAGTTGGTAGCAGTTGACCTGCCTTTTCTAAAACCAGGTTGTTGTTCGTTAAGAAGAGGTTCTATTAGAGTAGTGAGCTCATCACAGACAATTTTTTCAAATAGTTAGGCAATGTTGATAGTATTGCAGTACCTATGTTATTGTCGATTGACCGCCTATCACCACATTTAAAAATCGGGGTCAGAAGGATGGGAAAATATCACAAGAAAGTGATTTATTTAAAATTAAATGCATGGGCAAGATTAGCGGCTCCATGGACTCGAGTAGGTAGCAAGTCAGGGCTAGGACTCTTGTTGACGTTAAGATCTCTGATGGCCTTTGCAATCTCCTCTCTAATTTTATAAATTTCACAGACGATACTTAAAATACTTCCTGGAAATGGTCAGCAAATAGGTTCCAAACTATGTGAGAAGTAGATTTTCTTTTTGCACATATGAAGAACGTATCTACGCGTTGGGTGCCGAGAATGTTAACCGACGAGCAAAAGAGAAAACGAGTCGACACTCCAAGGGTGAATCTCGAAAAATCCCTGGCAGATCAGCAGATTTGACCATTTTGCATTGACCATTTTGATCCAGAAACCAAACTGCAATCGATGACCTGGAAGCGACTTTCTTCACTAACGTCGAAGAAATTCAAAGTGTCGAGTTCGGCAGGGAAGGTTATGCACCATTTTGTTTGGGACGCTGAAGGAATTATTATTGTGGATCATTTGAAAAAGGGAGCCACTATATCAGGCTCTTACTATGCAGACCAAATAAGAGGACTTATGAAGGCTATTAAAGAAAAAAAGTTGCGGCAAACTGCAAGCCGGAGCAAAAAGCTGCAGTTGGAACAACCACCTTATGTGCCAGATCTAGCTCCTAGTGACTTGTACCTTTTTGCTCGGTTCAAGGAACACCTGCAGAGAAGAAATTTGAAGATGACAGCGAAGTGATGGCCACTGTTCAGGCGTTTTGGGAGAGTAGAGACAAATAATTTTTTCCCAACGGTATCTGGGATTTCGAAAAAAAATGATCTTAATGTGTTAGCTTGTTAGGAGACTATGTTGATAAATAAATACTTTTTTAAGTTTAATCACCTTGGTTTATATTGGTTATCATTATTTTCCAATCAACGCTCGTATTGACATAGTGCTCATACACTTCGCAAGATTTTGTCAGGAATTCTTGAGCTAATCCATTATTTGATCTTGATATCATCTCTGACATCCGCGTTGGTTTTGACTATTTTATAACGTTCATATTTTTGGTTCCGCAAATACTTTAAACTGCTATCTAGCCAAGGCTCAGACATTTTGTCGTTTTTCTTAACCTTTGGAGTTTCAACGGCGTCCAAAAGCAACTCATAGTATAAGGATGTAGCATCATCCAATTCTAAAGGAAGCTATAAATCTAGTTGCAGCTTTTGTTCCGTTATTTTCTTATAATTTTCAGCTTCCGTTATTCTCTTATAATTTTGTCGCCCCAGGAGTAGAAGCAGCCCATTTTTCACGGGGAAATAGAATGTTTTGTTTCATGTTGCATTTCATCTTAACGATATATAACCGAGTTCATCTGTAGCTACATCAAACCTTTTTTAGAATTGATCCTTTGGAAAGGAAACGGTTTCTGAAACAAGGGTATTCTGAAGAATCTGAGGGGTTTCTCGCATACTATCTTGCTTGCGTTTGGCTGAAATCGTTAAAGTTACTCATACTTCTTTAAGGGGGAAAAATATGTGATTTACGGGAATTTTTTCGACCGGGAAAATAAAAGAAATTGAGAATTTATTTTGTTAAGTGTAGATTATTATCCTTCATTTTTATTAAAAAATATGAAATCGTTACAAAGTTATTAGCTTTCTTGTCGAACTCTAAAAAAATCCTCCTCCATGGTCGCCTCGATTTCTCTTAAACAAGTCATCTGAAGAAAAAAAAATCAAATTGCATTATAATTTGTATTAATGTAGTTATTGTTGCACGCAGCCAATTTTTTTTTCATTTTGATTTGAAAGAAAACGGCGACCGATTGAGTTGTTTTCCCTTTTCTTAGATTCAAACCACCTTAACAAACACTAAAAATTAAAATTTTCAAAATCTGCTACGTGCAACCTTTGCCAATATAAAGTCGAATAAAACCAAAATAAAATATATGAAAATCGGCTGATATTTGTTTGAGCTATTGATGCGACCAGTTTGAAAAAGTCGTTTTGAGAAAAACGCTTTTAAAGTTTTTAGTATATATTTCGTTACTCTAAAATCCTGTATCTCATGAAATACCTGGTTTCACTAAAGTGACTATAACTCCGAAAGTTTTCGGAATTTTGATCTAGAATTTTATTTACATATTTTTGAATGTATAAACTTTGATTTAAAGCAAACAAACAAAAAATTTATTTGACCCGCCACAGTGGCTATCCCCTTAAAGAGCCTAGTTTCATTATTCTTGTGATCTCTTTGTCAGAGTTGGTTGGTGGCTGGTTTTCAGCCATATGCTCGTAGTAAGTGGCTGTTGCAATATCTTTTTTTACAGCAATTGCTACAGTCTTTTTCTTTGCAGCACAGCTCGATATGGTGGTCAAATTTACAGCTAAGTAACGATACCTTGATACCTGATTACACTTTGCTGCACTAGTGCTTGGGATTGGACTCTCTACCGTAAGTTCCTTACTTCTTTCCACGTTCATGTTTTGTTTAATATTCGGTGCACCCTTCGTTGAGCTATTTTTTAACCAATGATTGAAAGCCTCTGCGTGAGCTGAACTAAATTAAAAGACTGGTAGGTAAAGACGCAACTCCAGGGCCGATGGAACTATTTCAGTTATTTAAAAATTGCCAATAACGAGCTTCCAGTTTTTGATTTTATGAATTTATAAAATAATTCAGACTATACCGTGTCGAAAGCCTTGCCTATGTCTAGTATTCTAAATCCAGTTGAGTTTTTAGTCAAGAAGCTATTTTGAATATGGCTGGCAGCTTTGTTAACAGCTAGAAGGCAGAGACTGAAATCAAATTAACATGTGAAATGATACAGAGCTCTTGAAAATCCTGCCGAATCCAACACCGCACCACCTAAGTGAAGCTAATAGACTCATTGATCGGTAGCTTGAAGATAAGTTGGAATACGTTCCTAATTTCAATATTATGAATGCATTTTCGTAAGCGTTCGGTCAAATCAAAAGATAAATATCCTCACACGGAAAATTTTACTAAGAGAACATTTTGGATGTTATCGGTACAAGTGAAGGATTACACTTAGCAGCTAAGGGAGCAAAAGCATTAATGAGGGAAATTGGGGGGTAATTTGCTAATTTAAAAAATTAGGCATCAGTAATCAGACTAGTCTGAGTGCCGAGTGTTTTGAGAGAGAAGTGAGCTTAAAACTGTGAAGCTAAGAGATTGTTTTTTCTCTGCTTGTATACCTACAAAGCGAATCTATCTGCTGGCTATAAAACAAGGACAGTCTCCGATTGATTTTTAAGCTCCTCTTTGCTAACTCATTAGTTAGAAACATTCTTTTCTATTGTCTTGAGATATTGTATCGATGTTTTATTAGACCAAAGGTTGAATTGTCAACTAGGTGAGATTGAGGGCAACAACATGCTGTGGAAAATGTTTTGGCAAGGGTTGTGCGGGTGCAGTTTTAATATCTTTTCTCTCTTCGCAGCAAATTGTAATGAATAAATGTGGACTGCAATAATCGAATATCTAGAAAGGAAAAATGAAAAAATTTCATTGAATAGCTTTTATCTTTAATCAGCTTTTCACAAATAAAATTGCTTTAAAATCATAAAACATGTCTTTTCTTAGAATATATTGGTTCAATGATATCAATCGTCAATTTTATGCTCAGTTTGCTTAGAACCCATAACTAAAAATTAATTCAATCATTTTTCTTGATGATTGAAGATTAAAGAATCAGCCACTATAGTTATCTAAGTAGTAAGAGCGAGTCCCAACGGAGCTATATTAGCTTTATTTTACATATTTAATTCAATCGTTTCGGCGTAACACATCGTTACAAATAGCCACTTGTTTTTTCTAATCCAATGATATTTGAAAAAATGCATGATTTCAAGTCTCCATATTCTATGAAAGCTACCTGTTGCAAATTCAATTCTTCTAAGAACTATCTAATTTAATTTCTTCGTTCGCATTAACAGACCAGGTAACATTAAAACGAAACAGTATCATCGTAAATAAAAAGAATCAAGTGTCCAACAAACTGTCTCCAAAGCTACTTTGTCTGCCGAAAATGCTAATGAAGCTCCCGAAATGCATTCATTCTACATACGTTGATATACAGACCATTCCCGGCTATGTATCTGGTTAACGATTAACCTTAGAATATCTTAGAAGTGGAATGGAATATCTAACACGAAATGTGACCAGTTACCGCAAGAATTGATTGTCTGCGAATTCTTCATGACTATCGACCGATATGAAGTCACATTGAGACAACGAGATTCGTAGTGTGTCTATGGTCGTTTGGTCTCGTTGCATTCTTTTTGCATCGATATGACAAAAATCAACTTGCTATCATTTGCATAAATTTTACTGCAAATTATTGTTAGTATGTCGAATCGTCTGATCGTCATAATAGACTTCTAACTTGGTCCTATTGATCTTGTCTCGGTCCTAGGAAACGGCAGAGGAACAAAACGTGTATTTAAGTGCCAAACTCAGGTTAAAACTAGTTTCATGACAAAGTTTAACTATGCTATGCATTTGCCATATATTATCTATCATTTGTTTTGCTTTTTATTGCTTCCGAAAGTTGCGGTTTATTAACCGATGTATTTCAATAGAACCAGACGATTTTCTTGTTTGATCCTCGAAATAGCTTTGTGAGAGAACCAGTTGGAATTATAGCATTGTGTGCTGGAAGCAAAGCATGACAAAAAGTAATATTTTGTGTCTGTGAATTTGTTTAAAGACTCTTTTTTTTGCAAATTCTTGTATGAAAGTCAAAATCGGAAGCCTATAGAGATAAGTTACACGAATGAGTCATTAGACTCAGAAAAATATTTATACTTTTTGAGGAAAGAAAATTGGTAACGATTCTGTGCTAAAGAAATATTTTTTCAGTCGAGAGAAAGGAATTTATTCATTTCAAAGAACTGACATTGAACTTGCCCCGAGTAAAATTTGGTATAGTTTCAAGGAAATGTTGCCATAAATCTGGCATCAATCGGTTCCCGTACGATCACCGAAGTTAAGTAGTGTTGGGCACGGTTACAAACATCGCATGCCCTTGCCATGAAGAACTCTCCCTTCCTTCATATCAAAAGCGCGGCTTACTTTGAAGGGAGTGAAAAAAATATATAAAAAAGTAAAAAGAAAAAGAAGTATAATTTTTACGTGCTAAAACAATATGGTTTGCAAAAACTATCTTTTTTATTTTGACAATGCCAAAGCTCACGGGATTTACCTTTTGAACCGAATGCTTAGCTGTGGTGGTAGGGAGACACATAAGGGGAAGCGGATATCAGTTATTTCTTTATTTTTTTTTAAGCGCCATTTTTTTCTTTTTTTCTGCAGCGCTAGTCTTATTACGCCTTGTTACCACTAAAGCTATAATGTGACACTTATTAACGGAGCGCTGGTTGCCCAGTGGTCGGCTGTTAAGCCAACTCAATACGAACAACAAATGCAACAATAAACCGGTGGGGTTCGTTCAAACCCGCGAGCAGTAGATCGCTGCTTCGTACTGACGCACTAGCGAGCTAAGCTACCGACCTCTCATTCGTTTCAAGTAAATGTTGTCAGAAGTCATAAAAACTATCCATTATTTCGTCAAATATTGAATCGTGGTTGAGGGTGAACATGTAAAAACATGTTCGCGCTGTAGATATAATTTACTGAATTCGTAGACATAATTTACTAAATTTAAGGAAAATGACGTCCTTGAAATAAAAATGGTATTCCGTTGAATGCAAGAAACTTTTAGGCAATATTAATACAAATTATTGACATAAAGTAAAAGTTTATTGCGTTTGTGGAAGATTTCATAGCGCGTAAGTAAGTAAATATTTTCTTTGATTCTCGGAAACATATTTTTTTGAGTGTAGTTCAAAATTTTCACAAGCTAAATTAAAAGATTTTCTTTTTTTGTAATTTCCAGTCACATTTTTTATTTTTCATGAAAGAGCCAAAAAAGTAATTTTGTTTTCTGAATACACGGTAGCTCTCTCCTTGTAGTACTCTTAACTTAACCACCCTCTTGATTATGATTTTTTTTTTGATGACTCAACTTGAAATATTCAATTGGTCAAATAGGATAGCAGGATGATGTGGGGAGAGTTGGGCAGCTTAGCTCTCGATGTCCACCCTTGTCAGATTCTGGAATTACATTGAGGTAGCCCTTACACAATATTTATTTGGGAATGGAAGACCTATAAATTGACATCGCCACTATCTTAGGGCATATATCTCGTCTTGAGAGTAGTTTTCACCCTAGTCCTGATGGATTACCGACCATAGTGCTTAGGCGTTGTGCCAATTCTCTCTTTTTCAATTTAACCATTTCTCCTGGTATTTTCCTGAAATAGTGGAAATATACGTCTAAAGCTCCAATTCAGAAAAACCCCTTTAGAGAAACAGTGCACAATCATATACCAATCGGTAAATTATCATGCATCGCCAAGCTCTTTGAACGTGAGATTGCCGAGATGTTGCCGAGATGTTATCTTTCCACTCTAAGGCATTAGTAATAAAAAAAATTATTCATTAATCTCGCCTTGCCAATTTGATTTATTAAAGGCAAATCTTAATCTTTTAGAGCTTGCGAATCTATTTATCCCTGCGATCGAAGAAGGTAAGCAAGTTGACAGCATTTATACTGTGGGAACACATAATTACACAATCCAGACTTACATAACTACAATCAACAAAAACTTTAAACTGACATCAAAATTAAATAAACTTTAGGCTTAGAAAGTTGTAATTTTTATTGTATTTAGAATGTAAGTCAGTGTACTTTGAATTTCCTATACATAACAGTAAAATATCTTATATTTTTTATTAATAAAACTTCGTGTTTACTTATTTATAGGAAGTGAAATACGCTTTCTATAACACTAAACTCACGAAGACTTTTGATAAGCTGGATCATAATATTCTTGTATGTAAATTGCATCTTCTTGAATTTCTTAACAAGTCTATTGACTGGATTGGATCTTATCGCACACATCATGTAACAAAAATCAAAACTCGATATTCGTGTGACAAAAATTCTATTCTGCTCTCTTGTTCGCCCGATCTTAGAATATGGGTGCTTGATATGGTCTCCATATTATAAGGAGCATATAGATCGCATTGAATCCGTCCAAAGGAGATTCTTAATTTGCGTTTTTATTTCTTTCCGCTGGTATGATCCTTTTTGTATACCTCTATGTGAAAGGCGCTTGCAATTATTGACCATGGACACTCTTCGTTAAAATTTCAAAGCTATATTCTATATAATCATTTCGGTGATGAAACTGTTAATGAACAAACAAATTACGATGTTAATGAACAAATAAATTACACCACGATTTCCTATTCCGTTCTTGATGCTTGTCTCAATCTTAGCGTTGTGTTTGATACTTAAGTAAAATTTGATGTCCACATCTTGCGTGTTACATCCAGGGCCTCGTATTTATGTGGCTTCATTCTTATGCCTCCTTTACACACATGACGAACGTTTCGTCGAGGAACTTGGGAACTTACTTCCCAGAACGTATAACGAGTACAAAGTCTTCACTCAAAACTGTTTATTTAAGCGATATACCTTTTTTTCTCTCAGCATGTCAGAAAGCTATTCCTATCCATATTGAGAAGATTTGACCGTTTTGAAGTTTAAGTACGCAGATATGCATGTGGTGTAGGTAGGTAGCATTTTCTCTGTTCAGAATATTGTTTATAAATATTCGAACATTGTACCTCGTACGCATCCGTGCTCATGCATCTTGTCCGATATGATGCATCTTGTACGATATGATGCATTTTGTCCATGATTTCGTATCTATCAATCATCTATCAGTTTCGTAAATATCAACAGATCCAGCATCAGACCTTCTTCAAAACTTTTTGACTCAATTCGTAAAACCGACATCATTTCGAGCGGCCTCGAGGTAGGATGAGACCCTCATAAATACTCAAATACCTGCATAAAACGAGGATACTCTCACCTCGTCAACGTTTACCATGTCTCGGGGAAAGTGTAATTGAGGCCTAAAACCAACAACATTTCTAGCGGCCTCAAGCTAATGCTGCCTCCTCACTGTGGGCCATCATCGGCCACTGCAATGGTCGCAACTATCGCCACAATTATGGTCACCATCACAAATTTGCCTCCACAAACTGGGCCGCTAGATGGCCTAGTCATAATTTTTCGGTTGCGCATGATGGCCCGCTTTGATGTGCGCGAAAAACCACTCCGCCACTGTCGGCCACTGGAAGCCATCGCCCGTCTATACAATGGGCCACATGATGGCCCACAGTGAGGAGGCAGCATAAGATGAGACCTTCATAAGCGTTCAGAAACTTTCATAAAACAGTTGGCGTCGGAGAAAACACCATTCACACTCTCGTGCTTGCCATGTCTGGGCATGTGTGTGAATGGAGAAAAAAGGGCTAGAATAGACGAGGAGACCATTCACACTCTCGTACTTGACGACATTTAGAATCTTGGTGTTTTCAAGTATTGCTGCCAGATTTGGTGTCATCATTATCGTTTCATATTGAATGCTGTTGAGTCTGCACAATGCAGATTTACTCGCTCATTATTCCTCGAGTTCCGAATTCCTTACTGTGAGTAGAGTATGCGTTTTCCATCTTTGAAATCCCTACTTTCATGTTACGTGGAGTGTATTTAGACGAATGTGACCTTTACAATATTATTAATGGTTTTGTGACAGTTGCCCATAGGCGGGCCGTGGCCTAAGATCTGGCAGGGGCCAGGGACTGAAAGGTTCAACACATGCGATGATTTTGTTTTTGTTTGTACACGTACTGTTCATACAACTTATATAATTTACTAATACATTATATATTTGTTGATTTATTCTTTATTATTTGCTAATGCATAATGCATTATCAAATAAACTACTTGTCTGTGAATACCCAGTGTGCCAAATTCGGCATTTTGTTGAGAATTCTTTCAGAAAATTGAAGCGAATTCAGAAAAAAGTTTCGGATTCTTAAACTTATTCGTTACGAATTCTTTAAGACCGGTATATGGAAAACGTTACAAAAACGCCGAAAGTGCTCAAACTTTCCCCTCTTTAGCTCCTGAAAAGCTTTCGTACAATGGTTCATTTTTTTGCAAGATTCATTGCAAATTCTTTCGGAATTCCTTGTGAATTTGTTTTGAATTCTTTGCGAATTCTTTACGAATTCTTTGCGAATTCTTTACGAATTCTTTGCGAATTCTTTACGAATTCCTTACGAATTCATTTCGAATTCTTTACGAATTCTTTACGAATTCTTTGTGAATTTTCTGAAGATTTTTGTGCAGGTTTCAAATGGTTCTTTGAGAATGCTTCCAATACTTTTTTGATACATTTTAATAACAATTATTGAATAAAATACTTATAATTTTTAATTCCAATAGAAATTTTTTTTTTTATTTGTTGTTTTATTTCATATTATGAATTTTAAATAACAATTTTTTCGCCCGTTTGCTAAGCTTGTCTTTGCTGCTATAAAAAAACCTTTTTTAAAAAAACCTTCGATCTCGTCCCGTCTTCTTGAAGGAAATTTTCGCACAGCAGCTTCTGCACACAAAAAGGAGAAGTTACAAGAGAATAACAAATTTGAATATAATTACGAACCTTTAAAATAGACACTGCTAACACCTCAAACAACACAACTTCAAAAAACTTTGTAGGCACTTGCACTTATGCATGAAAAACAGTTGTACGACTAAAGTACTGTTTTAATACTTACTTTACTAGATGAAACATTAAAGGCATTAGATTCGGAATTTGTTGCAAAGTCCAATTTATTTCGTAACAAACTCTTAACAATTTCCCCATCACAGATTCGTTCGCACTTTGTTAGGAATTAGTTCGAACTCATTGAAATTTTCGCAACGAATTCCGATTGATATTAAATTTGTTTCTTCCAAACTTCAGAAGAGATTCTTAAAAAATATTCAAATGTTTCTCATAAAATATCTCCATTATACAGACCCCAGTCAAAAGTTGTATTCATTTCAAGAGCTTTTTATATTTCTATCTCTTTCGCTCACTTTCGGAATAGTCGTAACCAATTCCGAATTCCGAATTTGGCACGCTGGGTACGTATGAGCTACAACCACATGCATATAATGTGAATGGTAGGTAGGAACTACAAATGAAGAATCAATGACCGCTAAGAAAGAAAGCTTGTATGAATTATACGGGAATAGAATGGAAATAATTAGAAATGTAAGAATATTTTTTCATTTAGAAGCTAAATATATTTCAACTTATACTTGAAGAAGAGGATAGCTTAGTTTCAAAATATCTTTCAAAAAAGTGGAATATATTAAGCTTAGAAGGAAGAAATTGATCTCTTGCTTCAAACATTTGTTACCTAGAAAACCTAGAAAAACCGAAAATAATTTGGCAAGATGAAAAGGCTGTAACTTACTCTTTTCGAACCATTTGGTTTGCAGGAATATCTTTGTAGCCCTAACTGCGTGTTTGAGGCTAAATGAAATAGCAAAATCTTTGAAACTAGTGTTTTTTGCTGTTTTCCGTTTTCGCGATTCTCTGGTAAATGTGCGATTCAGACAGTTCTTTTCTGCGAATGATTTAATTTTTTCCCAAACTACATACAAGTCTTCTCGCTCACTTAGTAGTGTTCCATTCACAAGATTTATCCCATAGCTAAGAGTTGCATTTTTAGTTTGGGAATATGTGCTTAACATGTTCGTATAAAAAGTGAAAGATGAAAAGATTTACTACAAATTTAGGATTACTGATTGAATGCAAGATCCCCAATGAATAAACTGAGTCGTTGTATTTTCCCTCATTCATTTCTTTCTTTAAAGCCTCTTTCATAGTCTCATAGCTATCGATCACATATTTGCAACTGTGAAATCTTATTGACTAACGAGTCGAGCTTCAACTTCTCATAAAACGCCTTGTGTTTAGACCAACTGCCTTTTCAATCTGCTTTAACAATTCGTGTTGTGATCGCTTCGAAAAGTGTAGGTAAAGCGATTCGATGGCATTGAAAAAGGATGTACACGTTTCGGTTGTGAAAAATGTGTCCATCACAACCAGGATAATTTTATGAGCTAGACAGTGTACAAATGTGGCTGCAGAGTGTTTCATCTTAATTTAGGTTTGTAAACCACCTTTTGGTCCTGACATGACACTAGCACCATCATAAGACAGTCCAACAACAGGCAATTCGCTAAGTCCGTAGCTGTCTAACAGGCTCGAAATTATATCTGCTAAATACGACGCATTTCTAGCTGCTGAACAGTCTACAAAGTTTGAGAACCTTTCTTCGACTGCTAGCTCTTTAGCAAATCTGACAACCACGGAGAGTTGTTCCTTTTATGGATCCTTGTTGCGTCTGCCAAAATGGATCTTTTATTTCAGCTGTATTGTCCTCGCGAATGATTTCAGCAATTATTTTCATCAATTTATTTTGTGTTTTGCCACTACAGTAGTTCGCAACCTTGTTTTAAAAATTATTTTCAAAAGCTGAATCATGCTTAGTGAATAATGCACAAAATTCCAAAAAAATCACGGTTATCACTGGCACCACTTTCATCATGTCCTCTGAAAGCACGTCTTTGGTGTCTGAGACACGTCGTAAGGTCGATGACCTTTTCCAAATAATTTCGGTTCATCTTGACAATACTCCAAGACTGTTCAAGCACCATATCATTTACTGTCTTCCAAGTACTATTAGAGTTTTCTCATTGTGCATGAATTTTACTATACGGATAATTTATCCAGATCGCGAAGTTTGGGCGAGCTGAAATTTTGGTGTACTTTTGGCGGCAATGGAAACTCTATGGAAAATTTCGCATTGTGATAGTTTCACACCGAGTCATCAGATCATCACAAAATGTGCAAGACTCATCAATGGGCATAAAAAATAAGTTTCTGTCGTTTTTAAATAATGTGTGGGCAACCTTGTAGCTACCATAAGTACGTAAGCACAAATCTTTTACACGGCTGTTAGAATAAAATGCAAATGATTGATGAATTTGATACTACATTTATACAGTCAAATCTAAATTTGTAAAATTCCCAATCGCACAAAAATCGCACCGATTTATTTATATTTTTAGCACCTGGAACTTGCATTTACGGTATCTCGCGACCGGATAAAATTCATAGGATATACTGGTCTTAAGTAGATACAGGTCTGACAAAAGTTTAATGAATATGATAAGAACCATATTTTGGCTGTGTCACTATGAAAAAACGCTTGGTAAAATTGAAGTGCTATGCCTTTTAACTTCCTATGCAGTTATCAAATTATAATGAAATTCACATACATTTAACCTGAGTATAAACCAAGTAGGTCATAAATAGCATAAAAGTGGTGGGATGCCATTTTTATTCTCCAAATGACTTCAAAAATTGTATTCTACGTTAATTAGCTTATTGCCTACCATTTTAGTACTCAGACTTATCTAAATACCTGTATATTGCCTAGTAGGAGTGAACAGATAATCTTGATAAAAAAAGTAAACTTGTCGAAATTAAATATTACCGTCCATTTCTCGGAATAAGTCTCACAACATCGTAATTAATACCACAAATAACACAGTCTCTATGTTATAAGTAGTGCGTATGCTATGGTGTAAGCTTACACTACTGCACTACTCAACTCTTGCTGTAACCACAAAAACCTAAGAGGTGAAAACTTAAGTATCTGCTGTTGGAAATATTTATTTTTCTGGGAGGGGCCAACCTAGGGTCTGGGGGGTCCCGGCTCCCCCTGCCCCCCCCCCCCCTACGGCGCGCCTATGCAGTTGCCAACTCGTGGCCTGGAAAATTTTCTCAGGTTTTCATTTACCTTCAATGTACCGTTGCTCGTACTTATACTTATTTTTATTCTCCTTTTTTACGCTAACCTAGGCAGCTTTACTGTTTAAATATTGGTCCTCTTCCGCTTTCAAAAAGTACGTACTTTTTAAAAAAAAATTAAGAGCAAGTTTTCTATCTCAAAACTGGTATTGACTTGAGCGTGAATATTACTTTTGACAAGAAAGAATGACTTTTCGAGTGAAAATTTTACAGTTTACAGTTGTTGGACCAAATCCGATCTGACCTATAGCGCGCACTAAGAGAATTTAGTCTTAAGATGTTTACATCAGGCATGACCTAAAATTTGGTGAGGTCGAATTTAGTCCTCGTTTGTTCGTGATAGTTGTCATTTAGTTTAATTTTATTTCATGCACAATAATAATCATTATGAGAGACAAATGCTCAAACATGTTTATTTCAATGGTTTTGAGTCAAACGAGAGGGTTGCGAGCTTATATTCAACATATATATATATATATATATATATATATATATATATATATATATATATATATATATATATATATATATATATATATATATATATATATATATATATATATATATATATATATATATATATATATATATATATGTACATATATAATTAATGGTCGCGTATAAATCAATGCTTAGGTCGGGTGTGTTCACACCGATATAGCCCAATTTTAGGTCAGGTCGCTTGAAATCGTGAACTGACCTATTGCCAGTTTAGGCAGGGTACTGAGTATTTACAGCAGGTGAACTAAATAATTTGCGTCTGCAATAAATATATCCAATGAAGAAAAGCGGAGACTCCTAATTACTGACAGATAAAATGTAAAGCATTCAATTTTCGATTGGTTTTTTTTGCCAAGATATTGGCACAGTTCAAATTTCAAATTCAAATGCTGATTGATATCAATTGCCGTGTTCCATTTTTACTAATTAGTACTCCCAAGTACTTCCAAGTAGATCGCAAATGGTACGACATCTTCGTTTATACGAGCAGATTCTAGCCTGTCAAATTGAATACAGTTTTCAAATGCAAAACAGTTGAAAATAAAGGGAGAAAATAACGAGTGTAAGCTATCACAACCGACAGAAAATATAAAAACAACTAGCAGAAAATTACATCTTTTAACTTTCTACACATTATGAGGGCTATTTCTTAGTTCCTAACTACCAAAACATTCAACATAACCATGAAAAAATCAAATCCGCCTTTTGACAATTAAGTAGGCATCTCACAGCAAAAAAAGGCGTAACTACTCATGAACTACTCCGGAACGGGATCGCGAGTAGTTGGAAGTAACCAGAAGTACTTGCGAGTACTAAATAGTAATAATGGAGCACGGGCATTGTTCTGTACATACTAAATTGACGTACATACTAATTGACATACCGTCGGGTGTACGCCAAAACCATGAATGTGCTAAAATGGTATTTCGAGTAAAATCAATTTGAAAATTTGACGTAATATTATAAATCAGTTATCAAATATAAGAAACATTTTTTTTTGAATTAAGGAAGATAATATTCTAATACTTTTCCGTTACACTTAAACAATGAATCTGCACATTCATGATTTTGGTGTAACGCATTTGGCAAAAACTTAGTTTTAAGTTAATTCATAAAATTGAAATTTTGACTTTGTGTAGGCATAAAATGGAATTTTACATTTCCGGTTTTGGCAAATTGTTTGTATAAGAATTCCGCGTACAGTGACATGAAAAACTGAAAATCACCAAAAAAGCACATTCATGGTTTTGGCGTACACCCGACGATACTACCAATGCCATCTGCATTTTCATTACGATTTTCACGCAAAGACATGAGTACCACTCTTGCTAAATTTCAAGCTAACTTTTCGCCGAAACAACTTTCACGTGAAATTTTGTATGAAAATTTTACATGAAATTGAAGTCAATTAGTTTCCAATTTCACCTTTGTATAAAATTTCGATTCTTTTTAATTTACTGTTTTTAATCTGGTTAAGTGAATTTATAAGGTTTGTTTTCTTTGTTTATTTTTTGTTTTGAATTCTTGTACATTATTTTATTCGTATTCTTTTCTGGATTTTGCAGCATATTTCTTGTCTTGTCTTTATTTGGATATGTATAAGTTGATTCGGCAAGAGTAAATAAATAAATAATCTACGCACAATGAATGCTTCGATTTGGTTGTGATACTTCACACGGCTTTAGTGATCTTTTTTTCCTTATGTATTCATTTTTCGTCCTCTGTATTTTTTCCCTATTGAGCAACGTTTTGCAAATGGTTTTGAGACTTTTATCCACTAAAAACATTGTGAAATACTTTTTTGTTCAACATTACGGACAGTAGTCAGCTTTGATTGTGTTTAGGATGAATCTTGCTGAATCAATGCTTACAGCTCAGCATCCTTAATTTTTTTGGTGAGTTTCTATGCTCATTGCCTTCTATGTAAAATCAGTCTTTTCGAAAACATAAAATACATTGTTTACAAGTAAGATTGAATAACGAATGATCATCGTAAATTTCAGCATAAAAAAGAAACGTTTACGCGGCACTTCCTCTTGCAATAAAACAATGTAAAAATTCCCAGAGATGATGCTTTGTTAGAATGAAATATGCAATTTTTCATCCAGTCAAAGAAACACTTTTTCACGCTAAAATCATATGAGATATACTTAACATTAATGCTCATTGTCATACTTCTCAAATACAAGTGCTGCCATATTCAACAAAAACAAAAAAAAACCGTTTAGTGACAAAATGGTAGAATATGCACTCATTTAATTTTTTCGACAAAAAAAAACTCTCCACAAGGCAGGAACAGTTAAATCTGGAGTTGGGTTACCGAAGTAAATAGTATTTTATTTCATTAATGTAACATGTGGCACCTGAACTTAAAACAACAATTCGACTTCCAACCTACCATGGGCTAGCGAATGACGGAGTCAAGAAGACTGTTGAAGACTGAATATTTTCAAAAGCTAGCGTATTTAAGTCCAATATGAACGAATAATATTTGGACCACTCATCGTAAGCCACACTAAATGGAAATACCGGATAATTTAAATAAAACAAGAATTTCCCAAACACAACTGTACGTCCTTCTTCCCCAGAAAATTCTCTCAGACTTCCCATCTTCTGCATACGCTTTAAAAGATCCAATCTATCTTGCAAAGCATTTCAGATTCATATCAAATCGATTCGAAGAGTTGAAAGTGCGTGAAATAAGAACATTGATTTCGCACAAGTAACTACATTAATTGCACAGCATTCAGCGCACTGCGGTGTGTAATTTAATTAGCATTTTACACTACGTGAAATTCTTCAGGTGCTGCAGCAATTCTCTCGATGTTTCGATGCAACAGACTCCATTCGCATTACCGATGGACCGTTTAATTGCTTAACGGATTACGCTCAAAGACACTGAATATTTATTGCATTTGCGCATTGCGTGTTCGCAAAATATTCGTTTCGGAGAGATGATAGTATGAGCAGAGGCAAGTATAGAACATATCAGCGAAGGAGTCCGTGTTAAATATGCTGCCATAACTCTGTCAGCTTTCTTTTGTCCTTGCTGTTTGCTCGGAGACCGGCCACCGACCGACATATTGCAACAACTGTTGTTCGCATTTATTTGCGTGTACGATACTTTTCTGGAGCTGCTGCTCTTTGAAAGTGCAGTCATCTAAGCCTCGACTAGAGTAAGTTTATGACAAATTGTAAAAACAAAACTTATTTCTCTCGCTCTCAAATAAATGATAGCTTACGACAAACATCTGCATATATTTTTATTTCGACAGGATAACAGTCTGACAGAAAGTATTTAAACAAACTCCAAATTTTAGCATCAAAACATTGAAAAACCGACACAAATCGACAACACTCAAATTTTTCGATTATTAACATGTGCAAATCTGTATTTGCCAACTATGCTCGATATGTGGGTACAATTGATGCGAGTTGCGTGCGCAGTTTAATATAACGTTTCTGGAAGGTGCAAGAATTGTGTTCCGTCAGGTCGAAGTATCTAAGTTAGACAGTGTGAAAGATGGTCACAAGATATTAAGGTTGAGATTAAATTAGTTCTCAGAAAGATGTAGGTACATTATTTTCGTCGGAAATTGCGTGCTCGAAGTCAATCTGAGCTTGGGGATAAAGTGGATTAAATGTATAAAATGAAATTATTCATAAGTTTCTAATGTATTAGAAACAAGATATTTATTTGTGGACGACGAAATATTATGCACATGGTTGACATATTGGATTACTTTGTCATAGTTAGTTGACATAGTTGGATTATTTTAATATTCTACAAAAATATATTTTATATCATTCAAACTTACTCTAAGAAATCAGAGGATTTATAGTGTTGCCTGTGCTTCAACATATATCGTACTTCACTCAGTAGTCAACATACATATATCGTAATTCACCCACCCGTCAGCATTACTACGTATGAACAATGAATGCTTGCCGGACCCCCGTGGAAAGTAGCGCGACTTGTCCTAATTGCAAAGGGAAAGAGAGATCCTAGCATACCATCCTTGTAAAGCTCTCTCTGCATGCTTGATTCTGTGGGAAACTTCTAGAAGGGTTGCTGAAACCTCGGCTAAAGGCGGCTATACGAAGAGCTGGTGACTTTTCGAAAAACCAACATAAATTCCGCAGTGGTCACTCAACAATAAGTGCCATCTTTTAACTCGGCGAGATGGATAGACATATTGGATTCTCTTCAGCAACATTTTCAGACAGAGAAATACTTGCTGGCAATGGCATAAGACTACTAGAAGGATTGCAAATTTATTAATGAAATAAATCTGGGACTTGTACGCAAAACCATTAGAGCTGGAGCACCATAAGGGTCCATTCTTGAGTCAGACCTCGAAATGCCGGAAGACGTGCTCTTAGTGGGCTATGCCGATGATGTAGCCGCTGTCATCACATCTAAAAATCCTCACCTCGCCCACCTCAAACTCAATCAAGTAATGAGAAGGATTGAAGGTGGGATGGAAAGCCATGGTCTCCAGCTGGCAATAAAAAAAACTGAGATTGTCATGCTGACTACTAATAATAGAGAACGTTAATTCAGAAAGGAATAATAACACAAAAAAGAAGCTAATCGCAAAAAGCTAATCAACCGAAAAAGAAACAAATAAATTGAGTAAATTAGGACATGTTCCTAGAATATGAAAGAACGTTATTTTCTAAAGTATTTTTAAACACAGATAACGTTCGAGGCAGACGACCAAGGTTAAGGCTATTGTGCTGACGAGGCAAACGCAAAAGGGGAGAAAAATATACGGCAAATGTAACATTAAAGTTAAATAATGTTCTATTAGGACTCTAAAAGAAAGTTGACTGCTGGGGTCAACCAATATAGTGCCGTTAAAAAGACTTAAAAGAAGCCACTCGTCGAGGAACACTCTACGTGACTCAAGGGAAGGAATTTGAAGGATGGAGAGGCGCATACTGTCATCACAATACGGAATGCTGAACTTATAGAACAACGAGCGTGTGAATCGGCGTTACACGGATTCAACCGCATCGATCAAGTATTCGTAATGTGGATACCAAATTTGGCAACAGTATTCAAGAACACTACGGACGAAAGAAAAAACAGATATAGAGAAGTGGAAAGATTAACAAAACGTTTAGAGGATCTGATTATGAAGCCAGAAAAACGGGAAGCATTGGCAGTGATGTGTAGAATATGCAAGCCGAACTTCAATTTGGAATCGAAAATCACGCCAAGGTCCTTGATACTAGAAACAACATTGAGAGGAGAGCCAAGGACACCGTAGCAGAAGAGCAAAAGATATATTTTGTGGGTGAAAGACATTTTGTGACACTTCACAACATTCAAAGTGACGGAATTAGGAGCGCACCAGTTGGCCAAAGCATCCAAATCATTTTGCAATATAGTACAGTCACTAGCGGATTCAATCACTCTGAAAATTTTAAGATCATCAGCGTACAAAAGGCAGGGTGAGTTAAAGAGGGAAAGAAGATTGTTAATAAACAAAAGGAACAATAAAGGGACCTTAATGGATCCTTGCAGAGCTCCTGAGGTAGAAAAAAAAGGTGTTGAAGAGCAAGAGTTAACAGTAACAACACAAGACTGATAACAAACGTAGGAGGAGAACCAACAAAAAAGGGCACCAGAGAGACCAAACCCTGCTAGCTTGGACAGAAGAATATCATGGTTCACATAATCGAAGGCCTTGGCAAAGTTGTTATAGAGGACATCTACTTGCTTTTGCTGGTCGATTGCAGAATCATCGGTGTTTGTCAAAGACAATAAGTTAGTAACCGTTGACTTACCTTTGATGAATCCATGCTGTTCACTGGCCAGTAAGGGCTGGACAAGAAGGTACACTCTATTGTAAACGACTCTTTCGACGAGCTTACTGAAACATGGCAAAAGAGATATGGGACGATAATTAGAGATGGAAGAAATATTAACAGCTTTATGGATGGGAAATATGTTGGCGGATTTAAAAAGCGATGGAAAGGTCCCTGTTGAGATGTTGAGGTTACACACTATTGACAGGTAAAACACACACGGAAGATGAAAGTGATTTGGTGAAAAAATTTGGAATGCCGTCAGCACCGAAGCTTGTGCTTGCGTCGAGAGACAACATTAACGATTCGACTTCTAAGGAAATAGTAAAAAAAGCAGAAAGGGTACAATCAGGTGCGGGAAAAAGCACGCATTGCGTCATTGGCGATCCTTTTAGCAGCATCTCGTAGCCTTTGAAACTTCAAAAGGTCGTCAAGTGAGCCAGACCTTTTGTATTTGCTACGCGCTGCATCTTTTGCTCTAAGAGCAATCGCGACATCGACGGTGAATCGTGGGGGGTCGGACTTCTTTTACAGTAAAAGGAAGGAGTGTAGCAAGAAATTAAGTTGAACGAGAAGGAATAAAATTTGTAGAGATATTCATCCACACTTAGGCCTCTGAAGAAACTATAGCAGCTAGCACCATTTATTTCAATGGACAAAGCGGAATAGTTTGCTTTTTTAAAATTGAAACGAATTGTATACGCAGATTTCTTTTTAGATGAACGGTTTAGAGTTAATTCCATAAGAAGAGGAGGATGATGAAGATTGGGGTGCACATACGAAGATAGAGAAGGACTCAAGCAAAAGGAAAAAGGTTGAAGGTTAGCTAGAACGAGATCGAGAATCCTGTTGTTAGTATTGGGATCGTTGTTGAATTGCGAAAGTGAGCAAAGGGACATAAAGGAAGAAGTAGCGAGGGAAATATTGCTTGAAGACAAAGTACATAAAAAAGTATCATCCTAACCCAGCGACAGCATATTAAAATCCCCACATAACAGCTGGGGTGGAAGAAATGAAGTCACTGCAGAGCGTTCCGTTCAGAGATTTATATACACCGAATAAAATACCACCTCCTAATGAAAAACTACACACAGATCGATTCCGATCCCTATAAAAAACAGTGTGAAGGGGAAAATTTCTTTGCTATATGTATCCCAAGACAGCCAGGTTTCTGTTAGGCAGATTATATCATCAGACGCGATTACAGAGGATATCTTTACATAGTTAACCTTGGTCCTTAGACCACGAACCTTCTGATAATAGATTCTCAGAGGTCGGTTCATGTTCTGTTTTTGTTTGATGGTCTGGAACGAAAATTTCTGGTGGGAGTCCTGACAAATTCCTTAAAAAATACTTCAGTTGGCCAGAAGTTCTTCTTCAGAAGATTGGTAACACTAGTACTGATGATAATGCAGAAAGAAGATATTTGCTGGTCTTCCATATTGTCATGTGTAAGCTTTCGACACAGTAACAAACGAGGATTATAGCCGAGTTTAGCTCGTACATACTCAGCAACTTGCTCGGCTGTGAAATACTTTAAAATACTTTAAGTGGAGGCACAATCACTTCCAGGTGGGGGATACTACAAACAGTATCCATGGCAGCCGGAAGATTATCAGAGGTACCAGTTATTCCGTAGTTCAATTGTTCCAAATTTGATGCCAATGACCGTTGAGGCGAGTTATTTGAGATCAATTTTGAATCTCCGGGAGCTATATATGTTTTACCAGATGGTCCAGGTTGTCTTTTGGTTAGGGAAATTTGTATCCGCATAGTTTCCATTGACGACGTAGAAGAACCGGCATGTTTGAAGCAAGGAGATATCATCCCTTGAACCGGATGAGGTGTATCGACTGCAGTAATTAGAGGCGTGGGTGAAATACCTGTGGCTCGTAATTTACCACGATTACGAGTAACTACACCAATCGGTGATTTGCCATCATCCATAACATCTGTCGTTGCTCGAAAAGTACTTTCCTGTATGTTGCTGTAGAACGTCTGCAGACTTTCCAACGTGGCGTTGACCTTCTCTTCAGAAAAAAGAAGCGCTTTTATTTATTTAAACCCACAACTCATCTGAGCGTCATTAACAATCAAGTCATTTGGTTACCTGACATATTGATTCAATATTTAAATCATCATTCAAATCCAGTTTTTCACAAACTTTAAAACAAACTAGAAAAACTAAAAGTCTCTTCCACAATGTGCTCAGATACATAGCTGACATTTGGTTAAACGATAATCTATTTGGTAGTGAAATTTCTCTCTTGGCAATGTTTTTAGACATGATAGTGACCATTTCATGTCCAATAAAACAGGTGATAGAAGAGTTTTTAGAGCTGTACTTTAATTCCTTACAAATTGTATCAGCCTTTTTACCGTGTGACATATCGAAACGTACCGTCTGTAAAATGGAATACGTTTTCTTTGTGTATTTCTTCAACAGATATGGTCTCAATTTTTTTTCGTCGTTTTTCACCTCTTGTTCCTTTTCTCACTCCGATAAATCCCTTAATACCCGAGTAAAATCTTTGAGGGTAAAAACTTACTTTGGTCCTAGGAGGATATTCGCCGATACCCACAAAAGTAAATGAACAGATTTCGGGTATCAACTAGCAATCTCATATCTCCGTTTCACTAATATTCACACAAACAAGTTTAAATCAATCATCTGTGGAAAACTATACAGCTCGAGCTATTCTACAAGAAATCGGCGCCAGAACGCTGAAATTAGCAAAAATGGCGTCATTTTTCCGTTGAGGGGAAACTTACCCGAAATTGATTTAGAGAACAGCCCTTAATTCATTCGGTAATAGACGTGCAACCCAATTCCTCCTGCAACTCCTGTAGTTCAGCCTTGCTAAATCAGTTCCTTTTGTTTTTGCATATCCTATTGATTTCCGGTAGATGTTAGTAATGCTCTTCACTCAAAAGAGAAGGCGTGTGATGGTTTTTTTCGTTCTTCATCTGATGAGTCGCGTCTGCATTTTCGTAGTTTGTATTCAGTGATAAAAAGGCAGATCCCAAAGGCCAAATATTACTACTATAGGGAAAATAGAATAATTTGGAATGGTTTTTTCTTGAAAACAACCAGGAAGCATTCGGATTTTATGTAGGTTGACGGTAATTTCTCACCTAGCTCTAAGAAAAGTCTCATGATTTTTTCTTCCTTTTTATACTCATAGTTCACTCTATTAGATTAATTCTAGCTGTTTACTTTCTATTGACCTCGTCGCGGAAAATTTTCTTGAAATGGAAGTGTCTTGTGACAGAATCTTATCTGGTCAATCACTATAAGCTGCTTTATATGTTCAGTTATTTCGGCATGAGTATTCATTCTTTATCACACGATTTCGTAATAATCTTTTCACATAGTATTTCTGATGCCGCAACAAAGATAGTTCCGTCGAGAAACTTTCGATAGGATTTTTCGCCAAAAAGTTCTTAAATGACAGGGGAACACGATAAATACTGCAGAAGAAAGTTGCATGTACAATGGCTGCCCGACATTGAGTAAGAAATTATGCACTCTTGGAGATTATCTTGCCTGACTCTCAAAACTCTAAGCTGTCATTCACGGTACCACTTGCCCCCAGAAGGGCTATATGTGAATAATAGTGCAGGCCCCCAGAAGGGCTATATGTGAATAATAGTGCAGGCCAGAAAAATTTAGCGTAATCTGTAGTTGAACATCAACCAAATGTAAAAGATAGTCTTATAATCTAAATTTCGTAGTTCAGAGTATTTAATAGAAGAATCGAGGAAGAATCTCAACGTGGTAGTAACCTACCTTCGTTTCTTGTGAAAACCGAAAGATATCTCTCAATGCCTAAAACTATCATCTGTCATATAGTTGTTCTTAATTAGCTCACGAATAATTATTTTAATGGAATATCCTACATACTATGAACTCCTTATCATGACTCGAGCAAAAGCATTTTGATATCAACTATGTTCCTCACTAACAACTTTAATACCAAATATGCAGAAATCTATGATATTGCAAAGACCATAGAGCCATCATCATCTTCGAAACATTCTGTCTCCAAACAAAATGTAATTAAACTTCTCTTCCAAACGCATTTCACTGTCTTTGCTTTGCAATAGCCAGGCAACAACCTGCCCATGAATGCTCCCATATGGAAATGAGTTGTGATCGAATGAGGTGGCATAGAATGGTATGGATATGAGATGAGGAACCACGGTCGAGGAGAAATCTGTGAAAGAATCGAAAGAATCATTTCCAAGGCAAAAACACAAGATATGTGGAATCTCTGCAGATTCTTTCATTTCGCATAGCACAGTGTGCATTGGAAACGGCCAGTCGCATTGCATTCTTCCAAAAGAGGAGCCAAGCACACATGATGTTTGCCGTTATTCACTTTGTCCATCCATACAAACCTATTTGGTCAAATAATTTTGACAGAAAATGGACAGACTTTGTGTACGATGTACGAATGGTATGTTGATTAATCTGTACGTACATATGTAAATTTTATATCAACAAAAATTACGCTTGATGGTCTGATTTCCATCTATAGGATGTGTACAAAGGAGAATTTAATGGGCAAACATACATTCGAATGTAATATGCATACGGATTAGCATTCGTTTGGCAATGAAAAGTATTTTCTGTTTCGGTATTGTATGTTCGAACAAGTATAATCATATGAAGTTTTTAGCTGAAAGAACTTGGAAACGGCGAAAATCTGACAAGTTCGTGAAAGTTATATGTTTGTTTCGAGGAAATTTCTGTAATACTAAGAAGAAAGTAAGGGGTTTTTTTGGGGGTATTTTGAGGCTCTAGTTGATTCTTAGTCGCAAATTTAGATTTGATTGAAATGAAAATTTTTCAAATAATATAATTATTCTGCAATCAAGTTTATTTAGCTTTCAAAATAAATAAGAATCTTTGATGATGCATCATCTCCTCAAAGATTAGTTTAAACACAAAAATGCTTATTTTGAAAAATGCTCTCAATGTTATTTACATAAAATAACCAGTTTAATTATATAAAACACCAAGTTAGTTGAATATCAATTCAATTTTAGTTACAAGGACCTCGATTCATAATCATTTACTGTCAATAAATTATCAAAACATTTAACAAAACAATAAACTACAACATAGTCCCCAATCCAACAAACGGTCACCGAAAACATTGTCAGTTCCCTCCTAATCAGCCCAGTTTACATTTTCCATTGCAGCAATTCATTCAATCGCCCGAACAAGAACATGTGGATTTCAGTGAGTACAGAAGCCCCGCGCGAATATTGTCAGCGAAGAAGCTGAGGTCTTTCCGCGCAATTACATATTTCAAAATTAATTGGATTTTAATTGTCATGAATGGAAGGAGAAGGTGGATTATACACCGTCATCCGACCGACTTATAGTTCGTAGCCAGTAAAACGGATATCTACGATCTACATATTATCCTAGCTCTTTTCAGATTGCTTTATGGCCAGTGAAGCTGCTGTTGTCGTACTCCTATTACGAATGCATGCATATTTCTTGAATACTTGTCTTGCCAGGACTTGTTTGCTAGGTTAGCTGCGAAAATAAATGTGACGTGCGTTTGAAACATGTGCAGCATTGAGGCAGTAAGTATCGACGATTTTTAGTTGTTAGATAGATAAAGGAAAGAAATTGCTTTGCTTGAAAAATGAGCTCGTCAGTCATATTAACACTTTATTCTGATTTTGTAAGTGAAACACTATTTTTTTTAAAGATTAAAAAACGTATGAAGCAACTCCATTTAAACTATATCCAAGTTTAAATTCTGCGAAAATTTGATCGACCGCTATTTGACAGAGTTCTCAGCAAAGCTATAGAAGCTGCCCTCATATTACATTATACTTTTTTTTAATCTAATGCTCGACCTTTGCGATAAAAAGCTAACCGTTTGTAAATTTAATCTTAATAATACTTTCACAGCCGAGGTCAAAGAATATGCCAAAATTTTTGGAGGAATTACAGCCTCTGTCACAGAAATGGGTAGTAACTACTCTTTAACTCTCCGACACTTTTATTTCAACCATAATTTTTCAATATGAGAAAAATGTTCGAATCAAGAAAATCGTATTGTATGGTACATAGACGAATCAAAGACGAACAATGAAATTGGTGTGGTAATCAATTTATTAATATTTCAGCTGTTGGAACAAAGAACTACTGACTTCCAAACTGAAATTCATGCTACCAAAATTGGAGGGAGCATTCAGAAAAATTTCATCACACCTAAAACTCAACACACTATCTGTTGGTCCAGAACGTACTCAGTGGCAGCATGCTAGAGCTGCTGTGAAGCGATGGATAATCTAAATTTTCTCCCACCACTGGAACCATAACTGAGGCATATGCAAAGAAAACTCTTGCTTATAGACTTTAGACTGTTAAAACAAGATGAAATCAATAATTAGAGGTCCTGACAGATCAATGTAATTTTACCACAAAATAATAGAGGCAATACTGAAGACAATATTTCCCCATGGAACTATGATCACTTTCTAAAGGAACACGTGGAACAGAAAACTTCTTATGGTATTTTTTGGAGCTTGAAGAGAAAGTAATGTAACGGAAATGATAATATACCCTTTAATGCTACCGTAAAAGAAGGATCTTCTGAATGAGCAGATATGTTTGACAAACTCTACAAAAAAGTTTCCCAATGCAAACCAAGTTTTAAAATGCGGCATTTCATGTGAAGCGGACAGCGAAAACCTAGCTGCGATGGTTTAAAACCATTGAACTGTTGTAAATAAGGAGTAAAAAAGAACATGACTATATCGCGCTTATCTCCATATTCTAAATGCAGCTTTGCCTCTGAATTCGGAACTAGATGCGTGGAAAAAAACACACCACAAAAAAACTTAGAAAGAAACCGAAATCGAAAAGCACGGACGAAAAGAAACCCCTTTTGCAGAATTTGTGTCAAAAATGGCGAATTATTGGCGGTGGCTGTGTGGCGAGATGGCGATGAAAGAAAAACGCCAGATGACCTATTAAGTAATTCAATATAGATTGAATTCCAACGAAAATGCTTTGTGAAGTTCGATGGTTTCACTTTGAAATTAAATATCACCAAGATTTTCGAATCCTTTAAGCTTTTGATAATTTCTTTTGTTGAAGAAAAAGTGTTTATTTTTAGCAAACAAGATACATTTACCCTCAAGCAATGTAATATTTCGTTTGAAATCAATAGTTTGTGATTTTATTTTTTTATGTATCATGCCACAGTATAGATATCATGGGTAAATTAAATGACCGTCACCACGTGGTTTTCTATTATGGGCTGTCGTACTGGAAATTCTGTATGATTTAGATTTCTCTACAATGCGAAACCGGTTTAGCGAAATTTGATTTGCCTATCATGAGTTAAAAAAAAAACAAATATAAGAAAACTGATAAATGAAAACAAAAATTCATTTATATCAAACACGATTTACCAAAGTAATAAATATTTTTATACATCAAAACAGTGAAAGAGATTTAAATAATTTTAAATTAATTTTTTAAATTTTTAAATTAAATAAAGAAATAATAAATTTTTTTTTTTTTATAAATCGCTAACGAAAAGAACGTAATGTGTATTCTTTAGAAAAATATCTATGGTGTTGTGTTTGTGCTTCCGGGAGGATGGGCTTGGGTTGACGGGTCGGTATGGGGTTAAATCGCGAACCGACGGATTTTGTTTCCATCTGGTAACCTAGCCGGGTCCAAAGAAAATTATTTTTTTCGGTAACAACCCTCATGCGGTTTGAATGTGAACGCTGCAGTGGCGAGTCTTCGAACATTAGCCCAGTGCAGACATTAGGCCACCATCACTTTTGGCAGTTTTTTTATATATTTACATTCAGAATTCTTTCATAAATCATAATAAATCGACCTGAATCAGACTTTTGTAAACAATTGTTAAATCGAATTGTCAAAAATGGTCCTTAGTGGCGATGCTTATTTTTGCTACGATCACTGATTCTAAAATCCAGAAATTCCACCAAAGATTCTCAAGCTCACTCAAACTTTTATTTTTTGATGGTATATGGTATATACATAAATTTCCCCTTGGTTTAAAATATGTAAAAAATTAGCTAAAATTCAAATAATTTATTCGGTTGTAAAAAGGTCGTAAACAAGAGAAGTTCGTGAAAAGATTTTGCGTAAATATGTCATCTTCTGTGGTGCCAAAACTAGCAAGAACCCCAAAATTGACGGCGTATAGGGAAGTTAAAAAGGTATTGGAAGGTGAAGGATTTAATGATAAGTCGAAACCAGATATAAAGAAGAAGAAACCTGGAGTAATTAACAAAAAAGTGCGGAAGTAAATTTCTAATAAGAAAAGTGCTTATGTTTCAGATATTGCTATAAAAGGGTACTTTGAAGAGGATTAGAAAAGGATTAAGAAAAAAACTAGTTTTAGGACCTGTAAAAAACAAAAGGTACCGAAAAAACTAATAAACAATACAACGATGATATTTCCAGGTGAATAAAATTGTAAAAGAAAAATGTCGACCAAAAATGAATGCTTATATATGGATAGTGATGGATGATAAGTCGTATTTTAAATTAAAAGAATATCAGTGATTTGAAGAAAATTATTAGAGTTGGAAAAATGAGAAGAGACAATCAGTACCAAATTGTACGAGACATAATGCCTACAAAAACACTGCTACCATTTTTAAATGACATTATTTTGGCCTGAATTGAACTGAATTGAGAAAACTTTAGTATTTATATTATTTGTACACTCTCATCCTAACTTAAGGTTTAACAAACAATGAAAAAGCTTATAAACCTAGCAGCTATACTATTTGGACCTGCTGGCTCTTGTCTTTTTAAAAAAAAATAAATATTCTTGTTTTTCTTGAAATTTATTTATATTACAAATACTACCCAGCTTGTACATTTACTGGGAAATTTCGGTAAAAAAAACTCACTTAAAATCTACCTTACACTAAAAATAAAAACAAACTTAAGACTAATTATAATTAACTTAGCCTAATCCTAATTTTGGCCTGATTTAGCTACTGTTCATTATGGTCTTGGTATGAACACCATGGTATGACCACAATGTAGATTTTGTTGAAAAACTTATGAGCCCACCTAGTGCTCCAAAACTCGGGCCAATAGAAGGATACTGTGCTACTTTTAAAAGAATATTAGCAAAGGTAAAGCTACCAAATTATCAAAAATGTTCGATCTTGTGGACGCATGTAAACCTGGCCAAGGAAACGGTTGTGTAAGATTTCATGAAAGATATATAAGCAAAAATTCGAGCTTGTAGTAAAAACAAACAAAAACTAAAATTATAAAAATTATAAAATTACTGTAAATTTAAATCTAAGATCTTTCGATGTCTTTTTTTTAAGCAGAATTCAATAGTGCAAAACTTTTTGGGACAGTCATCACCTTACTGTGGGTTATTTCGCCAACTCGTATAATATTTTGCACAAACGTTTTCTTAATATATAACATAAAACCATTATTCTTCTTCAGCTTTGCCTTCAATTTAATAGTTTTCAATTTCACTAAACAGCGTAAAAATTTACTTTTCCAAACAATTAAGTAATTATGCTAATTCATCACCATCCCAATACAAAATCATCAGTTAGTTGATACCTTATAGCTCAACTGATACGAACGCAGCCCTGTCGTACTAACAACTACCTACTCGAAAGTGCAGTCATGTGAGTTCTTACGCTTTTACGCTTAGCTTCTTTGTTCTCCTAATTGAATGCGTTTTGCAGCTACAAAATAGCTCGACAGGTAAATGTGCAATTGACACGCAATTGCGTCTGCCACTGCATTTGGGAACTCCTGCGATGCAATTTAGTGCATACGCTGCCGTCGCGGTTGCTGTACTGCTGCAAATATGCAGTTACAACCACTTCACCATTTTCCACATGCTTCGCGCATCATTACTTTATTCGCAGCTCTTGATTAAATCGCATTCGAATATATTACTCTTCAGCAAGTACTCAATTGGTCGCAATAGCTCCGCGCCACACATTTCTGATGGGAATATGCAGAAATCATTATGCAAATTCGACATGGAAAATCTGACAATTAAGAAGATATAGTTAGACGGCGCTGATGGTTTAATTATGGTCAAATCATATTATTCAGTCAAGAGACACGGAATCGAGTGTGGAGCAGAAGTCAAAATAATTGCGATTTCGGTCGGCCGGCTGATTTCGAGCGAGTTCCGATGGTGATGTACAACTATAGGTAGTATGATATGACGATATCAACAGATAGCGGAAATAATAATATCAGGTAACACACTGGCATAATAATCGGAACTGTGTAGCGGCCATGTTTGTACGTGCTTCAGTTGATATACATAAAGGTAAATGTGGCGATAATCGTTGCAGTTCACTTTCATTTAAATGCAAAACGAGAGCGATTAGTATTTGCAAAGTCTAATGAGAATACGATTTGCATATACGCAACAAAGTCTTAAAATAATTAGGAGATTTCGTTGGAAAATACAAGCTCACTATGAAAATTACAAGTATACTTATTGCGACCGTTTGGAAAAGATATTGTTGAACCTTTCGATATTTATATACGCTTAAAACAAGGACATGTGATAAAACTCATTAAAATTGTACCTGCTTTACTAAAACTTTATACTCAAAATAACTTACATCCAAACCAACTACACTTTTAAAATTTAGCCGTTTAAAGCCAGACCCCAGACGCACCAACAAACTGTTTTAATCAAGAGTTTGTCATAAAGTGAATAAAACAATTGGGTAATCCCATAAATAATGCGGTTACGGTAAAGAGGGAATAAAATTAAAGCTTTAGTCACAAAACCCTATCAAAACTGTTAAACAACTAGCGGAGAAGCTCCGATTCGATCATTTAGATACTATCGAGAAATTTAGCTAGTACTCATATGATAATAGTTCCTTCTTACAATCGAGAATCCTGTTGATTACTTGATATATTATAAGTGATTTTTAGGAAGATTCTTTGCTAACTGTTCCTTAACTGTAAGAGTAAATCATGTCTAATTTGATTACAGTTTCATTTATTAAATTTGAAAAGATAATATTAGAAAGAAGCAAACGTATCAAATTTTCCCACGCTGGGCGCTATTATAATTATCAGTTTCGCATGCTTATATCAAACATGTTTTGAAATAATGTTCACTATTTTGGTCATGTTTTTGTTTTACTTTTATGTAGCAGCGATATTCATAATCAATTTTAGCAAGGAATTTTTCGATGTTAATACCTTGTTTAAATTTTATAATTATGTTATGGGTTCTTTTCGTCTTCTATTTTCTGTATGCTACCGAAATTTCGCAACCTTGACGGATTTTATTAAACTTAAACGCAGACATGGTATGTATTTATTTATTTATTTATTTACTATCTATTGCGCAATTACAACATCAAGATTGAAAGTTAAACATTAAAAAAAGAAATATAGAATTGAGGCATTTAAAACTAGCGACAAAAATTAGAACTAAGGTTAATTGGAATTCAAGATAAAAGTATTAATGCATGCATTATCGAATTATAAAAAATATTGCGGGCGAGGACCAAGCTTAGGAACATTGTGCATTGTAGGAACGTACGTCTGAAAGGAATAAAAAAAAAACATCTTAAAATCGACTAGGACGACTAGTTTCACGTCTCGTTATCTGTGAACCAAGATTTGACAAAAAAAGTCTTGGCAAATTTTGAAAAGAAAACGCTCATCGAAGAACAATCAACGTGATTCCAACGAAGACATATGCAGGATAGAAAGGCGAGAGGAAGATATTGAATTAAAAAAAAAAAAAACTGCGAGCGGGTGAGCCTACGTTGAACTGATTCAATGGCGTCACATAAATACTGAGAGCGAAGAGACCAGATTTGGCATGCATATTCCAGAATACTGCGTACTAAGGAGACAAATAAATAAATACACATGGAAATGTTGGTAAGCATATACGAAGAACGCAATATTCATGATATGAACATCAAATGTCAATTTTGAATTAGACACCACATCAAAGTCCTTAAAATGTTAGACAGTTGAGAGACCAATACCAAACAAGGAATAATAGAGCACATGTGGGGCATTTTTATTTGAAAAAGACATCGAGGTAGAAGATATTTAGTGGCAAGAAGTTGTTTTAGCACCAGTGATTAAGGGCAAATAAATCAGTTTGTAATTGGTTATAATTGTCGGCAGACTTAAATGCCCTGTACAATTTTAAGTCATCCGAATAAAGAAGACAGGACGCATTGATGCCAGAAGAAAGGTTATTGACAAACAAGGAAAAAATTAAGGGACCTAAGATAAATCCGTTAGGGATTCCGGATGTGGAAATCATAAGAGAAGAAATGGAACCAATTAAAGTGACTCTGCAGGGACGACTTTGAAGATAGAAACAAAACTAGGAGAGAAGGGAATTGAAAAACCGAACCCATTTAGTTGATGGATCTGCAGAGAGTCAAAAGCCTTAAAAATGTTTGTACAAATTACATAAAATGAACGCTCATAATCGAAGGCAGAGGCTAAAAAAGAAGTGAACATCCTAAGGCTTATCGTTGTAGAGTATTCCTTGATAAAACCATGCAAGTGAAGGTTATACAAAAGGATAAACTCTACTTTAGACACGGAGTTCAAGAAGTTGATAGAAACACTAGATGAACGATATATGACGATATACTTGGAAACGACTGAGCAAATTTACAAATTGGAAAAATATCGGTGGATTTCCATAAAGAAAGAAATACACCAACTGCAAGTCTAATGTAAGAAAGAATAGGTAAAGGAACACAAAGAGAGAATGAAAGGGATTTGACAAGGAAATTGAAAATACTGACAGCATCGGAACCAGCATTAAAATTTAAGATGTATAAGAGTTTCTACTTCCAATTGATTGGTACTAAACACAGATAAAACAGGACAAAACAGAAGTTTTCCAATCATTTTGTGGGCTTTTTTAAAAGAGGAAGAAAAAAGGCAGCAAATGAACCGTAAATATCCTGCGGATTGGAAGCAATTACATCATCAAGACACATAGAGTTACGAACTGGTGAATTGGATTTGAGGGAACGGATGTGAGACCAAAGGATTTTGGCTGATTAGAACAGACTGAAGCCTCAATGCTCAAGATGTAATCATGAATTATCTGCTTGAGCACTCTTTTAGCACCAGAATACATACTACGAAATTCCTCAAGATCAGTAGGTGAACCCGTCTACTTCAGCTTTTCACGAGCTTTTTTCTTAGCTTTTAGAGTATCAAAGACATTCAATGTGGACCGTTGGGTTTAAGAGGAGGTTTGTGGAAGTAAAGCGAAAGATAAGTTCGAACAGAAAGAATAGAACTTGGACTTGAAGAATCAACACCAACCGATAAGACTGACTTCAGTAAACATTTTCTGAAAGTCAGCTTTATAGGAGCTATAACGCTGAATCGAAGAACATTTATTCCTTGCCTGGAAGTTAAAATCAACATCAACCAGGAGTGAAGGGTGATTACGATCAGATTGCACATGTGGAAAGGAGCAGGAGTGAGAGAAAGGGAATCTAAAGGAATGCTCGAAAGAACTTAATCCAGGATTTTGTTTATAATATTGTGAAGGTTATTAATTCGAAAACTACACTCAGAAAAATGTCACTTTAAATTACTTTTTTAGAATCACTTTAAATCAAAAGTTAAAATCACTTTAAAATAAAAAGCGAACCTTATATGAATTCCACTGTATTATAAAAATTTTCTTTTCAAATCAACATTTTTCATCATTGAATTAAAAAGAAAACGTATGTGGCGCCAAATCATAATTGAACATTTTAGATTCAAAAATTTTCAAATATGATTTGAAGAAACGTATATGAACGTTTCTTTTTAATTCAATGATGCAAAATTTTGATTTGAACAGAAAATTTTTATAACAAAGTGGAATTCATATAAGATTCGCTTTTTATTTCAAAGTGATTTCAACTTTTGATTTAAATTTGATTCAAATTTGATTCTATTCAATGACATTTTTCTGAGTGTAGAACAAAGTGAAAGAAAAGAAGAAATCGCAATAGATATTTGATTGTGTGATAGTAAACTGAGGTTCTAAGAGTTCCACTGATTGAAATAAATAAAATAAATAAAATAAAAATAAATAAAAAACGTTCGTAGGTGGCGACACACGAATTACAAGGGATATAAATACAACAGACCAGTAGATCGGAAGTTGGAGAAAGGATTACACGTACAACAATAAACTCAATAGGGGGAGAAGGAACGAATGCGGCACAGAGTGCTCCAGACAGAGTGTTGCAGCAAGCAACGCGATCACGATCTCTCCGGAAAACGTAGTGACACGGTAGGAATTCTCTGTTCCGAATATTGTCGACAAGCCATGTTTCCTTGAAACACATAATATGATAAATATCTAAAGTACTGACAAGCAAAATTTCATTAAGTTTGATCCTCAAGCCGCGGACATTTTGGTAATAAATACAGAGTGAAAAACATCTACTAGTTCGGCATACACTATTTGTTGGACGCTGTATTATCTGCGCAAGCTGACTGAAGATCAAACTGACTGGTAACTGCGAGCTGCGATAGATCTCAAAATTTTCAATCAAATCAACAAAATGCTTTGAGCTAAAGATTTTTTTTTGTGGTTCATTGGGATCAATTAAAAGTTTTCAAACTAAATATTTTTCTGAAAACAAAGAAAAAATTATCATTGCACCAAATGATGCCTCGAATGAGACTTTGCGACTGACATCAAAGCTTTTATATCTTATGTTGTTCGGTCAAACACATTTTGGTTGTCGTTCATATTAAAACGATGATGAAATCTTAATATACTGGTTCGCAAAAATGCACTCGTATAACCCTTAGAGCAACTCATCTAATATACGATAATAAAGTCAAATGCGCGAAAACCATACAGTATTAACATATCACTAATTTCTCACTTAAGCTCTCGCGCCCGATAATATCGAACAAAACACTGCCGGAACAAAAATTTCAAGCAACTCCTGAACAAAGCGTTAAATATGCAATTAGAGAATCATGACTAGAAGCAATTATGAGGTTCACGTTGCTGATAACTCTATGTAATCTTAAAATCGATCGACACGTAAAATTTCCTCGCTCTACCTCAAATCACATCAGCGAGAAGCGTTTCTAATCAGAAGTGCGATCACTTCTGATAGTAGTTAAGTACGAGTATATCGCCCGCCAGATAGATGAATATAGAGCGCTCTGTGATCTCTCCTGTTAGCTTCTACACTATTGTCGATAATCACAGTACAACAATGCGCCGACAAGATACTCATACTTGTTGCAGCGTCTGATCTCAAGAAAAAGTCATGTGCACTATGATCGTCAGTTGTTAAGATCGCGATCGATAAGTGTAATGTTGATGGGAACGTTACCGATTTTCTGTTAATCTTTTATTGAAAAAAAAAATCTCTGCGGTTCAACCTTGTGCGATCGATAACAATAAACAGAAGAAGCACAGTTTCATGTAGCTAGAGATTTCTCTGGGTGCTACATGCTGAGGAGGTCAAACGTAGTCGCCTATAAAGGATACATACAATGTGAAAAATCAGAGCATTTCAGTAAGTGCTGTCAACGAATCGTAATGCCCCAAGCTAATTTGATCAAATTGAATGCAGAAGCATTCGTGGAAATGTATTTAAATTTTTTGCATTCACATCGATGTTTATTTTGTTTGCTGATCGAAACCATCAGGTGCTTTCATGAACTATCGCTCAGTGTGCAACTTTGACAAAAAAGCGACCAAGGACAGACTTCACCTACTGATAGTTCTGTACTACGTTTTTCTCGGTAATCTAAGAGATAAGCAATTAGTCTTTAACGTAAGCGAAATAAAGTGAGCATACTTCAAATCCACCTATAGTCCGACCAGCCATCGAACCTACTACATCGCCTCTTACGTACATTTATAAATTGTTCGCTCTTAAAATGGCTAGAGACAATCTGAAAAGAGCGATGCACGAAAGATCACAGAGGTCACTTTCGTAAATTATCGATCGTTAAATAGTTAGAGTAGACTGGCAGCCTAGTAAAGGGTTGTTCCACTCGTTTCACTCTGCACAGGAAGCAGCTCCATGCACTTGGGAGATGATACACATCCAACAAAGTCGAGATGCTTTCGAATAATTGGATTAAAATATATTTCCATTTATGGATCAAGATCGCGCTACTCCAGGTTGCAAGCGAAATGAATGAACACAGCAACGGCACGATCTTTTCAGGTATCCCGTAACTATTTCACGTTGATCAGTTCCTTATCGCTCGCTTTACTTCCTATTTTTATTATTATTCAGACGTAGGTATGTGAAATGCTCCGCAACGGAGCAATACCTCGTTGCATACCAGTCACCTTATTAAGCGATAATTACTGCGTATCGATCGATACTCTCTAATAAATAGTGATGGTAGTGTGTTAATTGGAGAACTACTGCGTTTAGCACATGCGTGTTGAATTTTGATGATTCGCATTAGGCGTTAGTGAGATTCAATGAACTATAATAAGTGTGGTGTATTCCACATATTGGTGAGAATAGTTATTTTAATCTGTGCTTAGGAATGTCTTCATAAAGTTCATTATATATCACATATTACTTTTTTCACCATAGATTCTTCGGTTGTGTCCTTAGCGTTGAGATTTTGGTGAACATTTGAAATTTGGCACATTATAATGCAAGAAACATCTTGATTTCGTCGGAAAAAAATTCAGCTTCGACAATTGCAACTCACTTCAAACCCTAAATTGAACTAAAAAAGAGTGAGCCGCGTCTTGCTAGAAAAATCTTCTAAAAAATAGTGAAAATAGATTAGGAAAAACCAATGAAATTTGCAGAGCCGTCTTAGATCAATTTGGGGTCCTGGGCACTTTAAGATAAATGTGGCCCCTAAGACAGAGGGTTATTAGCAAAAGGCATTAAAAAAACAAATTTTAGATATATTTATCTGTTATTTTTATGTATTCAAAGTCACATTAAATCAATAGGTAATTATTATCCGGAAAAGAAGCTCTTCAACCATTATACGCAGGTTAATAATTAAAAAGTGTTGTATGTGTGTTGTGTTCAAAAGATAATAGGTATATTCCTTCATTTCACTAGTTTAAACACTTTTCTAGTAGTCTGTTAAATGCAAACATTCCGTTTCCAACTCATTCTCGCTAAGGTCACTAGGATTGATTTTAGTGAATACTTTGCAACTTAGTCCCAAACGATGTAAAAAACCGAGCCGATGTCTTATTTTCTTGTCCGAATTCAACCGCTATTTTAGATGAACTCACAGGGTATCAATTATGGGAATAAAAATTTCTACTTTGAATTGCTCTTTCCCATTAAATTGGTTAAATAATGCCTGACTGTGCTTCTACCTTTTATTCTTTGAGATAGGCAATTGTAGTTACACTCCGGATTTTTCTCTTTGGCGCACAATTCGAAGTCATCAAATTTATCCCTGACGTCAATAATACAATCATCTAGTGAAGTTGGAACGTACATTGCTATAGTTTTTTTCTGAAGACAAGTACTTGTTTTGTCTTCCAAATTTCTGGCGGTAAAATAAATTCCAGGTTTTTCATTTTTTTGAAGAAACTTAGAGCTTCGTGTCTAGTTTTTTTGTCGCTGCTCTGCATCCTCCGCGATAGACGTCGAGTCTTCTATAATTTTTTTGTGACCTTGATGTAAAGAGCTTACTGCATCAGCTCGCGCAGACTATATGGTTTCAGAAACCAGATAGTCTGCGCACTTAACAACTTTCATCTTAACAACTTTTTTGGAACCTAAATATTCAGTCAATGTATACCATCGGTGGGTAGAATCCGAAAAAAAACTGTACAGTTTCTGAACCATTCAGCGGGATGAAGACATACCAAGTTTAGAGAATGTCCCGCACATGGTATAAAGATAGCAAATTCACATATCTCCTTGATTTTTGCTTGCAGAGCAGCATACTTTCCTGTCAGATTTGAAGCATTGTCGTAGCTTTGCCCTCTGCAATCCTTGATTTGTCCAACATCATTCTCCCAAAAATCAGGATGCTTTCCGCTAATTATTCTGATTTTGATAGGTATAGATTCCAGATCGAGCGTGCTTTCAACGCTAATCGAAAAATATTTAGCTAATTTATCTTCATTTAGAACGTTTTTAGGACCTGTTTCCCCATTAAATGTGTCCCTTTCCAGGATTCCCAAATTTGTTTAGGTGATCTGCAAGAAATTCAGGAAATTCACTTTCCATTGTTGGGAGATCCAAAGATTTCATAGTCACCTCTCAACGGAAGCCCTCTCAGTCCCAGAAATTTTACAACTGTAACAACAACCCGTTTAAGTACACTTTTCCAGTTATCCACTTTTTTTTTAATGTTGGCATAGCAAGTCTGTATCTACTGTACCAACTGCTTTACTTCATGCCAGATAAGTCATCATAGATTGCCTATGTGTAGGGCTATTTTCATAACGTATCATTATGTGATTAACGTGGTTCCAATCATTACATAAACTTGGGGAGCATAGGTTCTGGACGCTTCGGAAAAGTCACAATCTTTATTTTGAAAATATATGGGCCCTTTGCGAATTCAAATTTCGCAGTTTTTTCGGTAAAATTTTCGTGAAAATAATCGACCGGGGCGTGTGAAATATTTTCTGGGTCCAATGACTGCTGTTCCTCAATTAAAACAGTTGTCGGTGAAGTTACTGTATTTTTCCGTAGGGACGGACGTCTTCTGTGCAATATGGCTCAATCTCTTTTTCTAAAGTGATAGGACTTAACGAAGAACAAGTAGATTGTGAGTTTCCCTGAGTTTTCGAAATCTGTTGTTGAAATGATTCATTATGTGGATGGTTTATTATTTGGTTACTACTCACAGAAGCTCCTGGTGTAAAATATGATGTTGATTTCGGCAATTTATCAATTACTTCTTTCTGATATGCAGTTTTTTTCCTTTTTTCTGAGCCTAGGATATGACCGTTTTGACATTTTGTATACATGTGTAGATATAGTAATCAATATTTATTATTTAATTGCATTGAAAACAATCGCAAATTAAATTAAACACACCGTTTGCAAGTTTAATCTTAAATGAAATGATTTTATTTTTAGTCTCGAACAGAAATGCCGTCCCAGCCGTGCTTTTCAAATAGGAACATCAGAAATTAAAATGCCCTCCTCATAAATTGAAGGGGTACACAAATCGATTTGTTCATGTTTATTCCAGTGAAGCCCAAACTCCACGCAAAAACAAAAGTTTTTACAATAATAACACATAAGATTTTTCCCAACGGAAAAGTAATGCATCAGGATACATATATTCGCTAAATTTTCCGCGTAATGCATGGAAGTATTACATATCTATAGTCTGCTAATTTATTTTAACATTGCATGCAACTGCAATAATTTAGGAAATCATCTACTAGTAAGCAAATAGAGTTGCCAGTGTAAGCCCCTGGACCATGAGATTACTATAAGGATAGATAATTATTAAGTATAGTCAGGTAGTTATAGTTTAATTTTCACAAAATAAATATATTCATTGGCCAATGATCTGGAAATAAGGGGCCTCATAGATCGCGAAGCCCTGGGCACTTGCCCATTGTACCCATGCGCAAAGATGGCCCTGGAAATTTAAGTACTTGAGCTAGAATCGTGTGAGAAAGATACTGAATATTAGTAATTATTTCCTTACTATTTAATTTTTTGATCCCCTGTGGATGAATCGTAGAATCCATCCGCAGCTAGATCCAGCTTGTCGTAAGAGGTGACTAATGGGCACAAGCATGAGAATGAATCCAAACGATGTTATTTTTGCAGGTGGCAGCCAGACTGAGTCTGGAAATCTATCCGTGCTGGGCCCCAACTTCATGTACGTCTGCAATGGAGGACTCTGGTTGCAGAGAAATATCACAGGGTACCATCGTAGTAGATTGCATGCCCAGCAAGCTTTCAAACTCGCTGATAGCATCCCTTGTGGTTACAGGCTGTGGAAAGGCGAGTACAGCATTAGCTTAAACTTCGACTGCGGCCGTACCAGGGGAATAGATTTTTCCTCCACGGAGAAAAGATGATCTCCACAAAAGAGGAGGAGGGATACACTAAAGGAGGCAGCTCCAGATAAGTTAAATAAGACACCCGCAGGTAGTACACAAAATAAGAGTGTTCATTCCTCTGAAGTCTGTGAACCTATGGAGGCTCTCAGTTGCAAGCAACGTAAGAAACTGCGCAAAAAGGGCAAGCTGCCGGTGAAGTCGAACAGAAAGACCAATGCATTAATAGCTGCTGGTGTTTCCTTAAAGACTGCATGTCAAGCAACGAAACCTCTGAGCCTACCTGGAGTAGTGAAAAAAAGGTTGGTTGGTGATGCTAACGCTGCCAGTTCAGAACAGAAATGTCCTGAACTGCTGATTGGGTGTAAGACCACGCCGACAAGGCATAGCGAACCAGTGTAGGCTCTCAGCCACCGACAGAAGAGGACTATGTTCAACTAGCAACGACGCAGAAAGGTAAGGAGAGACTGGCTATACTTGAGATCTCCCTGATGGCCAGCATAGATGCCAAATCTGTCAGTGGTAGTGCGCCGAGTAAACGCAAGGTTGAAGCGGAAACCAATTCCTAAGCTTCTAAGTAGATCCAGTGTAAATTCTCTTCTGCAAAGTTCCTTTCACTGAGATCACGCGGGCATTGTCTAACGGGTCCTGCAAGGGGATCAAAAGACATCAACTCCGGAAATTTATATGCCTGAGATATGTCTAGATTAACTTGCAGCATGTCAACGCTTCGTCCTACCTTCTGAGCGAAAGATTGACAAAACTGGAAGCTTCATCCTAAATATCACACTTGTTCAGGAACAGTGGGTTCGAGGCAGCAGGATCTACGGACTCGGTTCAACCATGGGAGCAAAGATCTTTTGTAACGAAAGATCAATACAGCCAAGGACTTATGCTCTGGTTTCCAACCTGCTTGATGCCATAATGATCAAGCAGTCCTCAAGCCAGGACTTGTCAGTAGTCGTCATGCAGTACCAGCTTACTTTCCCTTATTTTCTAAATAACTGGATGGCATGTATCGGATGAGGTTTCACCATTTGATCATCACTACTTGGTGTTCTCTTTAGCCACTGATCTAATACTCGTGGTGGAAAGAAGAAATCCAAGGAACACTGATTGGGCTAAGTTCAATCTATTTCATGCAGATTGCCTACGGAGCATTGCAGAGAACATATAAAAATCTGATGACGACCTCCAAGAGGTAATCATTTTGATTGTTGTGTAAGGGACTGGAAGGTGCACGGGACACTTTGAGGCTTTGCAAAGTCCTGTAGAAGGATCAATCGGCTAAGCTGGACTCTCTAAAAACCCTCGGATGGTGACTTTACCAGCTCCAAAAAGAAGTCTCTATAGATTTTGCTTGAAATTAATTTTTCGGGCATGCCAGAAACTGAAACGCAGAAGCCATCTGCACCTCTGATCAAAGCTCCTGCTCTTCACAGCAGTAGTAAATGCTGGTACACAGCTAGATCTATGGCCATTAGTGAAAAGGTCAGAGATGCAATCATGTCTTTTGAAAATTACAAATCGCTGGGCCTGGATGGTATCCATCCGGTTTTGCTAAGTGACCACTTGGAAGCAGACTTAAGAGAAATCTTTTGGGTATTGCTAGCTGAGGGGTATGTTCCGTCACGTTGACGATAGGTTAAGGTAGTTTTCATACCTCAACCGGGGAGAGATTACTATTTGGATCCCAGGAACTTTAGGCCGATCAGCCTAAATTCGTTTATGTCCAAATGCCTGGAGAGACTTGTTGAACAACACATATGCGCTAGAGCGCTTAAGTCTAAGAGCCTAGACAGACAGCGCAGTCTAAATGATCATTTGTCATAAATAATCATTTAAGTTCTGTGTGTCATAGCTAAATTGGACTTATAACCACTAAATGACTAAATTATCAATCATTAAGTATATCCCTAATGATCATCAAACTTTGGTAATTTATTCTTGAATGATCTAGGGTTGCTCGATATAATACATAATCCTTTTGTTAGAAGTCGCTTTTCACATTGAAAATAATGAAGAAGACATATTTTTTGATATGTCAAATTTAAATTCGAAATATTTGCGGAATTTTAATGGTGTTCTTGCGCTGTTTGTACTCCAACTTCATTAATTAGAACATAAAAGAGGTAACATACACTTAAAACACTTTCAATTTCTGCTTTTTTCAAGAACTAATTGCTTTTAGTGACAAACAGTCCGTGACAGTATTCGTCATTAACGCAAGGGCTGTGTGTCAGCATCGTTCAAATTACTAATTTAGGTATAATGATCATTAGTAAATTAGTAATTTAAGTGCCTTTCTGTCTAGGCTGTAACCATCGAGTGATGAGCAACATGCATACCAACGAGGAAAATCATGTGTTTCAGCTGTTCATTTTCTGCTATCCAGAGTTGAGGAAGCGATCTCAAATGGTGAGTATGCGATGGGGGTATATGTGGACATTGAAGAGGCCTTTGACTGCGTGCTCTTTGCGTTGCTATGTGAAGTTGCGAAAGCTCATGGCATGGATGATGTCCTAGGTAAGTGGATACATACCATGCTGACAAAGAGATTGTTGCTGTGGGAAGTTAATTCCGACTGCAATGCCGAACGGAGGTGGCAAATGAATGCCTCCAAGGGAGTGTCCTAACGCCACTTCTGTGTGCAATTTGGCTCCCTGTCAAACGAACTGCAGCAAGATGGGCTACACGCGCAGGGTTATGTGCAGGCTGCACCAGTAAAGATCGGAATGTGACGTGCGGAAATACAAAACGCGCATTGGATTTAATTGACAGTTGGTGTTCGAAGCACGGTCTGAAATTGAACCCTGCTAAGATGAAACTTATTTTATTCACCAGAAAAAGAAAACTGGAATTACTACTGCGTAATATAAAGGGTGTAACTCTTCAACTTTCAGATAAAGTCAAATATCTTGGAGTTATTTTGGATAAAAACCTCACTGGAAAAATCATGTAGAAGTTAAAATGCAAGTGAGTTCTTGCGACCACATGGGGTCTAAAGCCTCAAGTAGTTATGTGGATCGTTGCAACAATAATAAGGCCAGTGATCACGTACGCATCCGTTAAGTGGTAGACTATTGTGAAAATGTTGTATGCTCTCATGATGTTAGCTACACTGCAAAGGACTGTGTGTCGGGGTATCTGTGGTGCTATGAGTACTACTCCGGTTGCGGCTCTTGATGTGTTTCTCAATCTGCCTTCTCTCGAAATCAAAATTTATAGTGTGGTGATGAGCTCTGCTTAAAGACTAACTCAGCTTGGCCTATGGGTTGGAGACGACAATGTGGGACACTGTTCTAAAAAAGGATTTGATTTGTGAGATCTCCCCGATTATCATTATGCTTTCAGACGCTCGACTTCAGGAGAAGGTACGAAGTAATCTTCTTGCGTAGATGAGACTAGAAGGATCCAAATCTCTGTACGAACTGATACTCCCAGATCTTCTTTACAAAAGGCTCGATTTGGAGCTGGACAGGTGGGCTTCTTCTCTTGAAGAACGCGTTTCGCAAAAATATTCGCTCTCCTGAGAGCTGCCTCCTGGCCAATTGAAGAAAAGTGGAGGAGAAGTGCAGTCAAGCTGCACTTATGGCACTACGTAGACCGCTGACTACTTCGAAAATTGCGCAAGAGTGCAAGACACCATTGCGATCTGTCCCCAGATTCAATAAAGTACATGTGCTCTGGATACCAGGGCACTGTGGTGTGGAGGGAAATGAAATTGCTGGCGACATTGTGAAGCAAGGTTTGACGCTTCCTCTACAGAGAATCAAGAATAGTTGGCAGAGCCATGAGAAGCATACTAACTGGACACAACTGCTAAGGAGGCCATTTGCACCGAATAGGTATTGCACAGGATGACCTTTGTCCATTCTGTCTAGAAGAAGCTGACACTGCGGAGCATTTCCTCTGTAAATGCCCAGCGTTTGTTCGTCTCAGATATCAATGCTTTGGCTAGGATCTGACAGGAATGTAGAAGATAGCCTCTTTTCCTCTATTATTGTTCCGAAATTTTGTTAAGAAATCTGGGAAACTTTAGTAGATGGGTTTCTTTGGCCTGAGTGCTGAGAGGTGCCAGTCATTTCTCCCCCAACCCACGCGCAAACACACACACTCAACATTGACAACTCTAAAATCTGCGGAGCAGTATCTGCTGAAAAAATACGTCCATCGACAGACGTCTACCTCTTCATTGGTACTTACTCTTAGAAGCGTGAAGAGAAAATTTTCACCCGAAAATCTTTTAAAATCAAACAGCAAATATCTTTTGATCAAAATATTTTAGAATTCTTAGTGGTTGTTTTAAGAGCCTGAGCTATAGAAAAAAATATGGTTGCTACGTGTAGAGCGTATGCCATTTATAGCTATTAATTACGTGCTAAGCGAATTGATACATTTCGATAGGAAATTGACAATAAATAATAGATTGAAATGCTATCTAAACAAAATGAAATTATGGCCTCGAAGCTAATTTCAATTGAATTATTTTATCACCTGTCCAGTAACAAGAATTTAAACATGAATTTATATTTCGATTTATACTTTCCTCTCAATAGGCATTTCCTCGTAGTCGAAGAAAGTAGAAATGCGTTAAACTCAAGCTGCGTTTCAATCAGAATTGCATACCGCGTTTTTCCCAATGTAATTTATTGGCATCGAACTCAAATTAATATTCATCAAAGTTTCAAATGAACAAGAGCAATCTGCATCTGTTCAAATCGTTCAACCATTGCTTTTTATTGCGTCGCAAACTAGGCCACGATAATGAGAGCATGAATCGGGTGCAGCCCATTTGAAATCTGCAGATTGCTTTTCGATCAAAATGTTTTTCTCGGTGCTTGGGAAAACGTTTAATTACTCCGAACATATTACTATCATCTCGAACTGCTCCGATAACAGCTACACCGAGTTTCTGTTCGCAAAACAAATCGTTTAAGTCGTACATGAATATATTTTCCGGACTATGGCTGAGGCCGTACCTAGCATAACATAATATCCATTCCATCACATGGAAGAAAATACACGGCTACGTGGCTTTGGTGGAAAAAGGCGAAGACACCACGAGATCAAGACAAAAACAAGAACTCTTCGCTGTGCGATCACGAATATCATCCGAGCACGACTATTTTGCGTGAGCCATGATCTCACCGAACACACGGACGTGGACCTGATTCGAGTTGGAAAAGTGCAGCAGACTGGCATCGGTACCCAGCGGATCAGGCGTTTCTGCATCTGCTGGCTTTCTTCAAGATGAAAAACAACAAGCTACAACTAATATCGAAAAATAGAAAAGTTCGCCTGAATTACAATAGAGGACAAACGACGTTGTAATCGAGTCAAGGAAGTTTTATTTTAATCCGCCCTAGCGCAACAACCTGAATGCCATCGTGGAAAAGCGGACCACTCTGATATTGGGTTTGATACTCTGCAGTAGCTTTTCACTGGCTGAAAAAGATATTTAAAATTATGGAGAAAGTAAGGAATCATAGCTTGTAAAAGTACTAACATATCACCGAAATTTCCGAATATATCAAGCACCAGTTCCCGGAAAAAGGTCACAATGCAAAATCCTCCCAGTTAAAACTTCCTCCTAAATTGAGATAACGATCACGGATCATTGACAAGACTACGTTACTTGCAGTTCATCTAGAGTATCTCGAACCTTCACAAAAGCCAGTGCCATAAGTTTTCTATTCATGAATTTATGGTCAAGAACGTTGAGGAATTGAGGCAGGTACAATGTCTCGGGGCTAAATCACAGCGACTGTAGGTGAAATGATACTGTCCGACATCGAGTATGTAACATTTGAAAAGAACATGTGTTCCTATCCGACTCTGAATCATTCGAATACGAATAATAGTTACAAAACGGCTACGAACTTCTTTTAATCGGCTACTATCGATTACACGGGCCCGACCGGCCGGCCACAGGTAATGTATTCAGTTCGTATCATATTCAAGAAAGCATTTCGTAAAGTGTTCGACGACGCATTAGGAACTTAGGTGTATCATAATTGAAATTCATATATGTAAGAGAGTTGGAGCCTGGTGGATGGAGACGCGATAGGAGATGGGATGTTCTCATCTGGTCGCACGGACATATGCCCAATGGCCACGATTACGTACAAATTATCTGGTCATTGTGGAATAAATTTGCACTTCATAATGTGCAGCGTTTCGTTTGCATTGTATTCGAAACAGCACACGATACGGAAGACGTGGTCGTACATACATATGTATGGATGTTAAGGAACGGACAGCGGTATTTTATTTCAAGAGATTGTTCCGCACATAGTGCAACGCTAATCGGAAACAACTTAATTATGCTGCAGGCTTTGCGTTAGTTTTGATAATTTCTTTTGATATTTTTCGACATTAGAAGTATGAATGTGATTTTAATGAAATGAGTTTCGGAATGCATTGGCATTTGTTTCATCAGTGTCGTAGGTATGATTGAAGTCGATTTCAGACTGCAATCAAAATTTCGTGCTAGTGCGAAAATAAATGTCTTAAAATGGAAACCAACGAAAACTCTACATCTTTAGATTATCATAAATTTTAAATAAGTCCAAATATTGAACATACTAGTAAACGAGTACGAATACTAAAATTCACAAAGTGTAGCTGATAAATGGGCTGGGAAATTGACGGCAGGGTTGATTGAAAAACATCGCTTAAAGTTTTTTATTTGACTCTTATTCTGTTGCACAAATCAATCTTAAAAGAATAAAGGCATAAATAATTGACAGGACAGGATAAATAGCAGGACTTTAAGTCAAGAATTTGGCGTATTCGTTCAAAAATTATAAAAAAGCGATCAGAGTCATATGGCAAGTAACTCAAACGTGGCACAATAAAATTCCAATCAAAGAAGATTTAATAAAAATAGCTAAAAATATTTATAATATTCGGAACTTCTTCAGCTCCGCTGGTTGTACACTGAACGAAAAAGGTACATGCGATTGATGAATATTTTCATCATTACAATGAAAAATTCATCATTTCCCAACCGATGCAGATGTTCATTGGCATAATGAACAGCCGTTCATCAATTTTTTTATGCTAAGCTAACACTCACACATTGAAACAATTGAAGAAATCAAACCATAGTCACAAAGAACACGTTCATTGTTACTTTCATAGCATCGATGAAAATTTTTGTTACTGCTATGAATCTCTGGCTAGTTTCTTCTAAATCCATTCATAATATAGATGAAGGGGTTCATAATGTTAATGAACATATTTGTAATGTTTATGAGGAAGTTCATAATATGGATTGAAGTGAAGTTGCGAAAGCTCATGGCATGGATGATGTCCTAGGTAAGTGGATACATACCATGCTGACAAAGAGATTGTTGCTGTGGGAAGTTAATTCCGACTGCAATGCCGAACGGAGGTGGCAAATGAATGCCTCCAAGGGAGTGTCCTAACGCCACTTCTGTGTGCAATTTGGCTCCCTGTCAAACGAACTGCAGCAAGATGGGCTACACGCGCAGGGTTATGTGCAGGCTGCACCAGTAAAGATCGGAATGTGACGTGCGGAAATACAAAACGCGCATTGGATTTAATTGACAGTTGGTGTTCGAAGCACGGTCTGAAATTGAACCCTGCTAAGATGAAACTTATTTTATTCACCAGAAAAAGAAAACTGGAATTACTACTGCGTAATATAAAGGGTGTAACTCTTCAACTTTCAGATAAAGTCAAATATCTTGGAGTTATTTTGGATAAAAACCTCACTGGAAAAATCATGTAGAAGTTAAAATGCAAGTGAGTTCTTGCGACCACATGGGGTCTAAAGCCTCAAGTAGTTATGTGGATCGTTGCAACAATAATAAGGCCAGTGATCACGTACGCATCCGTTAAGTGGTAGACTATTGTGAAAATGTTGTATGCTCTCATGATGTTAGCTACACTGCAAAGGACTGTGTGTCGGGGTATCTGTGGTGCTATGAGTACTACTCCGGTTGCGGCTCTTGATGTGTTTCTCAATCTGCCTTCTCTCGAAATCAAAATTTATAGTGTGGTGATGAGCTCTGCTTAAAGACTAACTCAGCTTGGCCTATGGGTTGGAGACGACAATGTGGGACACTGTTCTAAAAAAGGATTTGATTTGTGAGATCTCCCCGATTATCATTATGCTTTCAGACGCTCGACTTCAGGAGAAGGTACGAAGTAATCTTCTTGCGTAGATGAGACTAGAAGGATCCAAATCTCTGTACGAACTGATACTCCCAGATCTTCTTTACAAAAGGCTCGATTTGGAGCTGGACAGGTGGGCTTCTTCTCTTGAAGAACGCGTTTCGCAAAAATATTCGCTCTCCTGAGAGCTGCCTCCTGGCCAATTGAAGAAAAGTGGAGGAGAAGTGCAGTCAAGCTGCACTTATGGCACTACGTAGACCGCTGACTACTTCGAAAATTGCGCAAGAGTGCAAGACACCATTGCGATCTGTCCCCAGATTCAATAAAGTACATGTGCTCTGGATACCAGGGCACTGTGGTGTGGAGGGAAATGAAATTGCTGGCGACATTGTGAAGCAAGGTTTGACGCTTCCTCTACAGAGAATCAAGAATAGTTGGCAGAGCCATGAGAAGCATACTAACTGGACACAACTGCTAAGGAGGCCATTTGCACCGAATAGGTATTGCACAGGATGACCTTTGTCCATTCTGTCTAGAAGAAGCTGACACTGCGGAGCATTTCCTCTGTAAATGCCCAGCGTTTGTTCGTCTCAGATATCAATGCTTTGGCTAGGATCTGACAGGAATGTAGAAGATAGCCTCTTTTCCTCTATTATTGTTCCGAAATTTTGTTAAGAAATCTGGGAAACTTTAGTAGATGGGTTTCTTTGGCCTGAGTGCTGAGAGGTGCCAGTCATTTCTCCCCCAACCCACGCGCAAACACACACACTCAACATTGACAACTCTAAAATCTGCGGAGCAGTATCTGCTGAAAAAATACGTCCATCGACAGACGTCTACCTCTTCATTGGTACTTACTCTTAGAAGCGTGAAGAGAAAATTTTCACCCGAAAATCTTTTAAAATCAAACAGCAAATATCTTTTGATCAAAATATTTTAGAATTCTTAGTGGTTGTTTTAAGAGCCTGAGCTATAGAAAAAAATATGGTTGCTACGTGTAGAGCGTATGCCATTTATAGCTATTAATTACGTGCTAAGCGAATTGATACATTTCGATAGGAAATTGACAATAAATAATAGATTGAAATGCTATCTAAACAAAATGAAATTATGGCCTCGAAGCTAATTTCAATTGAATTATTTTATCACCTGTCCAGTAACAAGAATTTAAACATGAATTTATATTTCGATTTATACTTTCCTCTCAATAGGCATTTCCTCGTAGTCGAAGAAAGTAGAAATGCGTTAAACTCAAGCTGCGTTTCAATCAGAATTGCATACCGCGTTTTTCCCAATGTAATTTATTGGCATCGAACTCAAATTAATATTCATCAAAGTTTCAAATGAACAAGAGCAATCTGCATCTGTTCAAATCGTTCAACCATTGCTTTTTATTGCGTCGCAAACTAGGCCACGATAATGAGAGCATGAATCGGGTGCAGCCCATTTGAAATCTGCAGATTGCTTTTCGATCAAAATGTTTTTCTCGGTGCTTGGGAAAACGTTTAATTACTCCGAACATATTACTATCATCTCGAACTGCTCCGATAACAGCTACACCGAGTTTCTGTTCGCAAAACAAATCGTTTAAGTCGTACATGAATATATTTTCCGGACTATGGCTGAGGCCGTACCTAGCATAACATAATATCCATTCCATCACATGGAAGAAAATACACGGCTACGTGGCTTTGGTGGAAAAAGGCGAAGACACCACGAGATCAAGACAAAAACAAGAACTCTTCGCTGTGCGATCACGAATATCATCCGAGCACGACTATTTTGCGTGAGCCATGATCTCACCGAACACACGGACGTGGACCTGATTCGAGTTGGAAAAGTGCAGCAGACTGGCATCGGTACCCAGCGGATCAGGCGTTTCTGCATCTGCTGGCTTTCTTCAAGATGAAAAACAACAAGCTACAACTAATATCGAAAAATAGAAAAGTTCGCCTGAATTACAATAGAGGACAAACGACGTTGTAATCGAGTCAAGGAAGTTTTATTTTAATCCGCCCTAGCGCAACAACCTGAATGCCATCGTGGAAAAGCGGACCACTCTGATATTGGGTTTGATACTCTGCAGTAGCTTTTCACTGGCTGAAAAAGATATTTAAAATTATGGAGAAAGTAAGGAATCATAGCTTGTAAAAGTACTAACATATCACCGAAATTTCCGAATATATCAAGCACCAGTTCCCGGAAAAAGGTCACAATGCAAAATCCTCCCAGTTAAAACTTCCTCCTAAATTGAGATAACGATCACGGATCATTGACAAGACTACGTTACTTGCAGTTCATCTAGAGTATCTCGAACCTTCACAAAAGCCAGTGCCATAAGTTTTCTATTCATGAATTTATGGTCAAGAACGTTGAGGAATTGAGGCAGGTACAATGTCTCGGGGCTAAATCACAGCGACTGTAGGTGAAATGATACTGTCCGACATCGAGTATGTAACATTTGAAAAGAACATGTGTTCCTATCCGACTCTGAATCATTCGAATACGAATAATAGTTACAAAACGGCTACGAACTTCTTTTAATCGGCTACTATCGATTACACGGGCCCGACCGGCCGGCCACAGGTAATGTATTCAGTTCGTATCATATTCAAGAAAGCATTTCGTAAAGTGTTCGACGACGCATTAGGAACTTAGGTGTATCATAATTGAAATTCATATATGTAAGAGAGTTGGAGCCTGGTGGATGGAGACGCGATAGGAGATGGGATGTTCTCATCTGGTCGCACGGACATATGCCCAATGGCCACGATTACGTACAAATTATCTGGTCATTGTGGAATAAATTTGCACTTCATAATGTGCAGCGTTTCGTTTGCATTGTATTCGAAACAGCACACGATACGGAAGACGTGGTCGTACATACATATGTATGGATGTTAAGGAACGGACAGCGGTATTTTATTTCAAGAGATTGTTCCGCACATAGTGCAACGCTAATCGGAAACAACTTAATTATGCTGCAGGCTTTGCGTTAGTTTTGATAATTTCTTTTGATATTTTTCGACATTAGAAGTATGAATGTGATTTTAATGAAATGAGTTTCGGAATGCATTGGCATTTGTTTCATCAGTGTCGTAGGTATGATTGAAGTCGATTTCAGACTGCAATCAAAATTTCGTGCTAGTGCGAAAATAAATGTCTTAAAATGGAAACCAACGAAAACTCTACATCTTTAGATTATCATAAATTTTAAATAAGTCCAAATATTGAACATACTAGTAAACGAGTACGAATACTAAAATTCACAAAGTGTAGCTGATAAATGGGCTGGGAAATTGACGGCAGGGTTGATTGAAAAACATCGCTTAAAGTTTTTTATTTGACTCTTATTCTGTTGCACAAATCAATCTTAAAAGAATAAAGGCATAAATAATTGACAGGACAGGATAAATAGCAGGACTTTAAGTCAAGAATTTGGCGTATTCGTTCAAAAATTATAAAAAAGCGATCAGAGTCATATGGCAAGTAACTCAAACGTGGCACAATAAAATTCCAATCAAAGAAGATTTAATAAAAATAGCTAAAAATATTTATAATATTCGGAACTTCTTCAGCTCCGCTGGTTGTACACTGAACGAAAAAGGTACATGCGATTGATGAATATTTTCATCATTACAATGAAAAATTCATCATTTCCCAACCGATGCAGATGTTCATTGGCATAATGAACAGCCGTTCATCAATTTTTTTATGCTAAGCTAACACTCACACATTGAAACAATTGAAGAAATCAAACCATAGTCACAAAGAACACGTTCATTGTTACTTTCATAGCATCGATGAAAATTTTTGTTACTGCTATGAATCTCTGGCTAGTTTCTTCTAAATCCATTCATAATATAGATGAAGGGGTTCATAATGTTAATGAACATATTTGTAATGTTTATGAGGAAGTTCATAATATGGATTTGGATATTATAGCACGTTTCGTAATATTGATGAATGAACGAGATTATATTTTTCATGAACGGGTACATTTTATGGATAGTGGTTTATCTTCTGTGAAGGAATTCATAATAGTTTCAAAAAAATACAGACTATTTCGCATTATAAAAATTTTAATAATATTTGTTAATTATAATAAGTATTATTTATAAATAAAAATGTACACAAAAAATTATCTTTACTGCCAAATCAGGTCAAGGTCCAGTTCTGCATTTACTTCTGAATCTGAAAAATTCCAATAATATAAATTCTATACTGCTAATTTTTCACAAAAACTCACTGGAATCCGGTTGTTTTGCGAGATTTGTTCCTATTCTGGTTTTCGGATGGTTATATCAGCAACTCATACGAATGTTTTTTTCCTTTCAACAGTTTCCTGGTGGTATCGAGTAAGTTTCCCAGCTCCTTTTGCGATTGCTGTAAATTATGCTCAAATTGGACTAGATCCATCATCAACTACTTTGACTTCTTTTTTGAAACATAAAGCCCTAATCGAAAATGTACACTTTGCATACTTACAGCGATTGCGCACCTTGGCTGCAAATTCACTTTTCACATTGAATACAACAATCAATTTAGACAATTCGCACTTGGAAAATATCTAATCGCGATCGCGTCTTGTCAATGTGTCAAAATACAGAATATACAGAAATTTGATGAATTCGTTCTTCGATTCGATGATTTTTCGCATTGATAGTAAGAAAATAGTTCTTAAATCAATTATTGACTGCGTTCAACAGTATCATGAAGATGTGTATGACTTGAACGAAACTTTGAAAAAGTATTTGTGCATTTTTACAAGGTGAAAGAGTTTGATGGAAGTTGATTCATAGCATTAATGAACTGTTCATAGACTTCCAAAAAATAGTAATGAAAATGTTCATTGGCATTATGAATTGTTCATAATACCAATGAATTTTAGGTTGATGATCTACATTCATTATTATTATGAACAGAATTTTTTTCAGTGTATTTTGGTTGCGAATCTTTGTCTTGATTTTTCCAGCTCTAAGCTCTACATCTACAGATAATATATTTTTTCATTTGTCCGGCAAGATTTCATTGGTACAAATTATAAACTTTTCAACATAAAGCTGGTCTATATGAAAAAAAACTCTAGCGCACCTGAACCGCTAGAAAACTAATTTTCGAAGAAATTGTCTTTGAGTGACAATGTGGAAAGACGTTATACACTTTTTTGTAGAATCATATCAACCATTCCTCGTTCAAAGCAACAGAACTCAACTATAACACAAATGATGAAAATGTTCAGTGCTGGCAACATTTTCCCAACGAAGCAGCAATAAGTTTACCTTCACAAGCTCATACTTAAATCAACTTATCCTTTGAATTTCGTTCTCATCGGAGGATTTCGTCGAAAGCTTTAGCGGTTAACGTTGTTTGAAGCTGCCATCCAAAAAATGTTCAAAACTCAGAAAATTTAATAATTGGTTTCCTAGTTTTATTGCAAATGTTTTGCATATGTATATGTAATTTGAAGCACCTGTTGATGCAATAGTTACGAAAATGGCTAAAGCTCGTTACCCAGTGTCAGCAGCAAAGCAAAATATATACCAAATCTGCTTCACGTTAAACTAAACCCAACCAATAAATTTCGTTTCGATTGAATCACTGCGCTAGAAGTTATACGGGTGAAAAAAATTTTAGGGTTACCACCCTCAAAACTTTTCAAATTTTTAAAGCGTTAATATTTGTTGTTAATTTTCATTGCTGGATCGTTCCCATTTGCAAATCTAATGACATAATCGCGCAGTAAAGAAATTCCAAAAAATTACAAAAATGGACAACGCTGGCAGCACTTTCACGATTTTTGTACGAAATTCCTATGACATTTGGCTCACATCAAAATATATTTACTGCATAAACTTCATTTTGATATCATGACTGCACCGGAAGTTATAGGGAAAAAAGCTTTATTTTGCTGAGCAAATTTGCAAGATTTTGGAGACAAAAATAACCATAGCTGGCAACCCTATTATAATTTTTCAGCCAAATTTTCATCAAATGTTATCTTAAGTAAGATCCAAATATTGTGTGAATTTCGTTTACATCTGATGGCTGAATCGGAAGTTATAGGCCAAAGACCGGTTTTTTTTCTCATTGATTTTTCAAGATGGCACCACTGCCACAGGATTGCCCGGATTTCAAAATTATTTCTATCAGACCTGGTCCTAGTTGATACCAACATGTCTTGTAAATTTCATTATGATCGGATAATCCGGTCTTCAGTTCTCGTGAACAGAACTTTCGAGTGCTGGAAATAGAGGTAATTTAGTGATGGGTTGCCGTTCTTGTGCAAATCGGAATTTTAAAAATTTCAAATTGACATGATGCACAAACGTTAAAATTTATCAATGATTTGAATTTTTTGTCAAAAATCAAAAATTTTTCAGGAGGTTCAATGATTTGAAGGATTTTTTTTCAAGAGCCTGCCGCAGCTACAGGGTTACGCGCACTACCTTGGAAATCCATGTGTATTAAACTTTAGTCAACATCAATACGCTCTGCAAATTTCACGATGATCCAATGTTTTTGTTAGAAGTAATGACAAATCAAAATTTGAAAAAAAATCTTTGCCTACTTTTAGGCACGCTGCACCCACACACGGCTCAAAATTTCCAATTCTTTACCATAAACAAACTCAGAACATAATAAGTTTTCATTCCCAATACTTTTTTTGAACAAAAATTCATGCAGCTTGGAAATATAGGAGTACCTCAAAATTCACAAAAACGCTCGCCGCCGCCAAACGGTTTAGGATATCTGAATTTAAGCAAGTCGTGGACCTACTTACTATATACATCTACGTTCTCCGAAAGTTTCAGCTCAATAGGATTGGCCACTCCAGAGATTATCTCCCTTAATCATTTTGATGATATATATAAATATATATATATATATATATATATATATATATATATATATATATATATATATATATATATATATATATATATATATATATATATATATATATATAAAGAAACATGAATTTTCGGCGAAACGAGTTTAATACTACTTTTCTTCGAAAATTAGTAAAAATGAGTTATTTACACTGAAAGAAAATTTTGGTAAAATCAACAATTTTCCTTAGTTGTTTTTGCGTCAACTACGGACTATAGTTAAAACAACTATAAGAAAATTGTTGATTACTTTTATGCACCATGACGCATAGTTGATAAACAACGTCCGTGGTGTAAAAAAAGTAAGCAAAAACAAACAATGGTATTCCAACAATATACATAGTGCGAAATAGTAAATGACTTAAGTATGTGGTGTGGAACTATGTTTGTTGAATTTAATAATTGTAGAGAGGTTCGCTTACTATGAAAATTGTTGATAATTCAATATTTTGGAGTGTTAAATGAATTGATGCTCATTTTTCTATAGATCAACTATTTATCGTACTTATGAACCAATTAACATAGTTGAATCCTCGAAGATTTCAATATTTTTTGTATCAGCAAAGTCAACTACTTTTATATGGTCAAATGAACTATTTTAGCATAGTAGAAAGAACCATTTTCCGTAGTTAATTCGACAATTTTGAATGAATTGCTGCAGTACTATCAATAATAATTAAATAAACCACGACTTTTTCTTTCAGAGTACGAACTTCTAAGAGTCCAGGCTGAATCTTCAGCTTGTTCGTTGGGCAACTACAGATTCCAAGTGTCCTTTTACTCCCAAATTCAGATGTTTCCAGTGGCGGCTTGTGGTTTTGAGCCTAGAAGAAGCACAGCAAAACATATAAAAATATAATATAGATAAGCATACTTCTGAAGCGCGTAGTAAACTATGCATGCGATTTTTTTTAAATATCGTGTAAAAATCAATTAGGTATTTCAATGCTGACCATATTTCCATTAAAAGCTAGTGATTAGCATAGTTTATTTCAGTGATATTCCTACTCACTAATATAAAAAATCTCATAAGATTTCAAACTATGTATAGTATTTGAAAGCAAAAAAAAAATTCTAATATCTTAAATTTCTTAAATTATAAAATAAAGTTGAATTGAAAACATATTACAGGCTAAATAAATAGTAAAAGTTTTTTAATAGCTCAAAGTTGAAGATATAATGCATTTTTTAGCAAATTAAATTAGAGAGCCAATGCCACAATAAAAATAAATTCCTCGTATAATTTGCAATAAAAGTGCATAATATAGATACCTTTTGCAAACAGTTGACTGAGCGAAATTAGTGGTCTTGCTTGCCAAGACTCAATAAGATCCTCAATGAAAAAGACTACCGCAGTATATAATCTATGGGACAATTACATCAACATTCCACATTAAAATCCATATTAAACGGGTAAATATTAACTTTTAGAAACAGAATCTATTTAATACGCTCTCACTTTAACGAGCTTTATGTTATAATTTACTTTAAAAACTATACTTTGATCCATCCTTAACCGACCGTATTAATACTGATAATACAAAAAAATCAAGTTAAAAGAATTATACCAGGTGCGTTTTTTTGCGAGAAGACATAAAAAAATGCACTTCATGTAAACTATATATGCTAAAGAAAGCACTCCAGAAATTTAACATAGAAATAACGTCAACATAAGCGTCCCAAAGCACCTGAACCGAGAAACTCATTTTGCGAAAGTGAATACAAAAAAAACGATCTGGAGGAAATTACACTCGAAACAATTTAACTCCTACAACTTGCACCGTACATACACCATGCGAACAAAACATAAAAGGCATCAAATCAGAAGGGGAACAACTCATAAGAAGAGGTGCAGAAGAGAATCTACAAATTCTGCAACGTAGATCATGACGGGAAGCAGAAACATAATAGAGAAGCGGATGACTTTTCAGCGTCAACATAGGCGTCCAAAGCAATCAAGTGGTCATTTCAACAAAGCACCAGAATCGAGAAACTACGTCTTTTGGGAAAGCAAACCCAAAGCAGACACAGAAAACGGATCTTGGGAAAATTGCACACGAAAAATGTAACTGCTACTATTATGCTACTGATGTCAATTCTATTCCCCACATGAACATCACAATAGCTTGCACCGTACATGTGTACATGTGAACAAAGTGGCAAATGCATCAATTCCCAAGGGGAAAGGCTCGTAAGAAGAGGAGCAGAAGAGAATCTACAGCATCATGAGGAGAAACAATAACATAACAGGAGACGCGGATAACTTTGCAGCGTATGAAGCTATATTAACTTAATATGTATTAAGTTCATTCATTGACAAAGATTTTCGGGTCGACAAGCGAGTGAATCGGGCAAGGGTTTTGAGTTTCTCTATCCACCAACACGCTGTGATCTGAGCAGCGTCCACGATACTATTTGAGTACACTGATTGCAAAATTTTTGTGGGCATCATTTAGGCAAAGCGTCTAAGTAGATCTATGCGAAAACCATGAGTTTGAGCATTGAAACAAGATCACTTCTGTGTAGTATATCTCAATGAATTGTAAGTTTAGAATTGAATGGTATGCAGTGCCTGTAGTTTGTAGTAAAACGTTTGAGTTTTCGTTCCGTTGCTGTAAATTTAACGTGGAAGCTCTGTAGTTGGACTGTTATAGCCCCAAGATGTTTCTGTATCTTGCGTCAGATAACGTGATCAACATTTTCTATTACTTCTGATTTATCAAAACTTTACGGCAAAATTGAGTTAGATGATGAAAAGTATGAAATAGTAAGTTTACATAATTTTTAAATCTGCATTTTTATGCGGTTTGTTTAACAAGCGCCCCTGTGTAAACATGTTACATTGATCAGCTTTTCCAATTTGAAATTGGAAACGTCAAAAGTGAAAAATGCCGAAAACAAGTAAAAAAGTTAAATATATTAAATTAGAGTTTTTTGGAAAACGCAATTGAAAACACAATACCATTTGTACACAATAGAACACCTGTTTTGTACTGGTGAAATTCATTCATTGCCCTCATTTCCAATATTGCAGGCAATCAACGCAAGGATGAAGGATAAATATTGGAAGAATTAACTCTTGTGATTGTGTTTGCAGAGAATGTTCAATATGGAATTCCATTTATTCATAATTCTGTTCCAAAATCATTATACATTCTTGTGGATGTTTTGCCAATTTGGATGAGGGGAGATTCAAACAAATTGCGCGTGCTGAGCCAATGGCACACACGGCGGTTCGACCAAAGCGTTTCCCGAGACGAAAACCGAGTCGGTATAGCCGTGCATTACTGTAGCATTGTGATGACACACACCGCGGTTTGGCCCGCCTCTTGGCTTTGGAATAGAGTCGGTAGACGAGAGAAATGACCCACCGACTCGGTTCTTCGAGCGTTTTTCGATTTTCTCATAACTGCAAAATCCGATCGAGCTGCAATTTTCGGAATGTATTGATGAATGCATGGGATAAAAGCTTCTAAAAACAGCTGTGTGTGCCACCCTCGAGAAAAACTGACGCGTTAAACGCTTCGATAGAACAGCCGTGTTTGTCTTTGGCGTTAGTTCGACCAATTTTAAAGTTATTCTTGATTTAATCAAAAATGACTCTGTTTTTGCAATTGATTTATTGTTTTATATCGTTTGAGCTTAAGTGATGAGGGAGCTTCAGTTTCCAAAATTGCAAATTTATTTGAAATTGAAAAAAAAAATCAGGCACCATAAATTGACAATTCATGTTTTTTTATCTTATTAACGGGCATTCGACTCTTGCGTAAAGCAATTGATTTCTTCGTATTTCATCTGCATCTTCTTCAGTACCATTTAAAATTTAAAATATCGAGTTAGTTGTGCTAATATTTTATTTTATTTTCTAGATTTATTTTTTAGATTATCTAGGTGTTAAGTATAAACGTAATTTAAGCTCAGCAGATTTCGTTTGAATTTATTGTATAGCTGTAAGTTTATGCACATGAAATGAAGTCTATTATTATATTAAAAATAAACTACACGTAGTCGACCAATCCTTTTATTTTCAAAAAATAATGCTGGGTTTTTATCAGTCGCACACTTCGTTTGCAACTGTATAATCTACAGTATACCTATTACAGAAGTATTAAGATTATTTACATTCCAAACAACTATAGCAAATAACTATCAATGCTTCAATAATCACGTCAAACTGCAATCATTGAACGACAAGTCAAATGTCGCACACTAAACGAAGTAGAGACCTTGTGCTCACTTTGATGGAATGAACATTAAGCTTATAGTACTGTGTTCGATTTCACGTAAAACGTTTATACAAAATTTCACGTGAAATTTGTTTCGGCAAAAATTTAGCTTGAAAATAAGCAATCAGTTCTTAGCATGAAAAGTTGTATAGAAGCTGCTTTTGCTTTGAAAATGTAGATGGCATTGGCACATGTCTCCAATCATTTCACGCCAATTTAGTATGTGCAGTTCATTTTTTGAGCTAAAAAGTGGCATTTGTTGTTTGAATTTGAAAATTGAGTTGTGCAAATGTCTTTTGGATAACAAAATCAATCGAAAATTGAAATTCTTGACATTTTATCCATCAGGAATGAGCAGTATCTCTGCTTTCCTCAATTGCCAAAATTTTCGGTCGAAAAAATGACCAGATAATGGAGACATGTCAAAATTTAGCTTCACAATTAACTCAGTATCAGCCTTTAGTTGGAAATTATTGAAAAGGAATAAAATAGAACGTGCTAGAACATTCTGACACGCGCTTACATTGCAGCTCGTTAATTTGAAGTAATAAGTCAATTTTTGTAGTGCCAGTCAATTTGTAGTACGAATTCCCTTATACGATGTTTTCCATATTTTGGTTTCATTAGTTGCACTTTTACACCGTAAAAAAGGTGCCAGAAAACTAGCAAATACAAAATCAATCCATAGGAAATATCAAACGCAGAAATCAAACTATAGACCGTGAATTTGTCGTAGGTTAAAATGTATATAGTCAATTCATTAATACCATCAGTATACAATGTTAAGGCATGTTAAGGCAGTGCATCGAATTAACCGCAATTTCCACTTAAATTGCACATTCAGTTGAAATATTTGTTAGAGTCATTAAACGCATCTTATCTCACTTTGTCATCAGTTTGTCAATTTTTTCCATGTACAGGGTGTTTTTTTAGAGGTATGGAGCCTTAAGTTGCCAACACTTTTTAATGCTACGTATAGTGTGTCACCTGTCATATGTTTTATGGTTAATTTGGCTTGCCAATTTATCTTGACGTCTGAATAACGTCTGCAAATTCTGCAGAGTTATTTCGAAAAAAACAACGGTTCTGTTCGAGAAACTCATCGCGCACTCCGTCAATTTTATGGCCGACATAATCGTCCATCATAACAATTATATCGATTAACTATGGATCGTTTTCGCACCACGTTTACTCTCATTGATAATACGCATCCATCCAAACGTCGTTCAGTGCGTAATGAAAAAACGGTAGCAGCTGTAGAGTGTAGTATCGATGAAGACCCAAGTGAGTCAACTCGAGATTGTGCTCAACAAGTAAACCTGTGCCCATTGACATTATGGAAGATTTTTCGGAAGGGCCTTGGTTTGCAGGCTTAGAAAATCCAACTCATGCAGGAATTGAAGCCGAACGACCACCGCGCACGGCGTAGATTTGGTGTATGGACCCAAGAACAAATTTCTGCAGATCCCAAATTTCATAAGAAAATTTTGTTTAGCGATGAGGCCTCTTTCTGGTTCAATGACTACGCCAAAAAATAAAACTGCCACATTTGAAGTGATAAGCAACCACTGGTGGTTGTCCAAATACCGTTACATCCAGAGAAAGCCACTGTTTGGTGTGCTTTATGGGCCGGTGGAATAATTGGTCCATATATCTTGAAAAAAGCTACTGGCAATAACATTACAGTCAATGGTGACAGCTATAGAGCCATGATCAATGACTTTCTCGTTGCTGAATTGATTTGCCGTAATGCACAGTGTGGCGCGACATGCCATACAGCTCGTGCAACCATCGACTTATTGAAAGAAACATTTGATGAGCGCATAATTTTGCGTTTTGGACCTGTGGACTGGCCTGCAAGATCTTGTGATTTAACACCGCTGGACTATTTATTATGGGGATACGCCAAATCACTCGTCAACGCCAACAAACACGAGACGCTTGACCATTCAGAAGACAACATTTGCCGCGTTATTGGGGGGATACGGCCCCAATTATTGGTTAGAGTATTCGAAAATTGGACCTCTCGTTTGGACTTTTTCCGCACCAGTCATGGCACTCACATGCCCGGAATAATATTCAAGTAAAAATGGCAAAGATTTATCTTAAACCAATTTCATGATAATCAAAACAATTTATGCGTATTTTATTTCATTTCAAAACTCTATACCTCTAAAAAATACCCTGTATTTCTAATTTTCATTAAAAAATGATAGTACATGGGTCGGATTTTCGTTAATTGGGTTGTATGGAAGCTGAAAGTTGACGCTTTATCGAAGTTTGAACTTGACCCTATCGAAATATGAATGATGATTCCCATCTTTTCTCAATGGGTGAATAGACAGCTGAATTTATCATTTTCGAAGTAAAAAATTAACCAGGAGACCGATGGAGCTCAAACACAGATAGGAAACTATGCTTTTTGTTGCATTTTTTATGTTAGTGTCATGATCGGTCCTTAATTTGAGCATATATCTCATCATATTTGAGCTAGGATAAAATTTAACTGTTAGTGTTGCAGGGTAATGATTGGTGATTTTTTTTTGCAACACTATAAGCATCATTGACCCAGACAAATACTATATTGCTGTATCAAAATGAAGCTAAGTGTCATGTCGCGCTTAAAGGGACATAGCACCTTCAAATTGAAAAAAAATTATGTTTTTCAAAGTTTAGTTTTTAATTGATTTTAATTTAATTTTTTAATAATGAAACTTTGTACACATACTTTACTTGCTTTATACTACAAAAAAAAATTGTTAAAAAATGTTTGTGGCCCCCTGTCCTCTAATACAATTTTTTTGAAAAAAAAAAACACCAAATAGACCTGGCGTGCACGATAACTGCTCTCAAAAGAGGCTGAAAAAAAACGGGGTTTCATCAACATCAAAGCGGCCTTGGGATGAACTAAAAAAAAATTTTGGTTGAAAAATAACAAAATGGCGGCGTTTTTGCGTTGCCTAGATCATACAGTATATCTTCTTCTTGTTCATATTCCTCCTCTTCCAAAAATTTTTGCTCTCTTCGAGCAGTTCTGGTCTCTTTAGATGCCTCAATCGAGAGTTTTTCCGCCTGGTTGATTCTTGCAGCATCTCTATTTTCTGGATGTTCCAGCGCACATTGGCCAATTATAATTCCCATGACTTGCATTATTTTCAAGATAGCCATAAATCCTTCATTGAATATACATGCAGAAATATTTGCAGCCATATTTATGATATTTTTTCCACAAAATGTATGTTTCCGAAAAAATTCAAATACAAGAATTACAGCTTTCGTTATTATTCTGCGTAAAATTGCCCAAGCAGCGCTTTAACTAATCTTTTGATGATAAGTCTTCATAAATAGGCGTTAAAGCTTCCTGTACCTCATCATCTAAAGGTGGAGGATGCTTGCAATTTTTTAAAGTATTACCACCAGCTGCCACCGCCTTGTGCCAGTTACACCAAGTCTTTTTTCCAACAGGACAATAAGAGTGTTGAGGGTTCTCATCAGTTGAAATTTTTTTGGGAATATGCTGCCCAAATTTCCTTGCGCATGTTTTCAACCGAATTATAATTTCATCGTATAGGTTAGCCATAATATGTTGATAGATTTTTCATTAATTTTAGTCAGTTGAAAATTTTTTTCCGACCTTTTTTTAGAGTTTCAACACTTTTTTTAGGAGCATTTTTTTCAGCTAATTTTTTTGGTTTTTTTTTGCCGAGACAAACTTTTTTTTGCTTCTTTTGAAGAAGTTGACTCACTTTTCTTTCTCTACACTTTAGCCTAAGTCGATGTAGCGGTATAGCGAAGTGAACGAAATTCATAGAAAAAAGGACCTTGGCGCGCTTCGCTATATATGGTCATAAAATTTTTTTTTTAGAATTTCAATTTTATATTATTAAAATCTTGTTTTTAAAGCTTCATTCTAACATATTCAATCAAAAAACAAATATCAATTTATGAAAAATTTGAAGGTGCTATGTCCCCTTAAATCCATTAACTTACTCAAGACAGTGAATTGGCTACCAAATCTGAGCGACTCAACACCACTAGACTACTTCTTGCGCAACTAAACATGTAGAGATGTAAATTTTACTGTTACTATAAAATGTTTAAGCTTTATATGCCAATACTCTTGCGTTACTGGTAAAATAGAGAGTTAAATACTCAAAAGAGTATCAAAAAGTTAAAAGCATCCGAACGAGCTATAATAAATGCATGGAACATAAGTATAATGTCATGAGGCATTCTGCACAATCAGTTGAAAATTCCATTCAAAATAATTTCAATTGATCATTATTATCCGAACTAAAGTGATATTACCCTAAAACACCATGTGTGAGAAAACAGAAAATGCATTTCAATCTAATCCCGACACAACGTTTCCTTCTTATTCGGTGACCCAATGAAACACGGCTAATTATTCCGTTATTATCCCGTCATTAGCTTTACGCAATCTTAATATGGTTATTAATTAACTAGTTCAGTGGACGGACTTCAATCCAATTCACGCACGTGATGAGAAAATTGCGTCGATTCCGGCGGTGAAGCCTGAATGGCATTGCTTAGTGGCGTCAGTGATTAACTGCTGCTTGCAGAAAATAATCTGACAGGACAGCGCTCTTGTTGTCTCCAGATAAAGTTATTAGCTATGTAATGCGTTCTAATTAAAGATTTGACACGCGAAGCGAACAAGTAAGTTATAGCTAGCAAGCAGATTGGTTTCGTGTCCAAGCTTGTAAGCTAGTTGTGTTAACGATCACGAGACCGGAAGGAGATGTTGTCGCCGTCATTTGCCTTAACTGAACTCAGCTCAATGATGATTTCAAGTAATCGTTCGTTGATGAGATCTGTGTTAATTCGAAAACGATGCACCGTTATAAGCTCAAGTCATTGAAGAGGACAGACAAAATATTTAGCGGACAAATCGGATGCAAATTGTTTGAATGTTGCGATTAAATTAGAAAGTCAATAAAAATTTTGAGGTAATGTATGAAATGATTCGAATGTGATTGAAATTTGTGCTCTGATTCAAGTCCACTATTTACCATTCTATTAAAATATATTTCTCTTTCGGAACAAATATTTTGATAAAATTGTTGCAAACTTTTGGAAGCTTCATAGATTTAAGACAGTTTGGGTTTGGGGGAAAAATTGAAGTTGTTTCAATATACAATTCAAATTAGAAGTCCATTAGCCCACTTATATATGTATGTTTTTCCCGCCTTTCGCTTTAGCAAAACGTCGCCCTATTTCGTCTAATTAAATGAACCACTGTGATTCGACGCTTAACAGCTTTAGCAAACTAAAATATGCTACTTGTAATGGATTTATCATATTGCATGTCACACAAATATCGCATACGCTCAGATCATCTACATGTAACGTGTAGATACTTATATATTTATGCGAAATCAAATTAGGGATATGCAACTGCAACGTCAACGACGACACTGACATCATTCGAGAAGACCTGAAACTCGAAATAGCTATTACGTGAAGCTACCGTTGAGTTAAAATTATTCTTTGATGAATTGCTGATGCAGGATTACTTCGTTTCTCATGAAAATCGGCTGATAGATCAATGTCAATTTTTTTAATTAATAGCCTACAATATGATAGAGTTTTAAAACATTTCCTTATTGCTGAGTCTGTATTTTGGAGAGAGGTTACATAAATAAAAAAAAAATTGGCAGTCCTTGGGGATTGGCCGATTAAAGTTATACTTCTTTAGCTTTAATTATGAAGAAATTATTTATTAATTTTCCACACCCATCTTATATTTCGTAATGAAATTCCATGATCAAATAAAGATTTTATAATAACTTTCCAATTTATTAATTAACTTTTAACTCTACATTGGCAAAACGTTTTTTTTGAATATAATTAATTGGTGCAATTACAATCAACTACTGTAGATATTGAAGGCGTAGGTTTTTGACAAATCGTAGTCATGTTTTTTTTTATTGTAACCTTTATTTTCAATTTTTTACAAAAATTTTTTTTTCAAAACAGTTTACAAAATTGTTTTATAATAATTGTCTTCAACTCGTTTCTTATTTATATTTTTTTTTTACTTTTTAGTAAATTTTCAAAATTCAGATGGAATTATACAGGCCTATTTACAATAATTTTGCAATAAGGTAAGATATAGATATGTATCTGCACTATTGAAATATAAAAATTACCCTTAAATAACAAATTCAAACCAGTTTTTCCAATTTTTAAATATTTAGATACAATAATGCAAGCCTATTAACAATAATTTTGCAATAAGGTGAGATATAGATATCTGCACTATTGGAACCCAAAGATTACCTTAAAATAACAAATTGAAACCAGTTTTGCATAAATTTTAACCTATTGACACGATAACACAAACCTAACTATAATTTTGCAATGAGAAACACTATACCTATGTATAAACATTGTAAAAAAGCGTAACACAGCAGCACTATAGGTAAACATGTAAAGGCAGAATTACAACGCGAGCAGACAGCAGTCCAAAGTTGTAGGCATACTTGTAAATGCAATGTAATTCTTCGCACAAATGTTAATAATCTTTTTTTATTAAATTTTTGCCGGACAAATGTTGATAATCTTTGTTTTATGAAATTAATTTTTAGGTCAAAATAGTGAACCAGATACTACAAGAGATTTTAACAATTTTTTTTAAATTCTTTTATTACGCAGTTATGCCATTACTCTGAAGAACGTAAACACGTGCTTTTCAAATTTAATAAATGGTTAAATATTAAATAGGTAAAAAAATGTTCACCTTTTTCTGTGCTGTTTTATTTTACATTACACAAATATTATACTAAATAAGACGCAAGAGCATACACCATAAACACCAGTTTCGTGCCGGGTACTGAATATCAACAGCTATATACTAGGTATATCACACTGTACGTATGTGTGAGAAACAAACATGAATAAACAGAGCGAGTGAATCAACCCACACCTTCTTCCTCTTTCTTAAGCATTGCAATATATAATATATAAGAGCGTTTCACAAACATCTGACGGATTCGAGCGATTCTATCCCAAGCCTAGTCGTCCCTCTTCTCTCTCCGTCTTCTTTCTCTTTCAAAGCGTTTCAAAAAAAATCTGACGGATCAGAGCGATTTTCACCCATGCTTTTTAATACCTACCCAACGAGACAAAAGAAGTATAACTTCAAAAACCTGAGGCACAACGAAAGTTCCTTCAACAACCCATTTTGGGTCTTGCGGATTGGATATGGTAAAGACCCCATTTGTATAATCGAACTTTTTCACGAGTTTGAGATAATTAATCTACTTGAACCTGAATAAATTCAAAAGTTAATATGAGCTCGTGGGCAAAAAATGTTTTCTCCTGCGTAAATGTACAACAATAGGGCTGAAGAAAGGGTTTCGAAAGTTCATTTTTATTTTCAGTTCAATCCTGATGCAATAAATTAGACCATACGTGTGAGAAGAACTGCACAACCCTTAACGATCATGTCGAAGCTTCCAGTCATCAAAAAAGAAAACAGAGGCGTAACTAATGCAAAGTATATTTTATAGACTAGAATCGAGTAGACTGTTTGATAAAAAAATAAAAAGTGAAATTGGTTTTAAGCTTTCTACGGCCTTTGATTTTATTAATTTCCAGAAGCATATCTTTTGCCAAGGACTATTTTCTGGAGACGTTCTTTGAATTTCTTGTTGACATGGGCTCTGGCTTTAAACATGACCAGAATGTTTATGCCTTTAATTAGGGTGGAAGTGTGCCTACATGGGTTGTCTTCGGTACTGACGTAAGACACTGTCTTAAATATTTTTGCCGATTATGGGGCTGAATTATATCATGCAATAAATCACGAAAAGTAAAGTTTTTGGACTTTTTAGCGGTAACTAAACTATCAATGACTGAGGACGTGATTTGCTTAAACTTGACGACAGTCTCATCAATTTCCTGCGTGCGAAGATTTCGGGAGCAGTCTAGTCCAGGTTTGGAATTTGAATTGTTAAATTAGTTGCAAATTGTTCCCAGTTGATCTTACCGTAAGAGCTGACTAGTCCGGGGCTAACAGCTTAAAAGTCTGGGACACGTTCTATTTGAATGCACGATTCGATCTGCCGATGTTCCGATTCAGCGTCGTGGACTCTACATTCATGTATGCCGAATTGTGGGAGAGAGCTGACCAGGCTCAGAGACACCAGATGGATGTCAATTATGGATGAAGACGAAAAGTAGGTTCCTCAGAAAAGATGGGTTTGGTAAGGCTTGCGATCTGCGTTACCTATTGCCTTATGGCTAAACCACAAGGGATGTCGGTGGGACTTCCTCATGATTGCGACCGAGCATTGAAATCACTCTCGAAGATGACCAACCCAAGTGAAAATGCTGTCGCTAGTATGCAGTGGAGGTCTTGAACCAGCACTAAGCCGCGGAAACCATAATGAACATATGTGCTCATAAATTTGGTCATTCTATAATCGAAAACGATTGCAGATCATTTCCGTAGCTTTTAGTACTGGTATCAAATGTCGGTTGTTTATCCACTCTTTAGCTAATGGTGCGGTTTCCAATATAGAGAATTTTAGGTCCTCAGAAGTGTCCTCACGAATGATTTGGTGCTCATCCATGCCTTCACGTTGACGGAGCTTGAGTTTGGTTTCTGAAAAGCAAATATTATCGGAATTGTCATGGTTTAATAAATCCTGAACGAAATTCCTCTTTAGATAGGAGCTAAGGTAGCGATGTTTAAAGCTGCGAATTTAAGAGGATGCATTGCAGGCTAGACGAAAGGCGAGCGAAATAAAGAAATCAAGGATTTCACCCAAAAGAATGGGGTGAAATCCTTGATTTGATTCACCAAGGCGAAGAGATTTTGGCTTTCTAGAGACTGCTGAGTCGATGATAGGCTGTGGTTTACTCATAGTAACACCAGTTGGTTGTGTGAGGAGAGTACCGGTTTTTTTTTTGCAACGAATTTTTGTTCAGCCAAAAAGTGGCTGGCGTATGAAACACCAGGTCGGACAGTATTGCGTACCGCTACTGCTCTGAATTTCTATTGAATATTTCTATTTCAAAGAAGTTCTATTGACTTCAAAGTGCGTTAGAAGCCAGTCGAAAACTTGCTGTTATGATTTCAAGCCACCAAAAGTCCGCCGTAGAGTCACCAACAGCCAAAATGACTTGGGTCTAGTTATAAAAATAATAGCGAAGATTCATCAGCCTTTTCAGTAAACACATTTTCTTTGATTGGACAGTTTTATTTGAAGTTCAATAACTGGCGTGCATCAGAAAGAAATTGCTATACTGACAGTTTTATTTTGAACAGTCGAAAGTACGAAAATTCGGAGCGCAATACGAAAAATTTCACAGGATGACATGATCATTATGATTTTTCTATCTACAAACCTTGATTCGAACCAACGGCCCTTCAGACTTTCGGTCAAAGTTATTTACATTTTTTCCTCCTGGTATTTAGTAAAGATAATAAAAACCAAACAAAAATATAGGGATCATATTCTCAAAAATAAGAACAAGAGAAGAAATAGAGAATGACTTTGTGAGTAAAAATATAGCACTTCGAATCAAACAACTAGATTTAGGGAAGCTTATCTAGGATCTGTTAAAAGCTTTTAGTAAAATAGTAACACATCAGCGGCAGCCTCTAAAAAATATTTTTTTTTTTATATGTAGACATTGAGCCATTAAAACCCATGCACATCCGGATATTAATTAAATTGGTTATTCTATATATATTATATTCCTTCAAACAAATTCGCAAATTTTTCTCGAGATTTTCTTCTTGAATCTTCAAAGAATATATTTCCGTTTACCATCTAGTTGCTGATGAAACAACCATCTAAGCACTCTTTATACAGTCGATACTATTCAAACTTTACCCAGACTTTAACTTACATCAATTACGTCATTCCACTCTCCTTTCCATTGATTTTCATGTTAAGCGTTCACACCTGAATCCAGGCAATAGCAAAGCAATGTTTCGATTTGGCATAATTTTCACAATGGAATGGTTAAGTGCATTCTCTGATACATTCAAAAAAATTAAAATTCTAGAAATGCAAATCGATAACCATGTACGAAATATCTATCTAGCCAAGTAGATACGTAATGCACGTAGTAGTTTGTTTGCACGGCCGCATTAAGTTACGTCGCGTCGGTTTCGTAGTAGCGCCATCCCGTGTAATTCACCTCCTGGAAAGGCATGTAATTGTTTCGTTTTCAGGTGAGTAAACCATCTTCGGCGGATAATCACGCCGTAACAAGACTCACGGATCGCACAATCATCGTCTTTAACCTCTTGACATCCACGGGATCTGCTTTTGTTGGTGGCTTTCTTCAGGCCGAACGAAAAACAGTCGACTATGATACCGGTACATGGTATAGTTTCGAGAAAATTATCTTCCTGTGTAATTTACCAATTTTGAACGCATTTCTATTCGCGAAAGACACGTCGTTTTGATAGAAAACCGTGACGAAAAGTGCATTCAATGGTATTGAGAAAATTCAAACGGGGAATTTTGTTTGGAGTCGATGGATACCATAATTAATTGCGAGTGAAAACTTGATGTGAGAAACTGTTGTTTCGGTGTGTGATAAAGAATATGTTAAGTTCACAAAGCAATATGCATGTTTGTCAAGTGGAGAGTGAAGCGATTGAACCAGCTGATTGATATTGATATGTTTAGATTGATACCTTCTAAGCTTCGATTTTGCCCCATTTCAAAATTGTATGAAAGTAGCACAATTAACAAAATCTTCATTGAGTTTCACAACTTAAATAATTTTCCATAGTAAATACGAATTGATAACAAATGTGAACCACCTGTTGTTTTGAATAAAAGTTGAAAATATTTGTCTGAAAATTTTTCGTATACAATTAAAAAATATTTTTCTAAGTACACTGAAAAAAATCCACATGGCGGCCAGAGCTATGTAACATAGCGCATTATTTATGGCCCCATACGCTATGTACATAGTACTCTGAGCTATGCAATATGGCTCCCCGCGCCATAATATCAGAATCTACACAGCGCGTGGTCCTATGTAACATGCTGCAGCATTTATGGTCCCACACTCTATGTACATAGTACCCTGAGCCATGCAGTATGGCTCCTAGCGCCATAATTACATGGCGCAAAAATTTTGGCCCCACAAGCTATATTACATAGTGCCATGAACCATGTAATATGGCTCATGGCACTCCAATTATAACTCACAGCCATACTGTGTGAGGAGGTGTATAAATGTCTGCAAGTGACTCTTGAATGTCGTTGATAGAAGTGAGCTTGAAAACCACATAGCGCTAGACGCCATAGTTAAAAGACTTCTGGTGTGTAGTTTTTGAATTGTTTAGTGGGTAAGCAAGGCTTGTAATGCTTGGGGTCCGTAGTTCGTATTCAGGTTTAGATGAAGGACTACGGATCGAGCTATGAGTTAATCTAATTCTGATTTGGTATCTGAATGTTATTAGGAGTAGTCGTAGAATTCTTAACATTTCACTCGTATGCATTAATCATAAATTATTGAATAAAGCTTTCTACCAATTTCAAATTATCTACCTGATAAGGATTGTCGTGGGTGTACTATCATTTTACTTCAATATTAAAGGACTACTGAAAAAACACATAGCGCCAGACGCCATAATTTATAAACTTCTGGCGCCATTTACATAGTCGATTTCGGTCGATTTATGATCTAATATAGCGCCACATGCCATAGGAGCACACGCTATGCTTATAGCCCTCCACGCCATGTTCTATAGTCCTCCACGCCATGCACTATAATCCTCCACGCCATGTACTGTAGCCCTCCAGGCCATGTACTATAGCCCTCCACGCCATCTGCATGGCGTGGAGGACTATAGAACATGGCGTGGAGGACTATAATACATCGACCGAAATCGACTATGTACATGGCGCCAGAAGTTTATAAATTATGGCGTCTGGCGCTATGTGTTTTTTCAGTGGTCCTTTAATATTGAAGTAAAATGATAGTAATGATAGATAGCGTTGGGGGCTATAAGCATAGCGCCTGCTCCTATGTATTTTTCGCCATGTATTATGGCGTGTGGCGCTATCTTTTATCACAATCCCCAAATCGACAATGTACATGGCGCCAGAAGTCTATAAATTATGGCGCCTGACGCTATGTCTTTTTTCAGTTTACAATTCTAATGCTACGGCACTCAATGAACAGCCAATAGTTTCAAAAATCGAAAAGTTCTTGTGCTATATCACCTTTTTTCATCATCTAGTGAAATCACATGAAATATTTTTAAGATATTTCAGTATTTTTTCATTTTTGTTATGAAAACAAATTAGAGTCAATCTCGATATCAAATGAATTTCGAAGATAAAAAAACACCATTATACCGAAAACAGTCTTGAAATTAATTAAAGAATAGACTCAGAGAGTATTGTCGCCTTAGAAATGGTAAAGTTCTTTGGCTTATGGTCTTTGTTATTTCTGTTGCAAGTAAATAAAATTTCCAAACAGCCCATACCCATAAGAAAACTGTCGACTGCAGATGAAACTGTAAGGCTCTTAAAAAATTTGGCGCCCAGTGTGGGCGAGAATCTCATCGTATTGAAGTTGCTGTCTACTGTCCTAACTGGATATAATTTTACCTACAAAAAAGATATAAGATGATTGAGATGATTTTATTCAAACAATTTGTTCACTTCAAGACGTATCAATCATTCTTGTTGATATTTTTAGCTCAGATGAGATCTCCTATCCAGGGGCGGATTTGCCACTAGGCCCGGACCTAGGGCGGCAGATTTCGGGGGCGGCAAATTTTCGATTTTTTTGGGGCGGCCACATTTCGTTTTTTTTTTGGAGAGGCAGTTTTTTTTTCTGTCGTATATGTACATATATCTGAGTTGAATAAGACTAACACCTCAAGCCAACCGAATTCTCTAAAAAATCAATGCACGCAAAAATTCACCTCTGAGGATTTTTTTCGGACATTAAAAAGTTTAACTTATAATAAATATCGAAATGCAATCAAGGTAAGGAACAAAGAAACTCAGAGATACCTAAAAAGTGCCTAGAAAGTATCTGAAAATATCTAAAAAGAGCCTAAAAAGAGCTTAAAAAGAGCTAAAAAGATCCTAAAAAGAACCCAAATAATACCTCTTCAATTTAGGAAAAGCTTATCAGAGCTAAATATTTGCGTGCATTAATTTTTCAGAGAATTTTCTTTTTATTATTATAGTACAGGGTATATCAACTACATGCAAATCTTTTTATTTTTGACGTGTTTTTTAAATTGTACTTCATTAATGAAGTTAATTTCTATAAAAAAAATTCTATAAAATGAAATCTAGAACATCATAGGTAAAAATATTTCGGGTTCATCTTTAACTAATAACATATCGAACATTAATTTACAGTAGTCGAGCTCATAGTTGACCTCCAGTCAAGTGCGAAAGCAAAGTTTAAACGGAATAGTAAACTTACTTATAAAAATATGACCGAAGACGTTGGAATTATAAGCGATGTAAAGGTGTATACGGTTTTGGCTGTTAAAAATTGGTATTTTCGTATTTTTTTTTAGGTACTTTAAGGTTCTTTACCGTGTGTGTGTTCTAATAAGGATTTGTGTGGCAAGGTCGCAATAATAGGGAATTTCCACGAACGAACCGGTGCCGGTTTTGCTCTGATATTCCTTTTTTGGGAGCTCGGGCGCAACGAAAAACAGCGAAGTATTATAGGGAATCGAAAAAAAATCGCGCATTGTTACATATAATATACTTTACGAAAAGGGCGGTAAATATTTCTGAGGCCTAGGGCGGCGAAATTGTCAAATCTGCCCCTGCTCTTATCCAAATGTTATTGTAAAATATGGAGCACGAAAGTTTTATAGATTCGTGTTTGATATACTGATGCGAAATAAATGTGTCTCCATAGGTAAATCTAAAAATGTTAATGTAAAATAAATAAATTTAGTCAACAAAAAAATCTTAAAAGAGTTTAGTTAGCAACCAAGCCAAAAAAATACAATACAGGTGTATAAGGATCAAAATTGCATTAGATGACTAGGATGAGAGAGCCTTGTTAATATTATTTTTAAAATTTATTTTGGAACATGTAGAGGTGAAGATCTGGCTCATTCCATTGACTATCTTGCATCACCTATTTATTGACTTACTCGATCCATATGTTGGTCAAAATGTTGTGAATCTCAAAGAGTGATTGAGCACAAACTTGTCCTCTAAGTAATCAACGTTAACAACTTCGAAAACAATGTCAAATCTAAAACAGGCAGATAGTATTTACCTTTCCGACGCAAAAGGTAGTAAGTTAAAAAGTTTGTCTCGAAATCCACCCAAAAAGGCTAATATTTAAGGGGGAGTAAGCTTTCAGCTCATTTTATTTTATTTTTTGCTTGCTATAATTTATTTATTCAACGGCAACGTTCAGAGATTGGTATCGTATTATTTTCTTTACTTTCAATTTATATAGTTTTCTATAAATTTCTTGTAAGTGAGAATTGGAAATGAAGCAAGCAGAATATCGAACCTTAAAAGTTTCGATACGAACAAAAAAAAGTTTATTTATAATTTTTTTTTTTCAAAAAACTTTCCTTCATACCAAATCATATTTTCGAAAATCACTTTTTCTAATAGCGCCAATGAGTTGAAAATTCATTCATTGAAAATTCTTTTAAATATCAACACAAATCTCAATTCATTGACATTCTCCGCCATATCTATCATTACCTCAGAAGCACTTGACCAATGCTTCACAACATAGCGAAACGATTGCAGTAACGGATAAGATCCAGATCGCTTTGTCACAATTTACTTTCCGATTTTGTGCAAAATGCAACTGCTTTCTACTCACCATCCCTAATCGTATTCGTCCATCTATTGTCCAGTTCGTAGTGGTTGGCTTTTCGTGACATCGGCTATCAATCTGCTTCTTCGCAGGTATTAACCTTTGACCACAATCACTAAGCATCGGCAACTTGAAGCTTAATGAACCATGAAAAATCGTCATCAGATCGTGGACTTGTATTTTCCGTAGCAACTCCTAAAAGCTGTCACGTTGTATAAAGCAGAGATCATGAAATTTTCGCATCGCTATCGAAAAGTGAGATTGTAGCGAATCGTTCATAGTTTACAGGATTTTTTCATATAAGGCGTTCAAATTTTCAGCAAACCAGGGAATAGTTTTTCAAAGTTCTAGCAAATATCCCGAACACAAGAAAAAATTCCTCGGATGAAACTGATCATACTTCCTTTAGGCTCTTTCAAATTTCTAATAATCACAGTCCTGACGAGCTTCGCACTACCCTAGAATTCAAATGCATTGTTGCGATCTTCCGTTACGCAGTTGCAATCCGCACGATTCCGCGTGAATCAGGGCCTAACTGCAACATACCACCTACCAAAACAACAAACACTGCCAGGTCAGCTAGCAAAGCCAACTTGACTCGAGCCCAACGTAATTCCAATAAGATTCTGCGGAGGAGACAAAGACTGCGATGCGATTGATTTACGAGCGCACTAGATCCAGTTAAGTCAATGCAGCATCTTCAATTGCCTGTACGTATATATAGTTGTGGTTGGATTTGCACGTTTCACTTCGGAGATGTTTTCTGCGTGAGTTGTAGGTGTTTACAAAGTCATAGAAGATTTTCTTGTTATTTGCTCGAGGCATTTTTCATACGTAACGAATGTTTAGCTAGCAACTCGCATTTCAATATCTTATTATTTAAATAGTGTAATATGTATGAATGCATTGCATCGCTCCTAGCTATGTAAGCGTACTAAAGTTGTCTTGCATGTAAAGTTTTTCTTTTTATTTGAGAATTTCGTAAACAAGTTTGCTCTTGTATATTCATACGATGCAGAGAATGGGTATGGAAAATAGAACGAGTCATAAGCTACCATACTCATATTTGTCGTGTTTTTAAATATTTCATCAAAGCACTAAGATTGGTGTCAATGAAATTGAAGGAAGGCAATTTAATTGCATGCGCCCATCATATCAAAGCTCTGTCAAGGCACTCTACAAAATGTTGAAGCGATCGGCGAGTAGCTTTGAACATTTTTCAGGCGAAAATGAAAATTAAACTATGGGCATTTTTGAACTGACGTCTTCGCCTTAAGTTTGTTATAACAGAATGTGACGTCAGATCAATTCGAATCTGTTCAAATTTAGTTATCTACGCCTTGTCATTGCTCTTCTGTATAACAGCTGACGAAGTCACGTTCTGATTTGACCTTTCGTTCGCTTGATGGTTTTTCGAGGCAATGTTACGAAGTAAACCCATAGATTTCGGACACCTCGTCTTGGTCTGCTTCAAACTGTTAGAATATAGCTCAGCTACTCTGCTGACGTTACAATATATCATAACAAGCAGAAGATGAAGACGAAGACGTGAATTGTTAAAAACTGTAAGGTTCAAAGCTTCAGGTAGTGTTATTTATGTAAAGCGATTAATACACTAATGATTCAGGGTCAAAATTGTTTGATTATACTTCCTTTTGATCATTTAGGCGATTTTGGCTACCTCAGCTCCTTCCTTTGGCGACTTTACCTGTAAAACATCTGTCAACGCTAACATGTAGGTCATTTTGACATACTTCGACAAAAATTCGTTGTCTCTCTCACACGCGCTCCTGAATTACCGAGATCTCTCGAACCAATTCAGTAATCACAGCCAGCTAAAAGGAGATGGTTGTTTCGCATCGGTAAGTGCCACCATTTCATTGAAAATACAATGCCTGCCGCACGTCAATCTGACGTATGTTTGGTCTTAATGTGGTTTTTGGCAATTGTTTAAAGCTTTTGTTACTTTTTTGAAGGTTTTGCTCAATAGTCAAATGATATAATTTTTTCATCCACATGATTTATTTATTTATTTGGTGCCTATTCAATACAACATGCAAACTGCCCAATTACATATTGGATACAATGAAAAACTAATAAAATAGCAAGAACTAATTAAGAATATATAAATAGAAGTATATAAAATAATTAAAGTTGGAATAAAATAAAGTAGAATTAACTAAAGCAAAATAGAAAAAAAATCCATTACAAAGACGAATAATCAATTCGACAAGAAATCAGCCCAATAATAGATAGGATACAATGAAAAAATTGTCAGAAGTAAATGAGTAAATATAAATATAGGTATATAAAAAATAATAAAAGTGGTAAATTAAATCAAGTGATATTAAGTAAAAAAAAGAATGCATTAAAAAGAATAGAAAATAAAATTAATTAGAAGCAAAAAAAAACACAAGAAAAAACGAATATGAAATTAGAAATTGAAGTGCAAACATATATTGAGATAAAAATATGAGATTTATGTTTTTCATGTATGCTTATTTTTGTTTGTTTGAGTGAATGAATAATTTGAGTTTTTTATAAATATTAGACAAAAATAACAGCATTACAGAGGCGAAAATTGGAGAAGAAAAATATTTCTGCATATCGAAAACTTAAGGGGGGAAATACATGTAAAATCGATAAAAAATTGCTAATTTCAGATTGATTTAAAATATATATATTGTTCATTCAGAAAATGTTTAATATTAAATCCTTAAAGTACATGTCTCACAGTAAATAAAAATATTTTTTTAATAATTTTTCAACACAAAATGGCGGCGATGCGAGCGAATGAAAAAAAAAATCAAAAACTACCTGGTACAACTTAACGTCTTTTCCGGGGAACTTGCAACATTCAGAGAAAAAAAAATGCTAATGAAATATACAGGGTGTTTGGTACTAAATGAACACTATTTTAAGGAGGCGTTCTTTGACATATTTTGAGTAAAAAATCGTTCTACAGGATGGTCCGGATTTCAAAACCTACGGAGTTACAGGGTGTTCAAAAAAACTTGTTCGGACCGGTACCCTGACTCACTTGAATCGTTATATCTTGAAAACTAATTATCACAACTCAAAGTTTTATACCGCGTTTATTATACAATTAAATTACCTTTTATTTCATGTATTGCACTTGATTGCGCTTTTACCGAGTTTTGAGATATTTTCTTCGAAACACAAAATTTTTTAATTTTAACCCCGAAAATTCTGTGTTCCAGGTCGTTTTCCTTAGAAAACCTCATTATAATGTGCCACTTTCATTTAAATATTTTGATAAGCCATATTACTGGCTACAAAAGTTGCATACAATCCAATGACTTAGATTCTACCATTTCGCAAGTATTAAGCGAAAATAAATATCGCTTAAAAACTAAATATGTCATAAAACGGTCCTCCTTGAAAAAACAAAGTTTAATATGCTAGTCGTACTAAAGTAATTTAGTACCCATTTATTGCTAATTAAAGTATCAATAAACTTAACTATATTTTAATTTGTTTCAACATAATTGATGCACCTACCTAGATGTGATAGGTAAAAGCATCTCCAGTTCTTCGCCTTTATTAGTGGGATACTTAAAAAATTGAAAACGCATAAAAACAGAACCACTTTCAAATTCTTGTAAGTTTCAGTGCATTACTCGAACAACAAGATCTAAATAAAATTTGCGAAAATACATGGAAAATGCCTCGCCACACTAACGAAGAATATGGATATATTTTGTACGTCTAAGGGGAGTGCCGGGGAAATTCAGCAGCGGCGCAATCTTTGTATCATCAGAGATACCCCCATCGACGGATTCCTGGAAGGAGAGTGTTTCAAGGATTCGGAAAACGGGTAACGTCAGAACGAGCCGAGTAAACGCAAATCCTACAACTGCAACCGCTGTACGGACCGAAGAAGAAATATTGCATGCAGTGGAATCTGACCCATCAACCAGTATTTGACGCTTAGCGTTACGGTTTAACGTGTCTAGCTGGAACGTTTGGAGTATTTTGAAAGCAGCCCGTCAACATCCTTACCATCACACACCAGTTCAGCAGCTCCTACTCATCGATTTGCCCAAAAGGATGGAATTCTGCAATTGGCCCCTTGAGAGACAATTAGACGACGAAAACTTTGTCAACAGCATTCTTTGGACGGATGAGTCTTTATTTACGAGGGACGGTATCACAAACTTCCACAATTTACACACGTGGGCTGAGAACAATCCAAATACTGCAACAACGTCATCATTTCAGCATAGATTCAGCGTAAATTTATTGGCAGGAGTGATTGGCAATAATTTGATTGGGCCTTTTAGGCTCCCGCCTACCCTAAATAGTACCAGCTACGTGCATTTTTTAACACATGATCTGCAGGACTTATTGAAAGATATTCCTCTGCAACGATTGGTTTCCATGTTTTACCAACACGATGGTGCTCCAGCTCATTACGGCCGACCAGTCATAGATTGGTTGAATTCCAACTATCCCAATCGCTGGATCGGTAGAAATGGACCAGTACACTGGCCTGCGAGGTCTCCTGATCTGACTGTAATGGATTTTTTTGTATGGGGACGGATGAAGGACCTTGTGTACGCAATGGAAGTATCCACTTTGGAAGAACTAAATACCAGGATCGATGATGAAGTGAGGCAACAGCTGAGAGACATGAATATGAAAAGAACGCTTGCCAAACGAGCTTTGGCATGTATTCAAAATGAAGATGGCAATTTTGAACACTTACTGTAGATAAAAAATTTTGAAATAAAGCATAAAAACCATTATTAAATACTTTCAGTTCAAGAAAAAAGTGTAGATCGACAACGAGGGCCCCTTTATGGCATATTTAGTTTTTCAGCAATATTCATTTTCGCTTAATACTTGTGAAATGGTAGAATCTAAGTCATTGGAATGTATGCAACTTTTGTAGCCAGTAATATGGTTAATCAAAATATTTAAATGAAAGTGGCACATTATAATGAGGTTTTCTAAGGAAAACGACCTGGAACACAGAATTTTCGGGGTTAAAATTAAAAAATTTTGTGTTTCGAAGAAAATATCTCAAAACTCGGTAAAAGCGCAATACATGAAATAAAAGGTAATTTAATTGTATAATAAACGCGGTATAAAACTTTGAGCTGTGATAATTAGTTTTCAAGATATAACGATTCAAGTGAGTCAGGGTACCGGTCCGAACAAGTTTTTTTGAACACCCTGTAACTCCGTAGGTTTTGAAATCCGGACCATCCTGTAGAACGATTTTTTACTCAACATATGTCAAAGAACGCCTCCTTAAAATAGTGTTCATTTAGTACCAAACACCCTGTATAATTCATAGGTGAACCAATAAAATTTATAAAAAAAAAATTAAATTTTTGCATTAATTTTAGATTAAACAAAAAAATCGATTATTTTTCAAAAAATCACGCTTTACATTAATAAACAAATAATTTTTCTGAAATTACAATAACATTACGAGGAGATAACGAGGAGATAATACTCTTTTGTAGATGTGGTATGAATTTGAGACGGATCGATTCAATATTTTTTGAGATATTTTGTACGGCAGTTGAAAAAGTACTACTTTGAGAAAAACGCGTTTAAAGTTTTAAAGCTCCACCGACCTGGAGAACGCCGCGTTTCCTATAACTGACTATAACTCAAGAACTAATACGAATATCGCTTCAAAACTTTTTTTTGGTATATTTTAAGAGCATTTCAAACATTTTGATGTAATCATGATTTTTTTTAGCAGAAAACAAGTGTTGGTCTAGTTTTTTCATGAAAACTTCGCATATACTGGCAAGTGCTAGTAAAAACTTGACAAGAATTTGCAGTCGTGTAAGAGGGAGTAAAAAAAAATGAAAATCATAATATAGAGTTGTTCTGCGCTGGGCGAAAATAAGGCCAGGACCAGCCCTGCTAATATGATACCAATGCCATTTTAGCAGAGTACAAAGACAATACACGCACGTGCTACGTTAGTTTAAGCTAATATGCACTTACAGAAATTTCGTATATTCAAACTGTATGTACGTATTTACATATAGATATTTTATCACATTTGGTTACTATGCTAATTGGCTAATATGTACGTATAGACATTTCATACACATTGAAGGTAAGTACATATGTGCATAGACATTTTCTAACAGAGTAAAGAACAATTCATAGCATCAAAGTTAGGACAATTTGAAAGGGAAAAGAGCGAATAAAACTTCAAATGATCAACCAAATTTTTATGAAAGTAAATTTTTACGTTACCTGACCAAAACAAAGTGCGCCCACACGTTCACTCACTGCATCGTCAGATGGAACACAATATATGGCACATGTTAAAGATAATATGAAATTAAATAAACAAACAAATAACATAAAAATTCCTAGTGGAAGAGCGGCGTTACAACTTACCCCCATTACAACAAGCTCCTCGTTCCCCTACTCGGTCGGCAACAGAGTATTTATTCGACAGTTCAAAATTCAAATTTCGAAACAAAAAACGTCAAGCTCAAAAGTTAGAATCACGTTAATTTGTTTTTAAAACATGATCGAAGAATTATTCGACCCGTAGGATGGGAGCTCTGTTGACAGCAATGATTTTGTAATCATACTCATCCGATTTAATTTGTCCTGGTTGTCATTTTGACAGGGAAATTTCGGAGGATTTATTACTGCAGTCAACTCTTTCATTTGAAATAACTTATTGAAATACGTTCCAAAATAAGCAAGATTTTGGATGTTGTCGTTGCTTCCGTGGCTTACGGCTATATTGCAGAACTCAAGATGCAAAAAAACCGCAGCTTTTATACCTAGGTTTTTAATGTAACTTACCGACGGCATGCTGCTACAAGAAATTATTCAAGTTTATTGGAGTTTTAACTTACTGTTCAGGGTGCCAATAAATTATTGAATGGATTTCGCGTAGATATGTTTGAAAATTTGCAAAAAAGCTAAATGTACACTTTTATAGGCTTGAAGCATGTAGCCGGGTTTTAATAGCTGAAACGCAGCAAACATACGTCATAGAAGCAACCAACTCTTTGCATAATAACAACGTACACAAAACACAGAACATAGTTTCACATCAAACAATACTGTGAAACTACATAACAAAGGAAACTTTTGTCGGCAAAATAACAAAAGAATTGCTTGCAATTAACCTTCAGATGCAAAACCAATTCGCATTCTTTCCAACCATTTTAACAAACCATGCACTTTACTTTCGCGTGTTTACGGAACTTTCATGACCATCTTTCTTACGTTCTCTATCGGAAAGGTAGCACGTGATTCACGTCAGCCACCACCCACAACACAGCTCCTTCTCCTACTACCGGCAGCCAGGATTGCTTACGCTCCCTAAATATACATAAATATGTTTCGTGTGAAAGTCTACAACACGACAGTATGAAGTCTACCTACCGTACCATGTGTTTCCTTGCACACCAGTTTGTTGCTGGAACACGAAATCGTTGCTACGTCACCATTCGCAATTTAGACGAAATTGAGTTTGACTTGTCTTGTCTCTGTATTGGTGAAACTGAAAAAGCTTTTCAGATAAAACCTGAGCACCTCGAAACCGTTCATCTACTCACGAAAATGCAGCCATCGGTACAGTTACTCTTTCAAGTCTTACCACCATCATACGCTCCCGAATTCCCTACGCTATCCACTCTTCCTCCACTACACTCCTTACGAAGCCAAGTAAACTTCCTTGGCAAAGAAGTACAAAGCACAATACCGAAGACGTTCTCAACGATGAAAGTCTCGACTTCGTTGTCGACGAAGGCGAAACGAGTGTAAAAGGCGTAAAAAGGACACAGTTTTGAAGGTAAACAGTGGAGTAGTCGGTCGGTAGTCGATCAAGAGGGGACAAATTCATCGGTAACGACGCAACGCCAAAAGCGTTGCGGTAGGTCGAGTCAAAGTCATTTTCGTCGTCTGAGTCACAGCGTTCCTTCAGAATGAAATTACAAGGACGAAGAAACGCATTTCATTTTTTGTCGAAAAACGCCATTTTCTGTTTTACCGTCGAGCAAAGAAAGAAGTGGGTGGACTTTTGCAGCGTTCGAGTATTACGACCTTCAAAAGGCAACTGAGGGTGAAACAGTCTAATGCATTATTGTTTGAAATTATGGTGAAAACAAATATCACGAAAGAAATAAAATGAATCATTGAAAACTGGACTTGTAACGCTAAAGTAAGTATGCAAGGGAATTAGATAGTGCATAATGATTGCGTTTTATGCAATTTATGATATTATATAATTTGAAATATGTATTTTGTTTGGCGTAAGTATTTGACAGAAAAACGTCGGCCATGGGAAAACATTGCTTATTCTGATTGCGAAGTAAGGTTATTTTTGGCATCAATTTCATATCAAATGAAGGCTCTCGAAAAAGTTTGTGCAGCCAAGTGAATAGACAACTGTTTGCTTGCGTGGTTGACCCCTGGCCGCAGATCACACATCAGACCTTGAGTTGATTTATCTGTTAGTACCCAGCAAACGTGCGTTCAGCACTTTCGCATACAGTTGTAAAAACTTTTCCATGTGTTGATACATTTTCTAATGAGTATTTATCTTTTCCATTTCTCAATGATTATACATGCTGCTGTACTACTCCTGAACTCCTGAATAGGCTGTCTAGTTGTTGTAGTTTTCCGACACGTTGATGAATCTCTTATATATTTACGGTTCCCTATTTACAATGAATATAACGTACTGCTGCACTACTGCCAAACTGGTGACCAGATGGTGCAATTCAAATCGTTTTCCAAAAATCAAATCGATTTGCCCATACGTCAAGCGTCAGTCATACTTCGCAAGTGATACGTGAAATATTTTGAAATTTATAATTTAAACAGGTCTTTTTTGCTCTAATTAAAGATGACATGAATACAAAGTAATGCAAATGTGATGACATGAATGCAAAGTAATGCAAATATACTATTGGTGACATTATAGCTGGGCAGCCATATCAATGTCCTGCTATACTGCTTCTAAGGCAGTAGTACAGCAGTACATTTTACGTGCTGCTGTTTCACCACTTCAGCAGTAGTATAGCAGTGCTTTTGCACTCCTTGTATTCCTATCGTTTGTCTTTTTCCTATTTGTGGGATGGAAACGATCAATCATGAAACAAAACATATTACACGTACGCGGGTAATATGAAGTAAATAGGTGAATTTTGGGGTAAAATGCTATCTCTAGCATTAAAAGCATTCACGGGTTTACTCACGACTTCTACAGCACTTTAGAAGTAGTGCTGTGTTTGCTGGGTAGGTACCTATGTCGAATCAAGGGTGAACTGAATATAGTGGAACAAATCAATTCACACTTGTACACATTCCCAGCAAACACAGCACTACTTCTAAAGTGCTGCAGAAGGCATGAATAAACCCGTGAATGCTTTTAATGCTAGAGATAGCATTTTACCCTAAAATTCACCTATTTACTTCATATTACCCGCGTACGTGTAATATGTTTAGTTTCATGGTTGATCGTTTCCATCCCCCAAATAGGAAAAAGACAAACGATAGGAATACAAGGAGTGCAAAAGCACTGCTATACTACTGCTGAAGTGGTGAAACTGCAGCACGTAATATGTACTGCTGTACTACTGCCTTAGAAGCAGTATAGCAGGACATTGACATGGCTGCCCAGCTATAATGTCACCAATAGTACACTCAGAAAAATGTCACTTTTTTTAGAATCACTTTAAATCAAAAGTTGATATCACTTTGAAATAAAAAGCGAACCTTGAACGAATTTCACTTTATTATAAAAATTTTCTTTTCTAATCAAAATTTTTCATCATTGAATTAAAAAGAAAACGTATATGGCGCCAAATCATATTTGAACATTTTTGATTCAAAAATTTTGATTGAAATTGAAAAGAAAATTTTTATAATAAAGTGGAATTCGTACAAGGTTCGCTTTTTATTTCAAAGTGATATCAACTTTTGATTTAAAGTGATTCTGAAAAAAATGACATTTTTCTGAGTGTATATTCGCATTACTTTGCATTCATGCCATCACATTTGCATTACTTTGTATTCATGTCATCTTTAATTAGAGCAAAAAAGACCTGTTTTAATTATAAATTTCAAAATATTTCACGTATCACTTGCGAAGTATGACTGACGCTTGACGTATGGGCAACTCGATTTGATTTTTGGGAAACGATTTGAATGGCACCATCTGGTCACCAGTTTGGCAGTAGTGCAGCAGTATTTTATATTCATTGTAAATAGGGAACCGTAAATATATAAGAGATTCATCAACGTGTCGGAAAACTACAACAACTAGACAGCCTGTTCAGGAGTTTAGCAGTAGTACAGCAGCATGTATAATCATTGAAAAATAGAAAAGATAAATACTCATTAGAAAATGTATCAACACATGGAAAAGTTTTGACAACTGTATGCGAAAGTGCTGAACGCACGTTTGCTGGGTTGAGTTCAGAAAGGTCAGTCTATCAACCAAGACTGGCAGCGGATTGTAAAGGCACAACTTTACTTTTCGAATGAACTGTTTGAGACAAGTAATATTTTTGTTTTGAAATAAAAAACAAATGAAGTAATAGCAAACAATTTTCAAGTATATGCAAAAAACGAAAAAAATAGGAACATTTCAATTCATATTTCTTTAAATATTTATATATATATATATATATATATATATATATATATATATATATATATATATATATATATATATAACTCGAAAATTTTGTTCACGAAAACAAACGACTGGATAATCCGATCATAATGAAATTTACAGGACATGTAGGTATTAACTAAAACCAGGTCTGATAGAAGTGATTTTGAAATGCGGGCAACCCTGTGGCAGTGGTACCATCTTGAAACATCACTGCTTTTTGGCCTATAGCTTCCGATTTAGCCATCACAATTTAACAAAATTAACACAATATTTGAAACTTACTTTAAACAACATTTGGTGAAAATTGAATTGAAAAATTAGAATCGAGCTGCCAGCTATGGTGATTTTTCTCTGCTAAATCTTGCAAATTTGCTCAGCAAAACAAAGCTTTTTTCCCTATTACTTCCAGTCCAGTCATAAAATCAAATCGAAGTTCATGCAGTAAATGGACCTTAATGTAAACCAAATGTCGTAGGAATTTCGTACAAGAATCATGAAAGGACTGCCAGCTATTAACATTTTTGTAATTTTGTTGAATTTCTTTACTAAGCGATTATGTCATTAGATTTGCAAATGGGAATGATCCTGCAATGAAAATTAACAGCAATTATTAACGCTTTAAAAACTTGAAAAGTTTTGAGGATGATAACCCTAAAATTCTTTTCACCCGTATAACTTCCAGCGCAGTGATTCAATCGAAACGAAATTCACATGGTGGATTTAACTTAACGTGAAGCAGATTTGGTATATATTTTGCTTTACTGCTATCATAGGGTAACCAGCATCAGACATTTTCGTAAATATTGTATCAACCGATGCTTCAAATTACATACTCATATGCAAAGCATTCGCAATAAAAATAAGGAAACAGTTTTTAAATTTTCCGAGTTTTGAAAATTTTACGGATGGCAGCCGCAAACAATGTTTAACCGCTGAAACTTTCGATGAAATCCTCCGATTAGAACGAAATTTAAAGGATAAGTTGATTTATGTATATATTTTTTCAATATATTTGAAGCAGGGTAAATTTCCCAACATATTTAAGCAAACCATAACGATTCCACTATTCAAATCAGGCGATAAAACGCTTATTAGCAACTATAGGCCAATAGCACTGATCAAATCATTTGCGAAAATATTCGAACGTTGTATAAAAAATCGAATCTCGAACTTCCTAGAAGACAACAAACTGATTCCCGATTCTCAGTATGGTTTTCGAAAAGGAAAAAGAGTAGATGACGCATTGGGAAGCCTTATGCAATACGTATTGGAAAATTTTAAAAACAAACAAAAAACGTTAGGCATTTTTCTGGATTTTTCTAAAGCCTTTGACATAATCTCCCACAGCAAGCTTAGGAGAATATTACAAAAAATAGGAATAACGAACAAACCTTTAAAGTTATTGACTGACTATTTGTGCAATATACCACATATAGTTAGACTAAATGGAACAGACAGCAACCCAAATTTGAATACAAATTATGGTCTCCCACAAGGTACAGTTCTATCCCTCCTGCTGTATCTTATATACGTGATATCCTTCTTCAAATTAGCAAACAATAAAACTAAAATAGTAGGCTTTGCTGACGATACGGTCATCTTAGTATCAGAGCCTGATTGGGAAACATGTAACAGTACAGCTACAGTAGCGATGGAAAAAATTATCAAATGGACAAATGACCACTCACTCAAACTCAACATTAATAAAACTAATATTTTACCATTTGCCACTAAACAAAATGAACTCCCCCCAAATGACTATGGAATAAATATCGTTACAACAGAAAACGAAATTCAAAGTTCAATAAACCTCAAAATAACTTCAACGACAAGATACTTGGGAATAACTATAGACAGCCATCTAGGATTGAAAGATCATATAGCTAACTTAAATAATAAACTAAAACAACTCGTCTACATCTTTTACAAATTGAACTGAATAGTAAAATTGGAAGACATAAAAATGACATGTAATACCTTATTCCAGTCAGTACTCTCTTACGGCATTATTGCATGGGGTGGAACATTTGACACTCATTTAAAACACTTACTGTTAATACAAAAAAGTGTACTAAAAACAATGGCAGGCGTTCCCCTGACGAATCCTTCAAATCAAATATATACACTTACAAGCACACTCAACCTAAAAAGTTTATACACTGTAAAATTATTGGCATACGTAATTAAAAAGAATATACTCATACCTTTGAATCACACTGCAAATACGAGACAGAGAGATGTTTGTATGACAACAATGCTTGCAAATACGACACTAGAACAAAAACAACTCATGTATATTGCCCCAAGATTATATAATGGACTCCCAAACCATTTGAAGGAGTTGTCAGGAAATGTCCAGGCATTCAAGAGGCAACTAAAACTACATTTACTAAGAACACAGACACCTGGCCAACTTGACCCCGACCGAGAATAACCCCATTGGACTACACCTATATCCATAGTCAATTACAAAAAATAGAAATTCTGATCTTGTTCCTCTTATACAAAAATCGAACTTATTTAGCCACTAAGAAATCCGAATTTATTCTGTGTAACCCTGTATGTGAACTTATATATGACCTTTTGGTTAGCCCCGATCACCTATATTGATTAGACTATAAGATTATAAATAACTTAGTATCTACACTAATATCTACATATAAAATACTAGGCATAAGAAAAACTATTGTAAGATTACTCCTCCTTCCATGCCACAAGCCTAGCTTATTTTGGAAGGAGTAAACTAACACAAATAAATGAAATGAAATGAAATGAAATGATGTATGAGCTTGTTATGGTAAACTTATTGTTGCTTCGTTGGAAAAGTGTTGCAAGCGCTGAACATTTTCGTCATTTGTGTTATAGTTGCGTTTTGTTGCTTTGGATAAGGAATGGTTGATATGATACTACAAAAAAGTGTATAACGTCTTTCCACTTTTTTTTGTCACTCAAAAACAATTTCTTCGAAAATCAGTTTTCTAGCGTTTCTGATGCGCTAGCCTTCTTATTTTTAAGCACGTTGCTTAGTGCAGCTGGTCTTTTAATTTTTCATAGACAAATAATATGGATTTATTTTAGTAAATCCTTAGCATACATTTAATCTTTTGAGGGTTTAAGTGGGGTTATTGAATTCGAAATTCGTCATTCATAATTTGTTTGTTTATTGATGTGCTCGTAATTTGTAGTATGTATCGTATTAAGCTCATTTATACTTATTTTCTGAACTTCTTAAAAATATAAATTAAATAACACCTAAAAGTTGTTTTAATGTTAACCAACTTTTTCCAGCTTGTAAAAATATTTTAAATTAAAGCCGATTTTTTCCTTTTGAAGCTAGATATATTTGAAATTTTTAACAGATATTGATATTTCGAGGGTAAACAAAGGCCAAATTGCCCTCAAAATATCGATATCTGTCAAAAATTTCAAATATATCTAGCATCGAAAGGAATAAATCGGTTTTAATTTAAAATACCTAAAAGTTATTCACGAAAAGAAAAATTCGAATGTTACAGGAAAACTTTAAAGGTAGAATGTTTTCAAGTTTTTCAAAAGTTAAGTTCCTTAAAAGCCATCTTAATAGCGCTGAATAGAAAAACGCCAAATACACAATCTTCAAATAAAAAAAATTGTTAAAAATACTAGCAGTAGAAAAATATTTTCATAAGTTATGACCTTCTTGTTTGACTCGTAGAAATTAATCAGAATCATAACAATACGAGAGAGCATAAAGGACCAATTAAACGATTTGTTTGTGGTCATAAAAAAGCTTTAGAAAAATTGACCCGTATGTTGCGAGTTTGAAATGGTAAATGGTCAATTTGATTGACAATACGCTGCCTATAAAATTAGCATTTAGATTTTCTAGTGTGTTTTCGATGCACTATTAATGTAGAATATTACATTTACTTTTGCGCCACGTTTGCTGAAATAGAGAACTGATTCTGATCCACAAATGAAAACAATTAGCAGTAAAAACACCTTTCGCCTTAACGTGCACAAAAAAGCCATGTGAAAATAACTTGAAGAACATTTTCAAATCATTTTCAATTTCATAAATGTATAGCACACTTTTTTATACTCACTATGCGATTTTTTTGTTGCGAAAATTCATACACGATGAATTAATTTTTCTTATCTTTTGCTCGCACGCCAATCACTCAATGCACTTTACAGATACTAAGTGCGTTTAATTGTTTGCCGTCAGATAAGATACGCATCTTAAGCTGATGCATAAAATAATCCAAGTCACGATTTTATGAGAACATCAAACTGATATGCTGCATTACTTACCGCCATTTAGTAAAATTTTGCTAGTAGAACTTTAGACAATGAGTAGCTAGTAGAACTTTCTGCATTCGGATAGTGAACATGCATAGTGGCAATGCCTCACGTTCAGTCTAAAATTAAATGGGAAAATTCTCAAGCGAATTCCATACCACCAGCGTTGCACTGCTGCAGCAATTTTACAGAAATTAGTATTTTCGAATCATCATAGGCTTTCAAAGGAACTTTGACGTCCAGACTTAAAAAATTCAGGCTGGTATGCTAGTGACCAAAAGTAATGAACCTTATCGATAAAAGCACATTTTAAATTATCAGAGCTGAGCTTTGCTCGCTCAGTAGTTTTTTGCGGATGGTAATATAATAATTATTGACGAAAGAAATTAGGTAATTAAATGACTCTTTTTATAATAATTTTCAATGTTGATTAATAAGAGCAATATGTGAAAATTACCCTAAATATATAAAATAATTTACATTATAAATTTTATTGTATGCGTAAATCATATGCACAAATAATGATTGTATTTCGTATAGCTTGTAGGCCAGGGGTGGCCAAACCATGGCGCATACGCCAAATATAGCCCATTAAGGTAGGTATCCATATGTTGCATTTCTTCCGTATCGTATACCTGTTGCGTATCATTCACTAAAAGGATACGGTGTCCACACTACTCAATATTCCATGTATCATCAATACGATCCGTTGCAAAAAGCTCGATACGCGGCTGCAATATTTTTATTCACTAACCGATACTGTGCAATGCAACTTGTCCAAATATGACTCCACTTCGTATCCTTTGATGCGACACATTCACGTGAAATTTCCATACAAAATTTCACGTGAAATCTGTTTCGGCGAAAATTTAGCTTGAAAATAAGCAAGAGTGGTACTCTGTTCTTAGCGTGAAAAGTTGCTTCGAAGTTGCTTTCGCTTTGAAAATGTAGATGGCACTGAAACATGTCTCCAATCATTTCACGCCAATTTAGTTTGTGCAGTTCATTCTTTCGAGCTAAAAAGTGACATTTGGTGTTTCAATTTGAAAATGGAGCAGTGCAAATGTCTTTCCAATAAGAAAATCGATCGAAAAGTGAAATTCTTGACATTTTATCCGTCAGAAATGAGCAGTGTCTCTGCTTTTCTCCATTGCCAAAATTTTCGCTCCAAAGAATGACCAGATAATGGAGACATGTCAAAATTTAGCTTCACGATTATCTCAGTACCAGCCTTTATACGCCAGGCTCGCATTGTTTTCGCTAAAGCATAGTGCTGTGTTCGATTTCACCTGAATTTTCATACAAAATTTCACGTGAAATTTGTTTCGGCGAAAATTTAGCTTGAAAATAAGCAAGAGTTGTACTCTGTTCTTAGCATGAACAGTTGCTTCGAAGTTGCTTTCGCTTTGAAAATATAGATGGCATTGACAAATGTCTCCAATCATTTCACGCCAATTTAGCTTGTGCAGCTCATTCTTTTGGGCTAAAAAGTGACATTTGGTGTTTCAATTTGAAAATTGAATTGTGCAAATGTCTTTCCAATAAGAAAATCGATTGAAAATTGAAATTCTTGACATTTTATCCGTCCGGAATGAACAGTGTCTCTGACCTGAACAGCGTCTCTGGATGACCAGATAATGGAGATATGTCAAAATTTAGCTTCACGATTAGCTCAGTACCAACCTTAAGAGGGGAATATATGTCAGCACCAAGACTGTTGAAGGAGAGACGAAAGTATCTTAGCGTCCCACGACTTCGAAGCCTGTGCTGCTCTCAGAAACATCGAAAAACGCAAGGCTTGGACCCAGGTTATTTTTCCCAACGAGGAAAATTTTTGAGCGTGGGTTTGGTGGAAGTAAGCTTGGTTCACCCGCACTACAAATGATATCAAGTGCATTGTAAATCATCCAGTAAATATGAATGTTTGGTGATATTTCTCCGAGCACGGTTTTCGATATTTGAGGCTCTTTTTTTCCTATGTTTGAGGCTCGTTTTTCAGGCTCTTAGGCTCTCTATCCGTGGACTTTAAAAATCGGTACAGAATATGTTTCTAACACCGAAAACACCGAAGCTATAACAATCCCAATTGCTTAACAATCCCAAATTAACAATCCCAATTGCTAACCCGATCGAAAATGTGTGGAAATAACGAAAAACCATCTCGCCAGACATTTTTTCTACAATTCGAAGCAACTGATGCACGTGTGTAAGCTGAGAATGGTTGGGGTGCACAAGGGCTCAGCACCAACCTACCGTAGACTAGGCTTTGGTGAGTAAATTCCCGATATAATTTTTGTTTTGGAGACGTTGTCCATGATGGCAAGGAGGAGTACACTAGAAGTGACCACAACTATATTATCTTCTGGTTGTCGGAGGAAAGCCTGGCCCCTCAGAATTCTAGACGGAAATTACTCGGGTGGAGTATTTCGAAGTCGGATGGGAGGAAGCTATTGGAGTCACTTGGCAACAGCTTAGGGCCCTGGAGAAATAGGTACGATTGTAAATTTCACCATGGACGAAATCCAGCGATGCCCCGATGCCACTTCGAAAGTCACTACCGGGCAAACAGGGTGCTTATGGGTGGACTGAGAAGATAGCGGAACTAAAACGAAGAGCTTTAGCATGGAGGCGTGGGGCACAGTGGTCTATTAGACGACAAGAAGCGTTGCTGCTTGCCGCCACCCACAAAAAAAAACAAAAAAAAAGTGACCGGGATCCTTGGGGCCACAAAATAGTATCGGGTAGGCTGGGCTACATGGGTCCCGACCCACCCATGGAGGCAGATGTCCTTAGGAATATTGTAGACTCGCTGTTCCCAGCGCACGACGTGAGAGCAGAGAACGACCACACAGTCCGCCAGGAAGATATCTCTTTGTTCACTGAAGAAGAACTACGAAGCACGAGTGTCAGAATGAAGAACCAAAAAGCACCAGGCCCGGACAATATTCCAGTAGAAGGCCTAAAAGTAGTGGTGGAGAGACACCCGTCAACATTACTACGTATGTACAATGAATGTTTACTAGCGGGTGTCTTTCCGTCATCCTGGAAAGTGGCATGCCTTGCCTAAATTGCAAAAGGAAAAGGAGATCCTAGCACACCATCAGCGAACATACCTCTCTGTGCATATTTGATACTGCGGGGAAACTTCTGGAAAGGTTGCTGAAACCTGAGCTAAAGGCAGCTATACGAAAAGCTGGTAACCTCTCGAAATACTAACATGGATTCCGCAGTGGCCATTCAACAACAAGTGCCATCCGTGAAATAATTAGCACAGTAGATCGCGAAGAGGCCACTTGTTATCGGGCTAGACCCATTGTGTTTTTGGCAACACTGGACGTCCGTAATGCTTTTAGCTCGGCGAGATGTACAGACATATTGGATTCTCTTCAGCGATATTTTCAAATAGAGGAATACTTGGTGGCAACGGTACAAGATTACTTGAAAGATCGCCATTTGGTTTATGAAACGCATCAGGGAACTGTACACAAAACCATTACAGCTGGAACAGCACAAGGGTCCATTCTCGGACCATACATATGGAATATTGCATATGATGGTCGCTTACGCCTCACTCTGTCTTAAAAATCTATGTGTGTTAAGTATTAGCCCACATCAATACGCTCTGCTAATTTCACGTCGAACCATTGTTTTTGTTAAGAGTTATGACAAATCAAAATTTGAAAAAAAAATTCTTTCTACTTTTAGGCACTCAGCGCCCACACAAGGCTTAAAATTTCCATTTTTTTATCATGAGCAAGCATTATATATATATATATATATATATATATATATATATATATATATATATATATATATATATATATATATATATATATATATATATATGATATATATAAATATATATATATATATATATATATATATATATATATATATATATATATATATATATATATATATATATGATGAATTTTCGGCGAAACGAGTTCAATACTAATGTTTTCTTATTGGGTGAAATCCCGAGAAGAATTCTCATTTTCAGGATTCGCGATGACCAATGATTGAATAGGTTTTTGGATTTACAAATTTGTTTAAAGGGAGGTTTGTTTTGGCCAAGATTGGTGCGCGGCGAGACCCCCTACCATCAAGGGTCTTGGCCCCAAACAGCATCTTCGGCCTGAAGCTGTCTTCCTCATCCTGGGGCCGCACGAAAAGAGGCAGTTTTTCCCCATTTAGATTTTTCGCGCGTTTTTTCTCGGTCTGAGTCTGGTTTCAAGCCCTTGCCTGAGAGCTACATTTAGTCCTTTAGGGACAAAAGCCCCTTCCCTCTTTGTTATATTTAGCATTAATTCATTTGAAGGATGAATAATACGTAGCGTCCCCCTTCTTTTTCTGGGAGCGAATCCACCCCATTTACAAGTGACCCACACCAGTCGCATAGTGCTAGCAAAGCGGCCTACCAGCATCCGTCGGGGCTGGATTAAAGGGTGCTCTGTTTATGCGGACGAGGGGCCTTCACGGCAATTTCTAGGGTACCTTGATCCCGGGGAACTTCTCTTTTGTTTATTGATTTGCCCCTGTTGATGGAATTTAAAGTAAGCCTCCAAACTTCTAAATATAAATGATATTTATTTAAAAACTGAATATTTTGTTATTTTCAAAAGATTCGAAAAATACAAATCAGGCTTAATTAAAAAAAACTACATATATTTCCCTAAAAGCTTACCGTAAAAAAATTAATTAGTGTAATTTTCATCATGTGTTTCCATCGTTTTTCCAATTTTTTACAAGAACTATCAAGAATTTGAAGAGCTCTCCGACTGAACTGTGGTCAATTAATTAATTACTGCTTTTCCACAAGGATATTTTGATTAGCTTCTTTGCTCATAGATTGAATTCAATATCATTCTCTGTCTCATTTTCCCTTTTTTAAACGAACATTTTCTTTTTTCTCCATGTACACCGTCTATTTATATGTGAACATATGGCATGTATACGATAGCCGGTCTTTTAGCTCATAATTTAGACAGATATCGAATATGGCTTCGGGATAGGCAATAATAACTCAAACGGTTATAGAAATCCGCTCGACTGGGCGGCACACCACATATGTACGGTTGTTTCAACTACTACCTACTCGTCCTATCCAACTTAAGATTACATGAATGCGCAAACTTCGAATAATGGAGTAGATAAATTGGAATCGGACATTTGAAAGATGTCCCCATACTATTGCATTAGTTAAATATTATTTATGATGACTAGTTATATTGCGCGGAGACAATGGGTCTTCTTTTCAGATAGCCCTTTCCCTAGCGCCACAATTACTGTATTCTTTTCAGTGATACTAACTTTGAACATCGAATGGATTACTCGTTGATTGGATAGGGTGTTTCGGTACTATTGTCGGGCACTACAATTCGGAAAGAGTTATTTATTGCTGATAGATATTAAACAAATTTGAAAATTTTTGTCTGGTCGTGTGTCCTAAATGACTTTTTCATACTTGAAGATAGACTTGTAATATATTTCATTTATTGTATAAGTGTGGCTAGTGTCGATGCTATCTATTATTTTTGACTACTTTTGCTACGTTTGCTGGGAAAATTTATCTCATGTAAGAAATAACGTTGCTGAGTAACCGCAACGGAAATGATTTCATTCCAATATGTGTGCAAGATGTCTTATTTATTACTTATAAACAAAAAAGCTCTTTTCAGGTAATTTTCCTTGATTAGTTAATGTATGCCAGAAAAACAAATGTACAGAAAAGCTAAACGATATTTTGCTCTAGAAAAAATCAGAATTGAATAAGTGTTGAAAAATGAAAACGTCATGAGAAATTAGATAATGTGGAGCACAGGAAAATCAGTCTTTAATCAGTTTTTATGACTTATAGACAGTTTTCTTTCATTTTAGCAAAAACTATGTTATAATCAAATATAACTCAAATCAAACTATCCTGACATAATCTATTTGATCCGGTGGGTAAAATTTTCGAAAGTCGACAAATTGTGTTATTGCTTAATTCGTTGAGTGCTATTTTGCTATTTTGCAGAATATTCAATATTTGACTGTGTTGGACATTCAGAAGGGAAACAGAGATCGAACCTGCATTGACATACTCCTAATTTTGAAATGCTAAACTTTAAGAAAGTAACGAAAACTCGCTGAAGCTCAGTGAATCTAAGTTAAAATTTTGATAATGAAACAAATTGTCTCAACATTTGTTTCATGACTGATCTCCGAGGACCATAGGCGAACCCGTTTGAGAGTGTTTCAGGAGCTAAAATTACAAACATGAAATTATCCAAATGTTCAGTTAAAAGTCATAACAGAAGATGAATCGTATAACGGCTCTGACCTTAATCAGAAGAAGACAACTATATCCCTAGATGAAAAATGTCAAGTGAAATCAAATGCGAAGTCCAAAATGGTTTATTTTTTTTGACATCCTTGTTGATTTTTTCTTGAAGACATTTTAGTCAATCAATAGTTAGGAAAGAAGAACCTGAATTGTAGTTCTCACGGTACTGGTTGCTTCACTACGCCAGTGCACTTACCCACGCAAAGATAAAGCAGTTTCCGACCAGAAAAAATCGGTTAGTTTTAATATTTTTACTACTTGTATTCATCAATTTTCAGACCTGGGGGCAACATTTTTCATTGACTCTAATTTTTTTAAAACATATCTCATTTTTCAATCACATCATTTGGATCAAAATTGGATGAGAATCGATTGATTTAGCCTTGATCTTGGAGACTATTAGACAGTAATTAAGACTCATCGAAAACTTCTTCAACCTCTAGACCCGTACGAGGGTTGTCGTGGGATAACTTTACTTTTACGGCTCGGAAAAAACCAAATTGAAATGAAAGAAAATCAAATGCAGAATACTCTTGTGAATTTCTCTGTAGATTATGCTTCGATGACCCAAATTATCAGATTGAATCATACCATAATCTATTTTGGTTGCTTGATGACGTTATGAATAAAAACTCATGGCTCAGCATGCAACACTGTAAGAAGATAATAATATTATGATAATAATAATAATATAAATTACTTTATTGAATTCGTTTGTGTGCTATGTAGTACAATATCTTAAGGTTAGAGCTTAAATAAAGTCTTTGCAAGCAAGTTTTGAGTTAAAATTTGTTTTTTCAGCAAGTTTTCTTGGGAGGTACATAGTATAGTATAATGGTATATAGTATTAATCTAAATTTAATAGAACTTAAAAACTTAGATTTATAATATAAGTTAACTGTGTGTACATTAATTCCCATTTTTATTTTTGTTTTGTTTTTAAAAGTTAACAGCTAGGGATGCAACCAGAGGACTATTGGAAGTTGCATATCCGTTGAGAAATTTTTATTTCAAGTGTTTAGAGATATGCAGTACTCTCTTCAATTTCACTGAAACGTGCAGCCAATTGGTTGAAAAATAAGAGGGTTGATTAAGAATGATTTTTGCACATTTGTTTCTATACATATGTTGACTTTTCATATGTGATATTACCCCATAGAAAATAATTGGATGCATTGTACACGTGAAATTCGCTGTTGAGAATCTGGATTTCCTACTGAAAATCCGATAAAAGTAATGAATGCTTATCAAAATTTTCAACTTTTTTACTTCGACATGAGAATGAAAGATAAGTTGCTGGTGGAACTGGATGCCCAAGTATTTTATGTCTTTTTCACAGAAAATGGTGAATCCCAAGATATTTAATTGTGGACCTTAATGCTCGTTTTTAGTGAAGTATGTTGCCTGAGTCTTCTCTGCAATATTTTTTTTTATTTTCCATTTGATATAGAAATTATTTATGAGTGCAAGCTGTTGTTGAAGGATGTTATATATCTCATTTGGATTGTGACTACCAGCAAATATTACGGTATGGTCCGTGCGCATGGCAATGTTGCAATAGGATGCCATTACTAAGGCGGACATAAAAATGTTGCTCAGAGTGGGGCTTAGAGCAAATCTTTGTGGACTTCAGACTGGTACTGCGTATGTATCGGAGAAAGCTTTGGATTTAACTGAGAAAGCCCTGGCCGATAAAAATGATTCGATAGTCTTGCCCAAGTGCACCACCACTAGAGATGGGCAAACGAGTTCATGGCTCACCACTCATCGCTCTTTTTTACAGTATTGTGCCGTACTTTCAGTACACTGCTCGCTGTACATTTCATTAAGTTTATTCGAATGAAAGATTTCGCTCGCCGACTAAACTGTACTTTTTCAGGCACCGCACTGTAAAAAGAACGGTCGGTGTTGAGCCATGAGATCTTTTGCCCATCTCTGACCAGCACAGGAGAGATTAAAACATTATATTGAAAGAATGGTGAATCAATACATCAATATCAATTTCGGCTCCCACTACGTTGTTGAAGACCACAACGTAATGCGATGTTTTAAATGTCAAGGATTCGGCCATAAATCCCAAACATGCCAGGCAAAGGAAGTGTGTGCTAAATGTGCTGGTAACCATCTTACCCATGCATGTACAGTATCTTCATTAAAATGCAATAATTGCATAATTAAAAATCATCTGCATACACAACATCGCGCAGACAGTTATGAGTGCCCGGAATTTAAGAGAATGATTGAAGTTAACCAAAAGCGAATCAACTATGGATATTAGATCAACAGCAAACGAAAAAAATTGTCTTTTAAACATTTTCTACGCAAACGTTAGAAGCATTCGTAATAAAATTGACGACATCAATATTTATTTATGTTCCAACAAAAACATCGATGTTGTAGTTCTTAATGAAATATGGATATATAGCAACGAACAGAAACTCTATACGCCGAGAGGATATACAGGCTATTTCTGCACAAGACAATCGGGCCGTGGAGGAGGCACAGCAATACTTGTGAAGTCAAACATTCGCTCAAAGCTTGTCAGCATGTCTGATAAATTTAACACTATAGTAGTTGAGCTTGCACTTAGTTCAGGAAAAATTAACATCGGCACATTTTATAAAGCGCCAAATGAAGAAGACCATCTCTTTCTCAATCATATCGACGAATTCTATTCGACTATAGATAAACTAATCACTGTAGCAGATACAAATATTGATATTTTAACATCTTCTGCCATATGCAGCGAATATCTCGATATAATTGCGACAAATAATGGAGTTGTATTTAACAAGACACAGCCAACACGCATCACTATGACGTCCAAAACACTACTCGATCATGTTATCATAAAACATCCAAACATGAGTGAACGTATGTCTTACAATGATGACGACTGGCCCGGCTTAGACCATAAAGTAATCAACTTATCCATCAAAGATCTCGTCAAAGCTAAAATACGGCCTAAAAAAATATCGATGAGCAGAACCAATAATAAAGATTTCTTAAGGAACTTCATAGATATTCTCCAAGGGTCTCCAACTTCGGACTTTGATGAGCTAATTGAGAAGATAACCGAAGCTAAGGTTAAAGCAACAACAACGAAACAAGTTCGTGTACGAGTACAATCTTGGATTACTAGGAATGTAATTGATGCTGCAAATCGAAAACGAACTGCTTACAAAAAATACAAAGCAGATCCAAACTCCACGTCCAAGAAGCAGATCTATTTATCTATGAAGAAGGAATCGAATCGAGCTATCATGGAGGCCAAAAAACGTTTCTACAGAAATAAGTTTGAAGCTTCAGCCGGAAATACCTCCAGATATTGGCAACTAGTAAATGAGCTCTTGTCTAAACAACAGAACAAATCTTCAACGTGCATAGAAGAACTGTTGATAAATGGAACATCCATTACAGACCCCGAAGAAGTAGCACAGCAGTTAAACAACTTCTTCGCTACCATTGGAACACTTGTCACCGAGCAACTGCAACGTTCATCACGCTCGAGTATTCATATTGAGCCTAATATGTGCACTTCAATTCACTTGCGTCTCACGGGTCCTGTTGAAATATCTGAAATAATCGACAACCTTAAATCAAAGGTTTCTCCTGGTCTGGATAGTATAACATCGGAGGATATTAAATTTCTGAAAAATCATATTTTGGAGCTTCTAACTACAATAATAAATAAGCACCTAGCAGCTGGTACATTCCCTGATTGTCTTAAACTGGCGAAAATCACTCCAATCTTCAAAGGAGGTGATCCAGCAGATCCATCAAATTATCGCCCAATAGCTGTCACAAGTGTCCTAAGTAAAATATTTGAAAGAGTCATTCAAAAACAATTGCTTCAATTTATTAAGGCTAACTCCATTTTGACGCCAATTCAATATGGCTTTCAAGAAAACAGTAGTACACTAGCAACGACATTAGATGCAGTACATTTCATCAACAATGGATTGGATAAGGGCGACTATGTAGCGGCAATCTTCGTGGATTTGAAAAAGGCCTTTGACACCATTAACCACGAAATCCTGCTTCAGAGGCTCGAAATATACGGAATCCATCACAACTTCAAGCTGTTAATAAAGGATTATCTGCTCAACAGGCGTATTATTACAACTAACAATATGTCTAAAAGTCAGGAATGCACTATAAACATCGGCGTTCCTCAAGGATCAATCCTTGGGCCATTACTGTTTTTACTGTACATTAACAGCGTACAGGACATTTATCTTTTGGGAAAAATAGTTTTATTTGCTGATGACACACTACTGCTGTATTCCGGTAAAAACGAATTAATTCTCCAGCAAAATATAAATGATGACCTAGGAAAATATTGGAATTGGCTCGAACAAAGTAAATTAATAATAAACATCCAAAAGACTAAATATTTAGTATTCCAACAAAAAAACAAGCAGCAAATTAATCCGTCATTACAAATCAATGGAATACAATTGGAAAAGGTCAAGTCAATTAGATACTTAGGACTAACTTTAGATGAGAAAATGTCTTGGCTACAACATATCAATAACATCAGACTTAAAGTAGCGCCTATGATAGGAATCCTAAAAAAATATGATTTTTTATCTCTCAACATCAAACTTGACATATTCAATGCTTTTATTTTGTCGAACATCTCTTATAGAGCAGTTTTGTGGAAGCAAACATCGAAACAAAACATCGATTTGATCGGAAGACTAATCACTAAGGCTATCAAGACTATATACAAAATGCCAACTTTGACTCCAAGCTTACATGTGTATCGTGAAACAGGACTACTAAGCATACAACAAATAATGTGTCTTGAACAAGGAAAGCTAATATTTAAGATACTTAACAAAAAACTCAAATGGCCATATGTTATAAGAAATGTTAGAGAAATAACTCAGACAGCCACAAGATCGGCGAATAACTTGGCGATCAAAAAAGCTAGGACAGATCGTTTGAAAATGGATCCAGTGCAACAGTCTTTGGCTTATTACAACACCTTACCTGAGGATATAAGAAATTCAGCGAATTTCGTTAAATTTAAGGAAAATCTACGATCATTCCTTTTACAAAGATAATGAAGACGCCAACCAGAGTTTTTTCTAAACTTTTCTCTGGGCATAAGTCTTGACGACAAGAAACAGGCGATATCATCTGAAGACGATAGTTTATAATGAAGTGCTTTCCCTTATACCAATATTTTATTGTCTGGAAAGTACGAAGTTAGCATATATTGAGGAGAATTGATGCACACGGACCGTGCATTTTGATTGAGTGATGGAGAGAGTGGAAGGAAGGAGGTAAAAAAAAAAAAAAAATATATATGAGTCCATCTCATAGAACGCGGGCACGTAAGGAAGAAAAGAAAGAGCTCAGAACAACCGAGAAGAGACTTCACAGACAGAAGAAAGATGCCTGGGAATAGAAAGAGCTAGAAAGCGAGGTCCGCAGCAGACACAGAAGTTCTACCAAATAGTCCGAAACACTACACAGTACACGTTCCGTAAGGACAAAGAGGGTAATCTGATCACCGATTCTGAAGTCATTCTGGAGCGATGGAAAATGCACTTTAGTGAATTGCTAAACGGTCAGCTCAAAGACGAAATGAAGGCTCCCGCAATGCAAGCAGAAAACCTTATGTTGCCACCACCAAGCATAAAAGAAGAAGAAAGAGCCATAAGTCGGCTGAAATTTAAGAAAGCCCCTGAAGCCGACGGGAAACCAGCTAAGCTGATCAAGTATGGAATGCCCAAATTGCACCAAGCAATTCATAAAATCATATTGCACGAATGGAAGCATGAAGAGATGCTAAAAAACTGGCGCAAAGACAAAATACGCTCCATATATAAGAATATATTAGGGGATCGGTAGCTTAGCTTGCTAACGCGTCAGTCCGAAGCAGCGATCTACTGCCCGCGGGTTCGAATCCCGCCGTGCCAATGGCTGCATTTGTTCGTCTTGTGTTGTCTTAACAGCCGGCGACTGGGCATAATACCAGCGCTCTATTAATTAAGTGCCACAGTAAAGCTTTAGTAGCGACTAGGCATAACACTAGCGCTTTAGAAAATAAGAAAAAATGTGGCACTTGAATGAATAATGGAATAATTGATATCGGCTTCTCCCATATGTGTCTCCCTACCGCCATCGCTAAGCATTTGCTTCAAAGGGGAATCCCCTGAGCTTTGGCATTATCATAGAAAAAAAAAAGAGATGTAGGCTTGTGCAGCAGCTATAGGGGTATAACATTGTTCAGTACCTGCTATGATATACTCTCGTGTATCCTAAAGCCATCATCGGACAATATCAATGTGGCTTCATCCTAAGCAAATCAGCAATTAATCAGATCTTTGCTCTCAGGCTGGAAATGGAAAAATGTCTGGTATTCAACACTACACTGTACCATCCATTTACAGACTTTAAGGCCACCTATGATAACAAAGTCAGGGTAGAACTGTATAAAGCCATTAGAGAATTTGGCATCACAAACAAAGTGACACAGTTGCGTAGGTTGACCATGACCAATGTTTGATTGCTATCCAGATCGTTCAACATTTTCAATGGGCTCCCACACGTTGATGGTCTGGCCTGCCTCCTCTTCAACCTGGCGTTGGTGAAAGCAATACAAGACTCTGGCACATCAACGAGAGGGACATTCGACGCTAATACTGGCTTATGCAAATGATATAGACATAAGTGGAAGATCAGAACTAGCTTTACGAGAATCCTTCATCCAGATCAAGCGAGCGGCACAAAAACTGAGGCTGCACATAAAATTGGTGGCAGCATCTGCAAGAAAAACACCTAGAGTTGGTCGAACATTCAGGGTAATTGAGCATAAATTTGAAGTAGGGCTATCTTTCAACTACCTCGGGTCTATTGTAGCAAAATACACTCTAACCTCTTAGTCGCGTTTGAAAAAAAAGTTTTGCGGAGAATGGTTGACCTCATATGTAAAGAGGGATGATTCGGAAGACGCTACAACCATGAGTTGTACGCCATCTACCTAGAAGCGATATAATTAAGAAGATAAAGCTTGGTAGATTCCGGTGGGCAGGACACCTAGTTCGAATGAGCAAAGAGGATCTGGCTAGGAAAACCTTTTGAGGTAGATTTTACGGCAGAAGACAGCATGGGAAACCTTGCTTGCGCTGGAGTGATGGTGTTGACCAAAGCGCTCGGAGCTTACGAGTGCCCAATTGGATGATATCGGCTCACGATCGGGATCGATGGAAAAAAAAAACAGTTGACGGAGGCCAGAATCGTACCCCGGTTATAGTGCCGATGATGATTATGAGTTCATCATTCCAAACAGTATCGTCATGGAACTAAGCCTCTGGATTTCTTATCACTGAAGTAATTTTGTACATATATTACTACTCTATATAGTTGATGCGTTGTCGAAAGCTTGGGTCAAAAACCAAATTAAAAATCAGGAATTGTTGCAGACGACTCAATTAATAATCGAATTCTAGTGACTGTAATTTTTTCATATACTTTGCTTAATGAAGGCATATAGCAAGCCATAGCTCCTGGCGATGTTAAAATTTTTCTCACGTTTTAATATTGCAACAACGCTCGCATTTTTCCAAGCTGAAGGAAAGTGTCTATATTACAGGCTGATGTTGAAGAAACATATAAGAATGCATGACAATTGCCTTTCAAGGGAGATTCTTGGCTATAATATTGGTTTAGTAAGGTTTTAATTTTAAAGTTTTCAAAATTGAACAAATTTTGGATGAATATTCAAATTGCAGATTTTATTACTGACTAGCTTTGAAAAGTCATAGATTTGAGAGTATGGTTTAGGCAATTGATTTATCATCGTACAATTGATTTACCACCGTCAATGGGCGAAATGCATTAGATTTGGTTTTTAATAGCTTATGTAACTGCCACAGTTTGCTAGAGCCAGTTTTTTAAATTAACAACAGTTTGTTCAATCGATCATTAAGCATAGTAAAGTAAAGCAGATTTGACTATTCAGCTTACTAAAATCGGCAACTCTGTTGGCTAAGGTGCCAGTCCAAAGCAACAATCTGCTGGCCGCGGGTTCGTATCCCGTCGTTTTCTCATGGTTGAATTTCTCCGTCTTGTGTTGTTTTCATTCCCGACGACTGGACATAATGCCAACGCTCCGCTAATTAAGTATGCCATCATAGTTTTAGTCGTGCCTAGGCATAACATCAGCTTTTCACAAGAATACAGTGTGGCACGTAAAAAAGTTAAATTAATTGTAATCGGCTTCTCCTATATCCCCCTCCCTACCACCATAGCTAAGCTTTGCTTTTTTTTTAAAAAAAAAGGTAAGCCTTATAGCCCGTCCAGACTACACATACTTATGTATGCGCATACATAAGTATGTGCAAAAGATGGTCCACACTGCAACGATATCTGCACATACATTTTACCCTTGGCACAAAGTACCCATCAAATCAATGAAAAGTAAGCGCTAATGATATGTTTGTACATACATTTTCGAGCAATAGCGCATACAATTGTATGCGCATACATAAGTATGTACAAAAACGGTCCACACTTGAAATTAGCACAATGCGCATACGTATGCAGATACAAAACTATGTGAAAACTACTAGTGTGGACCGTTGTTTCCACATATTCATGTATGCGCATACAATTGTATGCGCTGTTGGAAAATGTATGTGCATATTTATCATTATGCTCATGCTTCTTTTATTCAGAGAAGAATGAATGATTCTGAATCATACAGGGCTATCAATTTCATGCTTGAGAAAGTAAACTTGAAAAAAGAACACACACAATATTCGGAAAGTGATGTAATTTTTACTTCATTGTAAAGATTTTTTCAAAATTTGTTTTCCAATATTCACTCCTTCTTTCCATAGAAATAGAAGTACCTGAAAATTCACAGAAATAATCCTGAATTACATTGCCATGCAGTTCAGTGCACTGATATTTAGAGCTGATGTAATTGCATGTGGCAATTTAGATTAACTGCAGTGCACTGCAACGTTTAGGCTAAAGCTTGTCGCAGACTATTCCGTCACGACACGGCACGACATAGAAAAATGTCGTACGACAGTCGGTAGACCAACGCATACTATACCGAACCGACCGACACATCATTTTGTGAAAAGTGTTCAGAAAATGAATTATGTTTGATGTAATGGAAAATGTGTATTGTTACAAATTGAAAAAATAATAAAACTGAAATTAATTGTAATATCTTCCCATCTATTTGTCTTATTTTGTGTGTTGCCGTATTTTTTTGAGCTTATTTCATACAATTCTTTCTACAGGATGGCGTAAAAGTTTCTGCTTTTTTATATGAAAAATCAACCCGAATAAATTAGTGGGAAAAAGCTATCTTTCCAAATTTTGAAACCCTCTTCTATTTTTCTTAAACCTACATAGCTTTAATTAATTCAGTGATGATACCAAAATAATGACTGTTGTTGTTTAGAGTCGGTAAAAACAGGTAACACAGTTCAAAGAGGATTATTATATCGAATTTTTTTTTAAACCTGAAAAATTTTGGCATTCTTCAACGGGTCGAACTAATAATAATGGTAAATAGTCTACTTTACGTGAAAGTTTCAGAAAGCGAATTTTAGATTTTGTTGAAAACGAATGAGGGCATAATTCATACTAATTATATATTATGTTGCTTCAAGTGTGTTAAATGTTGTACAGGAAATACTAAGGACAGAAATTTTTACGCAGCCCGGTAGTTTCTGGCCAAAATTTTACATCCTTTACCAGTTCGATATTTTTTTTTATTTCAAAATGCCTATCGACAACTGATGCTTATCAGGAATTGTTCAGAAAATGCATTATAATTAATACTATGGAAAGTGTGTAATGTGAAACATTTAAAAAAATTAAAATTGAAAAAAAAAAATTCTTCTCATATATTTTCCTTCCTTAGTGATTTATTGTAATTTTTTGAACTTATTTCATATAGCTCTTTCTATTTTCTGGCCAACAAATTTACTTCATCCATTTCCAATTCGTAATTTTTTTTTTAAAATATCAAACTGCCGAACGACAACTGATGCTTATCATAAAATCTATGAAGCTATATGAAAGCCTGCACACTTAACCGACACGACACGCTACAACGACGTACATCATTTGTCGGATTGGATTGAATTCGAACATCCCAAACGATAAAAATTTTTTGCTGTCCTGTCGTGTCGTGACGTGTTGGTCAAGTGTGCGGGCGTTCCTACAATTACATATAATTTATTCTGACAGATTTTTGTCGTGTCGTGTTGTGACGTGTCGTGTCGGAATAGTGTGTGGTATGCTTAATATCTAAAAACACTGCACACTGCATCGGTTGACATTTGTTTAAAAGTAGTTGGCCGGGCAAAAATCATTTAAATTGAGGCGTAAATTCCGTTCCAGGCATTAAATTTTAAATGGACGAAAAACAGATGCAGAAAATCTAAATATCAAACCTCCACAAATTAATTTAACATTAATTATCAGAACAGTGCACTGCTTTCAATGTGTTTTGCAATGCATGCACTGCTTTGGCACTGCGCTGCACTGCACTGCATGGCAATGTAATTCAGGCTATACTCACAGCCGCCTAAGACTTAAATACGTCCTAATTTAACATAGCATTGAGCTAGTACATCTTTGTCCTGCGAAAAATTCTGCTCGATCGGATCGACACGACACCGTTCAGGAAGAAATCTTACTTCGTGCTCTGTTTGTCTTATTCTGTCTCGCAGTCTGAACCATTGGCTTCCACTTACTCTTGGATATGCAGATGTTTGCGCATACAATTGTATGTGCGGTTTGGACGTCCTTATATGTTTGCACATACTTTTGTATGCGCATACATAAGTATGTGTTATATAAGTATGTGTTATATATGGATTTGCATGAAGATAAGAGGCAGCTAAAAACGCACTCGTGTAGTTAGCTTCATACAAACTCATTTGTTATATTTTCAAGCTCAAAAGCTCGGCGGAAAAAACGCGGCGATTGCTCCGCTCATGTAGTTTGGCTCTAAATCGCTAGCAGCGTGTTTTTATCACTGCCTTCGAATTTTATTTTGATGCTTGATAAGTTTTGATATTGAGCTATCGAATTTAGTTTGGGGATATTCGTATTGCATTTTTGGAGTGGTAGCGTCAAGTACCCTCATAAGCAAAGTCACGATATTAGTCACAATATCGTCAATCTGAGCATGATTTAAGGACTCGCAGAGGTCGCAATCATCAGGAAATGAACTTTCGTTTAAGTATTTACGCAACAGATCACCTGATGTTTAGGAATATATAGAATTCTGTAAGAAAAGTGTTTTGAGAATATGTCATCGCTGCGAAAATATTTAGCCATGTGATAGAGAGCTGTCAACAAAAATTTTTTTTTTTTTGTAATCATGCCGGTAACGAATTTGAAATTTTTATGCAAGTAACAAAGAAAGAAATATTTTGAAGCAAGTATAAATATCACACCAATAAAATGACATCGATTTTTAGTTTTTTTTTACTTTAACCTATTTTCGTGGACTTATTTTGCAAAATAAATTATATAATGAAAAAATACAAAAGAGCAACATAGCGAAAATTGCGATAAAATGAAGCCAAAAAAACCTATCAAATTTACTTAAGTGCATGCTACTAAAAGCATTCAGGATATATAAAAGAGGCTAAATGCAATGATTTTCTTAGTAATAATGAGCCATTAATTATTCTCATAGAAGTTACTATTCAAAAACCACATAGCTAAATTTCAATTTTTGATCATCTCACAAAAACAATTCCATTCATTGATTGTTATTTGAAAAAATTGGAGATCATAATATTTTTTAGGAATTCTTTTTCGCAAAACTAAAATTTAAATGACTAAAAATAACATTTTCTACCACACAATGCTGAATTTTCGGAAGGTTTACTTTTCTGGATGGAATAAAACGTGGATTAGGAAAGTCAGAAGACTTTTAGAATCCGATCAATTCTCAATGAATTTCAGCCCCATATTAAAAGCTTTTGAAATAATTTCAGCTCTAGACCATCATATAGCTTACGTTACAAAAGTTTGAGTTGTGGTAATTTATTTAAAAAAGAATCCTTCTAAGAAAAATGTCACTCATTGGGCTGTCTACAATACAGTATATAATCGAATAACCAATCAGCCAGAAAAGCAATGCAGGACTCTCCAATTTTACTTTACATCATTAAACTGCAATCGCGTATTGATTACTTCACAAATAAAAGTCCAAACAATTCAAATCGGATTGAGAGCCAGAAGCATAGGAATGACACAGGCACGTGACACAGAAAATCGGTTATGCATAAGTTCGTACGAGCCCTGAAGTTATTAAAATCATCATCATTTGATGACTGGATACCAAGGAAAAGTTTAGCAGACTTCGTGTTCAAGGAAAATATTTATGAATTTTCGGCATTTTTTCATTCATCGTTTGGCGAAACTGTATACAATTTGCATGCAATCAACCGATTTGGACTATATATGATGATTGTTTTTGCAATACGTGCTAAACTCACTAAAAGATTTCGAAGCCAGAAAACAAAACATTTGTAGAAAGTCTCGACTCCAATTAAAATATTGCGTGGAGAATGAACAAAAACGAATCAAATAAGTATGGAAAAAAAATTCCAGTCAAGCACATTCGAATTAAAAACTTCCAGATCATCTGAAACATAGCTTATACTCTCCTAAATTGCTCAATACAATGAAATTTCAATCTGGGCTCTTGTTGGGAGTAAGAAATACAAATATTCTAACATCGTCATAAAGTCCATAATGCCGAAAAACAATCAACCATAATGATAACTATCTTCAGTGATTTTTTTCATACCAAATACCGAAATACACATCAACGAAATACACATTACAAACGAAGTTTACTCCAAAAGCAAAATGCTCCGAAGACCGAAATGCCATCTCAAAACTGAGAAGGATTATACCCGGCAAAAAAACTTTTCCTATCCTTCGCAAACAACCATCGCCGAGAGAACGCTGTCGACGATGGAAAAATGGAAACGCGTGAAAAAACTTTTCTCAAGTGTCCTTCAAGAAATCTCTGTCGTTCATCGTCCGGTTTCAGTTTAGCCCAGTTTTTCGTTCGAGAAAAGGATCAGTACCAGGACCAAGTAAATCCCCTTTACTAGTTAGTGCCTTTTGTATTTTTCTTCAACGTCATTTATGTCCATTTCTCTACCGAAAAAATCTCATCTCATCTATATCGTTGATGCACATCGGCCATTATGCCGCCGCTGCGCTTTTTCCAGCACTTCACTCTTTCCGTTGCATGGCTCCAAGTCCAACGTAAAGTCTACCGTAAAGTACAAACAGCACAGGCCCCTGCCTCCCATTCAAGTTGCCCTTTCGATAGATGAGCGCCCACACTGTCAGTAACACCCACTCATCGGTCGTCCTAAAATCTGCTCGATGTGATCCGCTTCTCAGTCGTGCACAGGGCGCTCTCTACCTATTCATAAAAACTTTTATCCTTGTGTTTTGCGGGTTTTAATTTATTTTGGCCATTTTGAAGCTTTCGCCTGTCCGATTCGTTCATCACCCGCTAAGCTGGGGGTTGGCTGACGGCAGGATGCAGAAAATTGCCAAAGTGGCATTACAACTCATGGACGGGGTAGCTGGGAGCAATGGGAAGGTGCTGGGGAGGTGTAGGTGGCGGTAGTGGTCGGTTGTTAATGCACGCAGCCAGCTTGCCGAACAAAGGCAAAGACCACCAAACTGAGAAAATCAATACGTGCCCGTCCGATGTCGTCCTTTTCGGGGGGCAAATCGAAGGTTGATCAGGATTCAGGACAACGATATAGGCCTGGCCAAGAACAGGACAAGTTGAGTAGCATTCGTCCAACCAGCGTTGCTGCTTCTTCCCTCATCACCACGGCCGATGCATCGATGCACGGGCCAAAGCGCGCCATGGGAGAGCACACAAAACAGTCAGTTTTCAGGGCAGGCGTGTGTGCACATATTGACTGACGGAAACAGCGATGGTGCTCCTTGCTGCAGAGCACGCGAAAAGAAAACAGAACAAAACAAAAGCAAAAGCAGCATCAGCACAGGCAGATCCCCAATTTGATGAGAAAGGACTTCTAAAGGGCATCAGTTGCATGCATCCATTTTGATATGAAACGCGTTCGAACCATCGCTCGGCACATATTGTCGAATCGACGAACGACAACATGTCCGTATGTCGTCCAATGATGCGATAAGCCTTTGCCTCAGTCGTGGATAGCGACGGGTGCGGAAGGGGAGCTTCAAAAGCCAAATGCATTTCGGCCTGCAATCAAACGAGGCAATGTAGGTTTTTGCTACTGTGCAACGAGTGTAAATGAAGTAAACTGAAACGCATAAAATATTTGCACGTAAGATGTATCCTCAGTATGTGTGGAACTTGAGAAAACTAATACTAAATACTAATGAAAACACACACATTTCCATTTGTGAAGCATAGATAATATGTTAATGTGTTATCTTTTTGCTTTAATATTCTTTGGTTTCATCGTGAAATATCCCCCAGTGCATTTGTCATGCTTAAGCTCATGTGATATTGAAGGACATTCAAGTCGAATCACTGGGATACCTTGACATACTTTGCTTCATCGGTTCCATATTTCGCTTTGCATGCTAAATAGAAATGAATGACGTTCTCTTTAACGCAGAATTTTCCTAACAAAATTTTCTATAAATTTCGCAGAGTATGGATTTAAAGACAAATTTTCGCCGTTTGGAAATTAGATATCGGCAAATCGTAAGGTATATGTTTAGTAAAGAAGTTAAGGTTTTATGCAAAAATTAAAAACGGAAATAAAATTATAATAAAAAAGCGATGCCAAGTAAAATAAACAAATATTAATAAACATAGATTTATAAAATAGAAATAAATAGCCAAATTAAGGCTATTTCTCATGAACGCCACATCTGATTGAGCTGAAACTTTCAGGATATATTGGTTTACTTCCTTATGTATTCAAGTTTCACCTAATGTTAGGTATTTTTAACACTTTGCCGCTGGCTTTTTGGTGATATTGTACGTAGCCTTATAAATCTATCAACAAATGACTTTCAAAAAACCAAGCTAAGTTTGCAAAATAATTTTTGAACGTTATTTAAATATGATATGAAACATTTTGAAAATTTTTAACCCTATCTGTGCACTAGCTGCCTAAAAACAGATCGTGAAAATTTGCGAAATTTTGAATTGCGATATCTTTTGATAGCTATATCACATCCAATCCAGTTTTTTATGAACATGCTGCCAACTCTCTAGTTATGGCAAGCACTGAAAGTGAAAACCTTCAAATCTTCGATCTTCCTAAAAAATGTTCGCATTTAAAGAAAACAACGAGAATCCTTGCCCAATGTGGCTTTATATTTAGCATCCCAAACTTTTGTCCGCAGGATCTCATGACCCTGTAATCAGATCTAATCCAAATTCGTAGAATGTATTTGCCTTAAGTAAGATGAGATCTCATAAAATCAATGTTGGAATATAGGCAGCACTGTAGCAGTGGTTCAATCTTGTAAAATCACGAAGAAAAAGAAACTGTTTTTTACCCAATAAATTCCGATTTAGTTATCGGGTTTTAAAGAAACTTACACAGTAACTGGACCTCACTCTAAACCAAGTTTGGAAAAATTTTTTTTTTTTAAACAAGGTCAGACCTGAACTATAGTAATTTTTGTCTCTTGAACCTTCAAAATTCACTCAGCGAAATAAAGGTTTTTGCCTGACATTTTCCAGTGCAGTTCAAATCAAAACGATATTCATATAGTAAATGGAAATTATTGAAGACCAAATTTGCTAGGAATCTAGTTGAAAACCCATGATAGGGCTGCCGGCTAAGTAGTTTGTGTAATTTTTTGTCATTTCTTTACCAAGCGATCTAAAATTTTCAAACCGTAATAATTTTTGTAAAAAAGTAATCCTATGACAACTCTTGTTGGGTCTATGAGTTCAAGCTGGCAGAGAGCTTCATTCACAAATTTACAATCAATGTGATTACGAGTGTGAAGTGATCAGTTCTACGACTCACTTTGTCCCTGATTAGCTTAGGTACCTATTCAGTGCTAGGTGAACTCAAAGCTGATTGCGTGGTCCCTCGTCCAAACCTGGATTTAACTGTGATGACATCTTTATCTCCTGAATTGTGACCAACCTCCGTTCTTATATGGGCACTTTCAGTTTTGGGAACAGGAAAAAGTTGCAAATGGGCGAGTTCGGTGAATACGGTAACTGAAAGATAATTACGGTGCTGTTTTCACTAGCTAAAAATCACTAGCTAGCAACGATGTGTGATATACACAATCACATACAACGATTTGTGGTATATCGTGACCCAGAAGCTATGAATTGTTTTTCTACAAATCTGGGCGTTTTGTTCATATCACTTCACGTAAACGGCGCATAACTTCAAGGTAATATTCTTTATTGGTCATACGATCTTTAGGCAAGAACTTATTATATACCACACTGTTGTAGTGCAGAAATAACAGTGAGCAAAACCTTCACGTTTGACCGTGATTTTTTCGGTCTTGACTCTTCTGGTCATTTCCATTGCTCACGCGAATGTTCTTTCGGTTAAGATTTAGCAATTTCTGATATGCCTCAGCAACTTTTCTAATAGTGATTCCATGATTCAACATTGGAATTTTCTTCACTGCTTCAACGTTTTCATCGGTTATTGACGTGCTGGGGCGTTTGGGGCGAGTATACTTATTTACATATTCTCGCCCTTCTGTGAAGAGCTTGTACCACTTATAAACGTTTTTTTTTTGTTGAAGTGGAAATATTTTTATAGAATGATTAAATTTGAAATTTTTTTAACTAAATGGTTTCTCAAATTAGACTCGTCTAACGATCCAGTCGACATTTCAAGTACTTTGCAGCACTTAATTTTATTTTTTACACAAAATTTAATACACATTCTTTGATCCATTTTTTTCGTTAGCGCGAAATCGCCAAGCTCACTAAAATACGTCTAACTTTTGTAGCTGCCAAAAACAAACTAAAAATGCTTAATGGCTGATAATGTCCGAATATATTGGGGACATGTGTATCACCATAATAAGAAAAAACGAAAATCGAATGTACGTAGCCTGCAAAATTCGGTGCTGTTCGTATATGTGCTAAAATACAGGCTACACTTAAAACTGTTCGCATCAGGTTTAATGAACAAAATTTACCTGCCAACGCATTTCAGACGAAGTTTGTCACGTTTTCTGGCAAAGAAAATGCTGATGCTTGCTCATTTCGTGTTTGACGATGCAATTGCCTTTGGAAATTTAATGTTTCGGGGTCATTCCTCAGAACAGAGAGATTTTAGGAAATGGAATAAGCGTCTACGTATACCAAATTTAGAGATGCAATTTTACCGCAAAGGTAAAATTTATAATTAGAACAAATCGAGAGAATTACTACTGCAGATATTCTGCGATACCTAAGATCTATGAGCTTTTGGCTATAATGTGTGAGATGGCCTACTAAAAAGTCTGTCGAATTTGCCCTTAGTGCCCATAGTTTTCCTTCACTACAACTAATGCTCAGATTCAGGCAAATTGGTGCTTTCATTTTCTTTTTTCTTTCTCTTTTGAGGGTCATTCCTAATAGAGAGCTTATTTGTACACGTTACCTATACCGAAACAATTTATTTTATTTATTTTTCAGCAGCCTTATGTCTACTCTTTTCTTGCCTGTGGGATGCATTTATACGTGCTGTTCAAAAAAGAGAGCTTATCTTTGATCGTACGTTAATGTGTAGATAGATAGTTACGTTTGAGCGGGATGTTTTCTCTTATAACTAAATCTGGTGAAGCTCTTGATTTGTAAACTGGTGAAACTAAATCTGGTGAAACTCCTGATTTGAGATGTAAAGTTTCTTATCTGTTTGCCCATTTTTCGGATAACGGGTAGAATTGCTTTACGGTTTTAGTTGAATTAGTCTAATGGACAGAAACCTTGAGGAGTTGTATCCACATGCCAAGAAACTAAACAACTGATTTTGTATAAAGTCGCAATTTTAGAAATAGCATGTCAGTGAAGCACGACGTAATACAAACAATTAAGCTCTTGTCGTTTGGGGCCCAATGGGCTAAGAACCTTGAGACTTCAGATCGTTGGCTAAGTGTGGTGCTTTCAATTCCCTTTTCTCAATTAAACTCTTTCTTTAATCTAACCAAAGTCTAGTCAACTATCAATTTCTGACATAAGAAAGCGCTCATACATCGATGTTCAAGATTAACTAACTGCAATTAGGTGAAACAGTTGGTAAACAAATAGAAATTTCAGAGTTTTTACAACTACTTGGAATCATTCAAAATGTGATCACTGAAGCTTATGGCAAATGCAGAGCAAGTAAAAAAACTATTTTTCCTCAAACTATTCAGTCTTTGCTTAAGCTACAGTGAGAACGCTTTACAATCAATAAAGAAGTTGGAAAAATTTCAATTATAGTTTCTAGAAGATCAAACTGAATGCTAGTTTTCGAAGTTTCCCCCAGGTTGAAAAAAAACACTCCAATCAACCAAATCGTTTTTGAAGCTTTTACTAGTTTTCTATGGTTCCTTGACATTATTTTTTTATGAAAACAAATCCGATGACATTAACTGTCAACAGATAACTCAACGGAAAATACTTGTAATGTTTTAATGTCATAAAATTATTTCTGCTGCCAATACTAGCTTTTGTGTATTTCGTTTCCAACGAGCTAATAGCAAACAACGAACAAATTCCAAGAGCTAATAGCATTTGGCAAAATATAATTCATAGCTGTTTCCGTTAGATTTAGACCCAAGTCTTGGACACTTTTTTTTATTATTTTTCCTGCTTCTCAAATTGATCTTCGTTTTTTTCGTTTTTGAAAGGAAAAACGTCAACAAGCTTTTAAAACTTGACATTTTGTCCGGATATGGCAAAGTTGAGAATGAAAAGTTGTGAACCATACCTGTCATAGATGAGTCTATGAGTCAAAATCACTCAATAATCTACTTCTATCCAAATTTCACCTCTTCCATGAAACTTCGAAAATAATCAAGTACACTCCATTACTGTAATTGCTCCAAATCATTCCAGTGGACAAGATATATGTACTACCATCCGGGCTCGGAAATGCCACGAAATAATCAAAATGCCATATGAAACACTCAAACAAAAATAATAATAATCAAATCGAATTATCACTATTAACCTGGACAACCCCATACACCGTTTCGTCTTGGCTGCATTAAATGTTTTCACCAAGTGGCAACATGCTAGTGGGGTCTAGTGTACAGCTTGCTACAGCTTAGTCAATTCTATGCGTACATATGACGTTATATAAGTTCCTTTGGTCTTTAGGTTTGTGGTTACGCTTTTGCTTTGCCTTCCGTTACGAACTTTCCACCTCTTCGCATCAGGCTTTCTCGGACAGGCTCGACTATAGTTGTTGATACTGATGTTATGGCGATTTGGATCGGGAGTGAGGGTGGATGCGCGCAAATACATCGTTGCAATTCATATGCAGTGCAGTCGTCGCCTTCTAGTTGAATCGAGTGCTGCGAAGGCTAGTGCTGGTTCAGGCAAGGACGACCAATCACAGTTGGCCATGGGAGTGGCCTGCTAATATACCCTTGTCGCCTTTTTCGCTGCACAATCATTTTTTCACCCTGCAACTTGCTATTGCTACCCGTATCACCCACACTGCTACTTTTGTTGCCGTTATTATTTGAGCGTTGAACGACAGCGTCACCCTCGCATTGATTCCACACCAGCTACCTTGAATCCGGCCGGAAACATCGCAGTGCTTTCTGAATGCAACGTTGTTTCGCAACAGTCTCCCTCCACCCACACAATGCGACGACTGCCATTGCTACATGGATTCTCCCTTGCCCGCAGGGCTGATGCGTTTTACCGCTACCGTCATCTTTGTCGTTTGGAAGCACATGGCTCCAATATAAAACACGTTCGGCAGTTACAAGGGGGTGGCCGTGTGTGCAGTAGGGTGTTTCACCTTGACTGGCTAGAAGTGCACTGAGTTTTCACAATTTTTCGCATTCGAAGGCTGTTTTTCTTAACCACCTTTCACGTTCGCATGTAGTTTCCTGGCGCCATGCACTCATTGCTTCGTGCCATCCGTTGCGGAGCTATCGAATGAGCAAAATGCATAGGTAGTCGGTCCACCGATGCAACGTGGCACCGGGCGAAACACAGGCAATTTGTTGGTGTAATGCGGTTGCAATTTCGATGCAAGGAGGGTCTTTCCATTCACTTTGAGGTTGCATAAACACCGACGATGTTGGGGTGCATGCAAAAGTGCATTCATTTCACGTTGCTTTGCATCGATAAAATGAATATGCAACCATCCATCCACCATTTTGCTGGTTCTATTCGATGGCGTGCTGGTGCGTTTTGCATATTCGCAGGCTGTGTATGCAACGTGATGAAATTTGATAATTGAACCTGCGTTTGAGTTGCAGCGAGATTATTCGGATTATGAAAAAGTAGGTTGCCTGGTTGGTTGTTGGGTAGCGTTGGTATGAAGTGCGAGGAAGGTTGCAGCTATGCGAAGGTTTTTCATGCGAAAATCACCTGGAAAGTTGAAAGAAAGTTTTGTAAGCTATGACTATTATGTATTTTGAAGTTTGACTGGGGCATGCATATTGTGTTTTGTTGAGTTTCATGATGAGTGCAAGGTGAATAATATCAATCCGGTGATGGATTTGAGTATTTATTTCAAAGCTTAAAATGGCTGTTAAGTGTGCTCTGCGGATACACATAAATGCATGACATTATAAACATAAATCAAGTGTTAGAGACACGCACAGGATATACGGTCGTTTCTCATGTTTGCATTTATTTAATCACCAGTTGTAGTGAAATAATTTGATTGCTTAGTAATTCTCTTGCATGCTAACAACACTTGCCTATAATCTAAAAACCAGATAGCAGTTGCAGCTCTGGCACATTTTCAGTATGTTCGGTATAACGTTATTAACATTGGTACACATTTTCTTTAGTGAATTGAATTCAAAGTTAAATTAAACATGCTAAAAAGTAAGTAGGTAGTGTAAAAATTATACTGCTATATTTTTTATTGATTCCTAATATTTTTTTTTGTCAGAATGTGAACAGGAAAGCGCGTTATTTTTTAAACTTAAACTATCAACTGCTTAGTAGTGTGTGAGAAACATATTCAAGAAAAATCACAGTAGGGAATTACTAAGTTCAAAATGGTATATTGTTAGGCGAAGTAAGTAGAACAGCGGATGCTGCCAAAAGTGTGTGGTCAAAAAAATCCACTGACTATTTCTCGTGATATCACGACCCTATCGATCTGAAATTTTCAGGGTACACTGATATATATACAGAATATGTCCAGGTTTCGCTAAAGTTTAATTATCTTCAACCCTTGTCACCGGTCGGCTTTTTAGTGAGATTTTAGTCACACTTATGGCTCCATCCAAATATCTATAGTCACACTTATGGCTCCATCTAATGAAATCACTTAGCAATCGGGTTGTAGAATCAATGAAAAATTTATACGGATAGACAGATTACCAACGAATAGAGGGCGGGGGCTAGATTTAAGACCTTAGCTAAGTTTTAGGACTAACTAGACTATGTTATTTGTAATTAGATATATGTTAGATCTGGAATCGTAGTGTTAGCTCAATTTCTAATAAATATTGTCAAGATGATCCCAGCCATTCTACAGGCTGGGTTTGACGACCACCGTATAAGAAAAAAAATAGTATGAGAAAAAATAATAAAAATAAAAAACATCGTAAAAGTCAGTATACCAAAAAATGTGGTCGCATTTTTTAAGTTTCCATTTTTGATTGAGCTATAAGTTCGGTTAAGCATTTACATTCTAAATATAAATTTTTTTTTCAATTCTGGATATCGATTTATTTTTTTAATAATAATAATAATTTTTTCCATTAAATAGTACAAAGATTAGTTAACTTAAGGGGAATTTAACATGAAAGATCTTATATTTAGTGGCTATTCTATTTTGACCTGCTGGCTATTTTTGCATTTTGATGATATGTATTTTTCATTCATTTATTATTCGTTCAACACTTATAAAATATTACCCAGGTAGTACAATACCTGGGGTTGACTAAGCTATATAATACTTAAATACTAACTTAATTTACTAAACTAAATCTAGCTTAAGTCGTAATACAATTAGCTTAGCCTACTTAGACCTATGACCTAGGCCAACATAATTGAATAGCATGTCCATGAGCCGCCGCTGTCCTGCTATTTCCGCCGGATGCATAAATGGCTCATTAGAGCCACTCGTACGTCTGATACCCCGGATCAGTCCATTTTCATGTCCATCTGTCTGTGCGTCAAACCTTGTCGTCAGTTATACAACCCGGTCCCGTAGTGGCTCAAGTCCTGTCTGCTGATATAGAAGAGAGTTCCCCGGCCACTTTTTAGTAAGCGGATTGTAAAACCTGCTGGTGCAGAAACGCATAATTCTCTTGTCGAACATCTCCGCTTCTGCCATGGCAGATTTGGAACAGGCAATCCAGGATGGGGATGCGTATATCAAGATTGGCCGAATGAGTGTTTTATAGCAAATGGATTTAGCCCCTGTCGTCATGCGCTGAAATGCGCACCCGGCTACTTTAATTACATGGCAAACATAGGGGTTAAATTTCAAGAATTCATGCATATCTACTCCAAGGTAGCGCAATGTAGCACTAAGAGCGATTCTAGAAGTTCCGAACAAGACAGCGACTTTTTTGGCCTTATTGCGGATAGTTTTGGATCCCCGTTGCTTGGAAGGGTACCTGAACACAGTCTGCTGTGTTTTGCAACTATTTAGCTTGATGCCCCATTCATAAAAATAAAATTTAAGGTTGACCAAGTAATCTTCAAGGCTCTTCGCAGCTTTGAGCGAGTCTTGGCTCGACGCGAATAAGAACGTGTCATCTGCATATTGCAGGACTTTAAAATGAGGATTGCCCGCTGGACAAGGGAAGTCAGCAGTGAAAATTGTGTATAAAACAGGTCCAGCGACAGAACCTTATGGCACTTCTGATCCCCGGTCCCCGGAGTGAATTCACTCCATTAACGCTAACATAAAATTGTCTGTTGCTAACGAAGTTTGCGGAGAGTCGTATTACTATTTCTGGAAATCCCAACTTGATCAACTTGTATAGAAGACCTTCGTGCCATACACTATCGAAGGCCTTTTCGATATCCAAGGCACAAACAACCGTCGGAGTGTGTCGCTCATTCAGGTGTGACACAATCTGATCGTGCAAGTACGAGAAAGCGTGCTGGGTCCCATGCTTAAGCCTAAAGCCAAATTGATATTCTGGTATAATATTAGCGAGCTTGCAGTAGGTGGAAATCATTTTCAACCAAATCTTCTCAAAGAGCTTTCCCAAATTAGGAAGCAGAGAGATCGGGCGGAAATTGCTGGCCTCATTATTTTTGCCCTTTTTGTGAATGTGAACAATCTTAGCAATTTTCCATGTGTTGGGAAAGTAGCCGTTGTTCAAGGCATTCTTGAAAATTATGGAAAGTAATCTGAGCATAGAGATTGGAAGATGTTTAACAATAAAGCTAAACACCCCATCATGCCCAGATGACTTTTTACTTTTTACACCATCTAACAAGTGCACCAAGTATTCACTATTGACAAAGTGAAATTGGTTACTTGTGAGTTGCGGATCATCCGATGGATTTTCAGATGAAAATGTGACCAGCGGCTCGTTCTGACTATTGAGAAACAAATTAACCTCCTCAAGTACATTTTGGCTATTAGAAGCAGAGAAGTTGGCCGGAACAGCATTTAATTGCGATTGAAATGTTTCTGCGAACAGTTTCGATTAATTTCCTTATACATGTCGGGGCCTGGCCGAATGGCAGCCAGCCGCTGTGCAAGACACTCACTGCGAAATTTACCAACCATTTCAGCAATAAGCTTGCTGAGACAGTTGATATTCGAAAGAAGTGACCTGTACAGCGGTTGATCCCTCCCATGTCTGTCAAAAATCCGCTTCAACTTGTAACGCCAAATATGCCTCACCTTCATGTGCTTAACAATATCCGGCGGTAGCTCATGACTCTGATACTTATCAAGTTTAATCAAACTGGAATTTCTGTCAACAGTAGTCTGGATAACGATTCAACGGCATCACGTTACTTGGTGCATGAAATAATGCTTGCAAAAAATCAACAGAACCGATTTGACTTTAGTAAGACCAGGTCTACAAGAAGTAATTAAAAACTGTGAGGAACCCTGTGGCAGTGCTGCAATCTTGAACAATTGCTCAACAAAATAAAAGCTTTTTGTCCAAAAACTTCCAATATAGTCATCAAATTACAAAGAAATTCGCACAGTAGGTGGATGGTATTGTATGCCAAGTTTCATAAATGTTTGATTGAAAAATCAGGAAAGGACTGCAATCTATACAGATTTTTAGCATTTTTTTGCTGAAATTTTTTCCCAATAAGTTTTTAAATGATAAAGTATAATTTTAAATAAATAATAATATGGTAATAAAGAAATGCTTCAATTTCGAATAAATTAAACTTTTGCCAACCCTAAAAATTCTTCTTACCACTATAACATGGATTTGGTCTCAACGTGAGCCCGATTCGGTATACTTTTGGCTGTAACTACCATAAAAATAAGAAACAATTAGTTGAATTATCCAAGCTTTGAAAATATTTCGGATAGCAGCCCCAATTTTTTTATATATCAGTCATCAGCTAAAATTGAAAATTGACGGTCTTGACTTGAATACGAATAAATAGTTGCTTTCATTGAGCATTTTCATCATTTCGTCCTACGAGATCATCAGCTTTCCACATAATAGGCATCTTATGATGAAAATAAATAATAAGTGTTCTACTTCCCTAAGGTAGAAATCTCTCGTGGAACATGGCCTTGGATAGAGGTTGGTTATATTAAGGAACACGTTTAGAGAAGGTACATTTGAAGTCGAGAAGTCTAGTCTAGTCTCTAATTTTCTTCGTTAATCAGTTTCTCCAGCGGCTCTAATGGACTAGAGTTTTTATCGATTAAATGAACCATAGATTGAATTCAATAACAGTAGGTTTTCTGATGTATGGGCTACGAAAGAGCCCTTTTGTAGCCCACATACAGAGAAAAGTGTAATGAAAGTGCTTGAAAAATGTAATCAAATCCACTTCCTCTGTAGTTAATGTTTGGTTGATTACACAGTTGTTAATTTTACCATTAGTCTTTACAGTACTATAGTTAATCTTATGTACTAGACTGAAAAAAATCCCCATGGCACCCAGAGCTATGTAACATAGCGCATTATTTATGGCCCCATACGCTATGTACATAGTACTCGGAGTTATGCAATATGGCTCCCAGTGCCATAATGTCAGAATCTACACTCACTGTGATTTTGCTACCTGCTATTGATTGTTGAACGTAATGACAATTGTCCGAACGATAGTTTTAACTGATAAATTCAACTTTATAAGCGGATTCAGAATCGTTTCATATATTTGACTATATTTCCCCACGCCATGTAATATAGCCCTCCACGCCGTGCACTAAAGACCTCCACGCCATGTACTACTATAGTACATGGCGTGGAGGACTATAGTACATGGCGCCAGAAGTCTATAAATTATGGCGTCTGGCGCCATGTGTTTTTTCAGTGTACATTATTGTTTAGTTCATCATCAGATTAATAAAAACCATTAAACCAAAGTTCATTATAAGAAAGATGAAAATCACACCTCGTATTGTTAAAAAGATGGACATGTATCTAATCGCAAAAGCAATGAATTTAACAATACCTAGTAATTAAAAGTATTAAATTTGGTATAAATGTAGAAATTTATTTTCTCTCATTCTCCTTTCCGAACGAAACTCGAAATTTAATAGGTAACAGTTTCTCTGTGTGCATAAGATGAGTAATTTTAATGAGAAATGAACTTAGAAAAAATTGGCATAAGATAGATACATAGAAGAAATGCTTCCAATTACTTGTGGCTAAGAAACACAAATTTTCAAATAAGTAATACATCCAAGAATTTTTTCGTGGATATAACATGAGAGTAGAAAACTAAGAGTAGCCCTACATCCAAATGTGTGTAATAGGACAAAAACGCTCTCTTCGGTTCTCTCTGGCTTGGGCCTGCTTGGGCTTAGCTGTCAAAATTGTTGTCAATCGTACGCGGTGTCGATAGTGTTTTCGAGTTAAGTGAATTTCAAACGTAATTAATCGTGTTGTGTGGTGGTGATTTTTCTTAAAAAACTAATTTTTTGAACATTATAAACCCTTAGTTTCATATAACAACGCAAAATTACATAAGCATTTCGTAAAGTTTTAAGTAATAATGAGTCAAAAGTGTGTTGTGGGTTCATGCCGAAATCGGCGCGGATTTGGTGTCGTAGGAGTCTCTTTTCACAGGTAAGTGAGTGTAAATATATACATATATATATAAATATTTATCAGGCATTGTGCGTGTTTCTCGAAAAATAAACGAAAAAGTAACGAGTGGACCGTTTGTTTACGTTTTCGTGAATGACAATTGCACAGCCATGTTTGATTTGTCTTCGGTCAGTGGCGTAACCAAATATATCTATATCGGGCTAGAGAAAAAGAACTTGATAAATTTCAATGAAAAAATGTTTATGTGTCGAAATTAATTTTAGTGAAATATAAGTAAAAAATAATATTATTGTAACAATTTTAAAAGTGAGTGTAAAATGAAAAACATTGAAATAAAATTAAATGTTAGTAAGCCAAAGGTAATTGTCAATTGTTCTGAACTTAGAAAAGAAAGTGAACTACAAAGATCGTGAGGACTAAGCAAGCCCTAATTCCGCCGAAGCCGGTCCCAAGCCCGGTTGTAAAAGGAAGAAGGGGGCTGGAAAATTTAAAATAAAACATAATATATCTGCTGCATATGTTTAGTAGGGTAAAGTTTTTTTATGAAAATATGTGCTTAGTTTTACAAACATACAGCTTACGGGCAATGCCGTAAATTTATTTAACTTTATATTCTACTTGTCTCCTATCGTCCCAGAATTAGACCACTGCTGAATTTCAAGACTTTTATACATTGCGAAAAATGTGATCCCTAAATATCCTGCCAGCGTTAAAATACGCATACATTTCAGAAACCGCACATGGGGTTAAGCGATAAAATTTAATTTCACCTAAAAACATCAAAATAAAAATACAAATCTACGATTGCATGATACTAAATTCAAAATTGTGTGCCATGCAATTGCCCCCGCTCAAACCACAAAAACTTTAATTACCTACGCCTTAGTCATTTTATGATAGGCTTTACATTTTTTGTTTGTATGCGATTTTTGCCCTGATGATTTTACTGATGTTCCTCTCCTCATTAGTTCTCTACTCTCATGATATAACTAAAATAACCTCTGAAAGCCATTTTAATAAATTCTCTTCGCTCTGAGTTTAAGAGTCCAACTACAAATTTTTAAACTCTTTTGATGATAAAAATGATATTTATCTATAATTTCAGTAAGGATACATCGCAACTAAATCACTGGTTGTTTTAAATGACTTTTAGTACATGATGTCCTTTTTTTGGGTTTAGTTCGAGGTTAGGTAACATTTCATTTTTTCTGGCACTTTGTTTTACAATTCGTCCGAGCTGTTTCATTTTGATTTTTGACTCAAAATACCTTAACTCATCTTCATTTTTCAGGTGTTTTTTTCCAGCTGTCAATACAAAGTAATCACCTCACTTAATAAATAAACGTAGAAAATAATCACAAAATTGCTACGGAACTTTGAGTGGTGTTCCTAAATCTAACTAAATTGGCTTTAAATTGGCTCGAAACTGGCTTTAAATCGTATTAGATGATTTAGATTTCCAACGCGCCTCATTCAATCTACGTTTGCAGCCGATAGCATGCCCATTGATTTTACTCCTTTTTAATTTACCAAACATTACTTAGACAATTTACTTGTTTTACTACTTGTTTTAGCATTTATTAATACATGTTTTCAAAACTTAAAAGCTTGAGTAGCCAAATGGGCCAATATTGATTATTAGCGGATGTGGTACCCAGCTCACATCCAGCCAAGCACGATTGACCATGATTACGTAATGGGCGTTGAGTTTGCCTACGCTGCTGTAAGTATGGGCGGTATATTTGATTTTTCTTTGATAAAACTGATTAAAAAATAGAGCTAGCATAAAAAATACGAAAAAAAAAACGTTTTTGGCATGTCGGAAAAAATAATTCGTGGCATATCGAACTTGTGGAAGGCCTACCTACAATTGTTTAAGACGTGACGGTTTTCGGCAATTTTACTCTGAATTCTATCTGTTTATTTGCACGTTTTGAATGGGGTGTATAAATTAATTTGACTTTCAATTTAATATATTTTTAGATTGTACTCATCTTACTGTGCACCACACGATGGATTTCGTTAATCCATGTTCAGAAGCCTACACAAAAGATATCGTACGGTGTTGTGGAAATATATAGTCGAATGTACCTTGTTACGGACGGAAATAGGAATATCTGTGAGCCTACATTGCTGAACATACGTTTCGTGATCGCTACCCAAATTATACTGATATAATGAAAAATGTTCTAGTATTGCGCTTTACTGCGATTTCCTTTATGTTTAACTTTGTTTTACGTTAAAAAAAAGTTGAATATACCGTTAAACAATTTTTATGGATACCAAGTTTCCCAGTTGTAAACGATTACCAATGAAAAACCCAGAAATAAACTTCAAACCGCAGATCCGCGTCGGTTTGTGGTGAAACAGCGTTACTTTTTCAGTCTTTAGAAGCGAACCCTACGAAAAGTAGTGTAGAGCGGCTTAGGTATTATCTGAGAAAATTATGGCTACAAAAATAGTTATCACTTCAGCAGGTTATTGCGGCGACACTTCACTTCAAGATTGAGACTTTTAGGACGATTCTATTGTTTCTTGGCCAAAAATGTACTTTCATAATAGATAGTAAAGTTAAAGCAATAAATCAATCAATTTGAAAATAGTTCAAAATCATTATTTTTTTTATTTTCGTTATTTTCGAAAGCGTTTTGAGCTCCAAATCACCAGTGATCCATCCTTGAAATGCATAATTTTTAAATTTGTAAATTTCTATCGATTCATCAGAATATTTATTAGTCATAGTATAAAAAAAAACATTATTTTTCCTATATTATACAGGACAGTAAAAAATGCATCAGACGTAGGCACCATCGCATGCATACTTTGCAATACAGATTGTTGTGAATGAAGAAAAATCAGAAGTAGATGGAAAAAAATTCCCTTGGTAGAACAAACACCATTCGCCAGAGAATCGCTTTCGTGAGCTTGATGCATTAAATCCTGGCCGTGAAATCCAATAATCTTAAGTGGAAAATTATTTGCTGAATGAACTTCATAAGCACGTTAGGTGAGTGTAGTTGAGCAAAGCACGTGCATGCATCATAAAGAGGAATAGGTGAATTGATTTGAAGTCCGTTGTCAACTCTTCGAAGTTTATGAGAATGTAATAGGCTATTTAATTCTCAGTTTTCGATGTAAGCACCAGCACGAACTTTTCGATGTAAGCACCATTGTAAAAAGTTGAATTAATATATTTGTTCATCAAACTGACAACAAACAATCTCCTATATATCGCTATTCTAAGTCAAAAATAGAAAATTTTTAGTGTTTTATTCAGAATTCTATCAATTCTGCAAATCTATTTTGCTAGTCCTTTGATTTGATATCGTTTTCCCGTATTAAAATCACAAGTGCCACAAATATACTTAAAGTACATAATACGATACATGAACTGAAAAATCCAATGATGGAAATCTGTTGAGGGTGAAAGTTGACCTTTTGCGAAAAATATGTATCATAACTCTTTAAATCAAACCAAGAGAATAAATATTTTTACATTATTTTTAAATTATTGCCAAATTTTGAGTAAAGTATTTATAAAGCCATTATTTTACTGACCAGCTCTTCAAAAAAAAACATATCACTATCAAATTAACCATACCAACATTACGTCAGGTCGTCGACATTTATGTTGTTGTCATATAATATCGAGCAACTCGTTGCTGTGGCATACTCGAAAACTTTACCGAAACTCGAACACATCATAAGTTTGCCGAGAAAAGAAAAACAAGAAGACGAAAAACTTGAACAAAAGAAAGTTATACACGTCCTTGAACTGAAGTTAGAGTCATAGGAAAATGTTGCAGCAACAGTGGCAACGGCTTCTCGATAAGTGAGCTATATGCCATAGACCAAGTAAGCGGAATGGTTGCAGCAAGCAACTGGTAGGTAGGTACATACTATAGGTATCCTTCACAATCGTCGTTGACTTTCACGGTAACTCTTGCAAAACTTTCTACTGTAGCTATGAACATCGTCTATTTCGACGATTAAAATGATCCTTGCAAAGATGCTAAGGTGTTAAACGTGCCATTAAATTTTTTATGAATACCTATCGAATCAGCGTGGTTTGAATTAAATGGAAAGCTTGAATTACTGAAAGGTTTTATATTCGTTCTATCTCAGAAATCAGGCATAATTTAGTTGAATGTTTATTGGGTTTGTACAGTTTTGTCAAGGTGGAAGCAAGAAATCGTTACAGATTTCCAAAAATATCAATATTTGCAATTTTCTGGTTAAAGCTTTTAATTTTTTGGGTTTTCAATAATTAAAAAAATGTCATCAATGCAATATAAAGAGAATATAAGGTGCGTTTTTTGCACTCTTGGGCAAGGTATGTTAAGGTAAGTTAAGCTTTTTATGACAGAGTTTTAGGTAAGTACATTGAACACAACAACAGTCGCTGCCACTGTAACTTCACTACGAGACTTTAACCAGCATTTTTATTGCGTTGAAGTGAGGTACGACACCCAAAAACTTAGCATTATATTTATATTGTATACACAAGGGTGGGTCAATAAGTTCGTGGAATGGGGGGTTTGATAAAGGCAAATAAAAATCCAAATTTATTTTTCTTTTCCAATATACTCACTTGATACTCTAATACAGTTTTCGAATCTTTCAATTAGTTTATATTTACCTTCCAAAAAAATTTTTTGCTTTGGTCGGAAAAGTAAACCGAAACTTCGTCCTTTACTTCTTCATCGTTTTAAAGTTTCTTCCCACAAAGTTCCTTTTTCAATTTCGGGAATAGACAATAATTCCTTGGAGCCTAATTAGAGCTGTATTAGGATATAGGGGAGGTGATCTAAAATATAGAAGCCCACCGTAAGCAATGCAGCCAACACAAAATGACTCTTGCGAACAGACGCGTTGTCGTGGAGAAGGGTGACACTTTTGGTTAATGTTTCTCTTCTTTTTTCTTTGATGGCTTCTTTCAATTGCTCCTCTTGTTATGGAGGCGCCTTTGGTCAACAAAAGTCTTTCTAAGAATCAACTTTCTAATTCTAATTCTTTCTTAGTCTAAAAAAAATGGTCGCCATGACTTTTCTAACAGAATGTGACACCTTAAACTTTTTGTGTGGTGGTGTACCTTTTTTGTGCCACTCCATAGAGTCTTGTTTGGACTCAGGCTCAAAATGACAAATTCAACTCTCGGCCCCAGCAACGACACTGTTCAATACTCAATCCTCGTCTTCACTACAGAGGTCCAAAGATGCACGACAGCACTCCATGCGCTGTTGTTTTTGAGACGGCATGAGCATTTTCGGTACCCATCGTGTGCTGACCTTGGTCATGACAAGATGATCGCGAAGAATATTTAAAATGGTTGCATCTGATCACGTTTTTGACTTTTTGAACAATTTTCGGAGTCTCTTCCTTGTTAAACAAAAAGTGGCATCTGGAAACCATGGTTGTGCCTGTACAAAAGTCCCTGTAAATGAATGCCAAATTTTCCATTGTGGTATGAGTTTACTTTCTTTGTTTGGTGATTAGCTTTATAACAGTGCGGTACTCAATTTCCTCAATATTTTACACATTCTTGCAGATTGAGTTGCTTAGTGGCTCGATTGAAATAAAACTTCTTATTTGTACTTATGTATGATGAGTTTTTGAACTCTTTACGTTTCATTAAACTACCCTAATTAATGGGCTGCCTCCTCATTCCGACAATTTATTGACCCACTCGCGTATCTGCTGTTCGGAATTATTGTGCGCTTTTTTTACACCAAAATCCTCGGTGCTTTATGCAATAGAAGCGAAGAAAAAGGTTATTCAGCTTTGAAAATTCGCGGTGGCTACTTTTTGAAAATGCTGTCGTCTAATGATTTTCTCAACTTATAAAAAGAAATCCTATCTTTACTCTTGTTGAATTTATGGGCTCTACTAGGAATAGAATTATTCACTTTCTAAACTCTAAGGCTCGTTTCACACATATGAGGTTCCATTCTGTTCGGTTCGTTTTCGGTCGCTGCCGACAAGTGTGAAACGGTGCTTCACTGAACACTCCCTGGACATGAATAGATTTCATCAGGTTTCTATTAGGTGTGAATTCGTGTCCAGGGAACAGAAAGCAATCGGTTTAGTTTTTTTTTTAATTTTTTTTTTTTAATTTATAAATGATCAGTTTGGGTCTCTTAATTTGAAATATTACTTAGTTAGTTTAGTCAGTTTCAGTTAGTTTTATTATTACCTCCATTTTTTTTTGGAAATTATCAGTCGCAGTTTTTCTGATAAAATAAGCGATTTATAAGATGTTGATGTGGATCAGCTGATTTGTGCTGTGCAATCTTAAGTAGCGCTGTGGGAGAAAACTCGAGCAAAATATGCAGACAAATTTCAGACACAAGACACATGGGAAAACGATTTTATGAATTTGGCGTCACTACGCAAAGTTGACGAAGAAAACACAAAACCTAATATAAACAGTGTGAGAACCGTGTATGTTTGAAGGGGTTTCGTTCGGTTCGGTTTGTTTTCGGGTACAACCGAAAACAAATCGAACCGAATGGAACCTCGTACATGTGAAACAAGCCTAATTAGTCAATTACGTCGCTAGCAACTTTTAACTCAATCACGTTCAATTACTACTTTGCCATTGTACGAGGGTTGATCCAAAAGAAGTGATAATCGGCTATTTCCAGTTCGCATGAAATAAAAAAAAATGTTTACTGCTTCATATACAGACTAATCAGCACAAAAAAAATATTAAAGGATACGATTCGGGGAAGGTACATTCATTTGAATACGAATAGTCGAAGAGAGAACATAAAAATGGAGAAAAACGAAATTAGAGCACCTTTGTTTGAAAAAAAATATCTACCAAGACATAGACCGGGACTTGGTGGGAACACAAAGGATCTCTGCTGCTCCATTTTTCACCGTTGCATACTGGGCCCAGGAGTTTAAGCTGTAAAGAACATACACTGAAGATGAATACCGCGATGGACGTCTATCAACGTTCCTCACTGAAGACAACGTGAAAAAAGTCGAAGACGTCGAGATGGCAGATCAAAGAATGACCATCAAGCATATAGCTGAGGACAAAAGGATCTCACATGACAGGTTTATATGAATCATTGCCAATGAAGTTTTTGTCACTTTTCGTAGCCATGGACAAGACCTGGATCCACCATTTTGATCCAGATGCCTAACAGCAATCGATGACTTGGAAACGATGTCGAAGAAATTCAAGGTGTCGAGTTCGGCAGGGAAGTTTATGTTTCAGTCTTTTGGAACGCTGAGAGAATTATTATGGTGGAATATTTGGAAAAGGAAGCCACTGTATCAGGCTCTTATTACGCAGACCAAATAAGAAGGCTGCAGGAAGCTATTGAAGAAAAAAGACGCGGCAAACTGCGAGCGGGAGTGCTGTTTCATCACGACAATGCATTGGTTCACAAGGCTGCAGCTGCGATGGCTGCGACTCAAGAAACAGGATTCGAACTTGAACATCTGCCCTATTCCGCAGATCTAGCTGTCAGTGACTTCTACCTCTTTCCTCGTCTCAAGGAACACCTCCGGGGTAAGAAATTTGAAGATGATAGCGAAGTGATGGCTGCTGTTGGAGCGTTTTGGGAGAGTAAAGGCAAACAAATTTTTCTAAGGGTATCCTGGGGTTGGAAAAAAGATGGGCTAAATGTATAAGCTTGTTAGGAAACCATGATCAAAAATTGATATTTTTCTTAAGTCTAATCATCTTGGTTTATATTGATTATCATTACTTTTGGATCAACCCTCGTATATAGTAAGCGTGATGTCAAAGAATAGCCCACACTGAGCAACTGAACTATGCGAGTCTCTAAGTATGATTCCTCTAGCAATTGTTATTTGCGGCCGTTCTATTATATTTTTTTGTTACACAATTTTTAAACTTCGACAGTTTAGTTTATGCCACTTCGGCAAAATCGTAGCAAAATATTTTTCCAACAAAGAGGCACTCTTTCGTTCTTGTCTTCGTAAATCGATCATTCTTCGCATTTAAGTATTATCATTAGAATAATGAATTTTTCTCTCTAGGATGATATCGTGCTTATGATTTATCAAGAGTGTGTGACACTAACACTGGTACCCTAATTGTCAAAGGTTTCTTAGTTTTTATCAAAGACACTTGTTGCTTAGTTTGCCAAAATGTTGTTTAAAAATATGTATTAACAAACCTAACTCAGTATAAAAATGCTCCTATGTATTTACAAACCCCTGTGAGAATGATCTGATTGTGGTACTTGCTGTTAATCGGTTGAACACGCAGTTAATAAAATTTGGGCACAGTAAAGGGGCCCAAAATAATATTAATACTTGAAGAACTATTTACATTAAAAATCATACGGAGCTTACTTTTACATTTTTTTCTCAAATAAGAGGCATAACTTTCGAATACCTATTAAATTAATGAACTGCTTGATGACTAATTTACAGGATGATCAATGAATGGAACTTTCCAAGTCTGTGGATAAAAACACAAACAATACTACTTCTTCGAGTCTAAAGTCAGACATAGCACCTTCCAAATTTAACGGCCTTATGAGACATTAAGAAGACAAGTGGTCACAAAAACTTACAAAAGTAGATTTAATAAACATTGATATTTTCTGAGCATTTTAAAACGTTCCACATAATTGCCACATGAGTGATAATGTATAAAAAAAATTTGAATATAAAACATAAGGAAAATTTAGTTAGCTCCTGCCTCGTATGCCGTTCCCTCTATTTTGGATGCAGCCTCTTTTCCCTTACTCTCCGTACTCTGAGCAATTTTTGCATTTTTCGAAAATAAAAATGGTCTTTAAATTAAAATATTTTGTATAAAATGACAAACCCTCAAAAATGTCATCAAAAAACATTTCCAACTTTAATTGCGTTTCCTGAAAAATCATGCCTTTTATATTAATTTACCTTTTTCTCAGCTGATGAGTTTTTTTTGCCGTATTCTTCATTAAAAGGACTATCATTCGACTGTTCTGTTTTGAAAAAAACTAACATATTATATTGGATCGCAGTTACAAAAAAAGTGAAAAAGAACTATAGCGCACCTGAACCACTAGAAATACTAATGTTCGATGAACAATAGAAGAATCGTGCAGAATTCGAGTGCATATTCTACCACAAATGCTCCAACTAATAGGGTGAAAAGCATTTCAGGGCTACCAATTGCATGAATTTCAAGATTTAAGAAAGTCAAACACTTCAAAACTTTGAAAGCAGCATAACAAAACATAAACAAAGAAAATGCTTTACCAACACGGCAACTAAAAGTCTACCACAACTGCCTGACATCAAAATCAAATAACTCCATCGATTTCGATTTTATTCGATGATTTCTTCGAAAATTACAGGGATAGGAAGATGTTTGGGACAAAAAAACGAAATATGTTTGAACCGGAAAATTTCTAGAACAATGTTAACTCATTTTCATTGTAAATGTGCGCGATATGAAAACTTAATGTAAGCAATTATTGATGCGAAAGTAGCAAAAAAATGCCTGGTGCAGGTAACCTTTTGCTAACAACAAAACCAAAAATATATCACATCTGCTTCACATTGAAATCAACCTACTCTGCGATTTTCATTTTGGTCCGATGACTGCATTGGAAGTTATAGGGGTACAAAGAAATTTAGGGATAGCAGTCGCAAAAGTTTTCACATCTTCGAAAACTTAATATTTGTTGTTTATTGTCACTACAAGATCATTACCGTTTGAAAATTTTACGATAAAATTATTTAATAAAGATATTCCAAACATATACAAAACCAACAATAGCTGGCAACCCTGTCATGGATTCTAAGCCTGATTCCTTCTAAATAATGCCTTTAGTAAGTTCTCTTTATCATATGAAGTTCGTTTTGATTTCATGACTGCACTTGAAGTTATAGGGCAAAAAAAAATTACTTTTCTGAGAAATATTTAAAACGCAAGACACCAAAATTACCATAGCTGGCAGCACCAATTGAATTTTTCAACCAAATTTCTACCAAACACGGCAGGTTTAGCTACTGTGCTAATTTCAGCAAAATCTATTGACTGAATCAGAATTCATAGGGCAATAAGTAGTTTTTATTCTTTATAATTTTTCAAGATGGCACCACTGGCACAGAATTGCCCGCATTCCCAAATCGCTTCTATCAAACTTCGTCCTATTTAATACCAATACATTCTGTGAATTGCAACTACCATATATCTGATAATTTGATCGGGAGTTCTCGTGAACAGAAATTTCTGATGCTTACAATATAGGTAAATTGCTCGATGTGAAATTTCAAAAATGTTGCTTTGGTTGTATAGACAAAACATAAGATTTCTATATGAGTTTGTTTTTACTGTAAAAGACGAAAAATTTTCAGGAGAGTCGATGGTTTGTAGGTTTTCACTTTCAATGTCTGTCGTAGCTGCAGAGTTGCGAAGACGTTCATAAAAAAAACCACACGTGTCTGCAACTTAGTAATATCAATATATCCTTGACGTTTCATGATGATCTGGTAATCTGGTCAAAAGTTATCGCAAATCAGAAATTTTCCCAATCTCATTTTAGGCGACAAATTTCAAAAAAATTATCATATTCACATTAAAAAGACATTCAAAATTTATTCCATAAACTTTGTTTTTGCGAAAGTTAATTTGTTGACAGAAAAATAGGTATATTTAATATATCATTAAAATGGCCGCCGGCGCCAAAGTGTTAAAGATTATTAGTTTTCTGTGAGACCTGGCACTATTCTCTATATACACCAATGTATTCTGAAAATTTCAGTTCAATCGGATGGCGCATTCCTGAGATTTTTTCACTGACATTTTTTGATGATATATATATATATATATATATATATATATATATATATATATATATATATATATATATATATATATATATATATATATATATATATATAGAAATATGAATATTTGGCCAAAGTGATTTTAATACTAATGTTCTTCGAACATTAGTAAAAACAATATGCTGGAGCTGTCAAAAAGGTCCATGAACATAGAAAATATTATGGGATTTTTGAGCTAACCCCTTAAGCCCCAACATAACATTAGTTTTGCAAAAGAAATTCAACATTGATCACCCAGGAATGAGTTCAAAGGGAACGCCGTAGTTCGATTCGCTAAGAGATTCCGTGAATGCAACTCAAATTCTTATTTTTTTCACTGGATAAATAAACGCAATCCAATAAAAGGAATATTGGCAATAATTGGACAGTTTACAAAACATATGTAAACAAAAGCATTTAAGTAGCACTTCATATAGACAGCCTGTCAATGAGCAAAAAAACGCATTGCTATATTTTCTATTCCAATCACTCTTTGTTTCAATCTAATGTTAAAAAACAAATTTGTATTTCAAAATATACATTATTTATGCAAATTTTGTACTAATATACATTTCATTGCAATAATCAAGGCCGAATAGGTCCACTAAAAATTGTATCTGATCTTTCAGATTGAAGTTGCCAGAGACTTCAATTCGACGGTCCTAAAAAAATATGTTTTCAGATATTTCACGAATGAATTTACGACAACTAAAAAACTTACACTATTTTTTAACAACTTTGCTGCAGGAAGTTTTTCAGCTGGTTCTATGATGGATTTTTTTAAATATTGTGGGCCAAATTCAGTGAAGTTTAAACGATGTAAGAGGTTTCCATAGATATAATAGCCGTTAGTATTGATTTAGGCATATTTTTAAGCATTAATTGGTCCCTGTACTTGTTTTTTTTTCAGACTATGACAGCTTCAGCTTACAATTATAATCTTACTTTATTCCTAACAATATGCATTCGAATAGTAATGAAATAGATTTATCCATTGATAACATGCCAAAACGCAATTTAATTTTAGTCAGTGGCATTGATGTGGTTAAGTGGAAATATCACTCGAATTTCTTAACAATTCAAAACAATTTTAAAACGTAGACGGTTAGCTGAAGTACATCATCGTCTAAATCCATGATAATAAGGTCACTTTTAATCCCGTGCAGATGAATTAGCTGTTTGTGAAATTAATGATTCTAGGTGAGATATAATATTCAAATAATGAGATTAATCTCATTAATGGAACCAATCAAACAAAAACTAGAGCAAGAAAAAAACGTAAAAAAACTGAAACAAATACGAGCCATACCGAAACGAATAATGGTGAGTTTATTCTAACAGTAGATTATTTAAATAACTGTTTCTTAAATCTAGAATTCAGTGGAGACAATGTTGTTCAATGCTTATTGTAATAAGATTAAGTAAAATAGTTTCTATGATTTACTATACTTGTCAAGACTTTGCCAGTAAATATACCATAATTGATAAAGATGGTTCATGCTTTCTAGCCAGAGGGCTTTAATCCAGCAAGCTAGATTAGCTAAGATGGGAGTGAGTTTAAATGCTCATAAATATTTTGTTGTAGTGGTCCGCAAACAAAAACAGATGAATGAAACTAAGAGCCAGGTATGCTCTCAAACCATCATTTCCACAATTATTCAAAAACTTTATTCTCATTTTTCGCACTCCTAACTTATTCTTACGAGTTTCTTGTCATAAGGAGAAATATCCTTGTGAAATCGATAGCCTGCAATGTAATTAAAGTTTAGTATGATATCCTTTAAATTTACAAAGCACAGAATTATAAAATGAACAACAACGTCAGCGAAACAATTTCCTAGAGTATAGATAATAATAAATAGCATTGTAGTAATTTAAATTAAATATATATGTACAGGGTGATTCATTATTAGGTTTGGTTTTTAATCTCAAATAAAAGGCATAAGGTGGACTTCTACAGTAAAAATTTTATTGTGAGTCAAAAGAACAATCTATAATATTTACTTTTTCAAAATTATCTCACTTAAATGTTGACCGCAACTACACCGTAAATGGTCCATTCTGAGAGTCCAATTTCGGACGACGCGTTCCAGCATAGCGACTGGTATCTCGCGAATGACACGAGTAATGTTGCCTTCCAAAGCATCGATTGAAACTAGCTTATCTCTAAAGACCAAAGACTTCATGCAGCCACAAAGAAAACAATCCTAAGGTCTGATATCATACGATCTAGGCGGCCATTTTACTGGTTCAAAACCTGAAATCAGGTTCTCACCAAAATGATTTCTCTATAAGTCCATTGTTTCTCTCGCTGTATGCGAAGGAGAAGGTGAACCGAAGTTCACCGATACGACGGGCTTCAATTTCAGGTACCAATAAAATCCGTTATCATGGTGCGATAGCGGTCGCCATTGACGGTTACGTTCTGATCGGACTCATTTTGAAAGAAATATGGACCTATGATTCCACCGGTCCATAAACCACACCCACTTGTGCATTACTGTGGCTGTAGTGGAAGCTGTTGAAGCTCTTCAGGTTGTTCATCAGCCCAAATATGACAATTCTGCTTATTGACGTATCCATTGAGCCAAAAATGCGCCTCATCACTGAACCAAATTTCACGATTTCACGGATTTTCATTTAGCTGATTCAGAGCCCATTCACCAAAAACACGACGCAAACCTAAGTCGCCCGGCTTCAATTTATGCACGAGTTAAACTTTGTATGCCCTAAAACCAAGATTTTTACGTAAAATACACCAAGCTGTTGCGTACAGCAAACCAAGCTGTTGAGAATGACGCCAAATCGATTCGTCACGGTCTTCAGCCACACTCTTAGCTACAGCCGCTATATTCTCTTCACTACGTGCTAAATGTGGTCTAATCGGTCGAATATCATCCAATAATGTATGCTGAGTTTCAAATTTGCAGATGGTATTGGCTATAGTGGTTTTGACATAGGATAAGAACTTATGGATATCACAAACACTGTTTGTTTCCCATAAATATAATCTTTATTATCTAAATACAACTTAACCTAACAAATGTCAAATAATCTTGAGTTCACTTATTATACGTCGTTTTGTGTTCCCGTCTAGTAAAGGAATGAGTCGAGTTTTCTTCTTTTGGACGACAGCGCCTCTCGCGGCGATTATCCCACTCACTTGGGATGCCACAGTATCCCCCTCCTAGTGACGAGGTCGGTAACTGGTTCGATCGATGTCACGATGACGTCTAATTGTCAGAAGTTTGTTTATTAGCTTCGGCGCTGGGTTTGTGTTTCCTGCTGTATGTCCGCATGGGGACCCTCTGAAAGCGAATATCATCGGATAAATCTTCCTGGTTGCGGTTGATGTCGAGAGAGCAAGGTTGTGATGAATTTTCCGGTACATGATGTTGATTGTTAATAGTAGTCGATAAATTAAAATTTTCATTTCTATTCAGACTGTTGTTTTCCTGTACTTGAGTGTGTTGCGAGTGTGTTGTATTGCTTCCTAGTCCCGGAGTAGGGTTTGGTATTTCATTTGAAATGAATGCTGGTTTAAGTCTCTCTGTGGAGATATTTGCATTTTGACCTCTTAATTTAATTGTAAATATTCGGTCCGTTAGCCTGGCAACAACTGCATAAGGTCCTGAATATGGTGGTTCTAGTGGCTTCCGAACAGCATCCGTTCGAAGAAATACGTGAGACCACGTGGCAAGAGTGAAAGCAACGAACATTTCGCGTTTGATATGATGTGCTGTAGGCTGTGGGCGAAGTTTCCGCATATAATCCCTTAGCTTCTCGGCGAAAGCTGTTGCTTCCGTTGGTTCGTTTTCGTTGGTAAAAAATTCTCCTGGAATTCGGATGCTTGTGCCATACAAAAGTTCTGCGGGCGATAAGCCAATGTCTGCTTTAATTGCCGATCGGAGTCCCAGGAGAACTGTGGGAAGTAAGTCTACCCATGAATGTGGCTGGCAACATAAGTGGGCCATTAATGCTGTCTTAAAGGACCGGTGCCAACGTTCCACCATGCCGTTTGACGCCGGGTGGTATGGAGTAGTCCTTATTCTTTTTGCACCGATGAGATTTGACAACCCGCGGAAAAGAGTGGACTCAAATTGAGTACCTTGGTCCGTGGAAATTGTTTTTGGCGTTCCATAGCGAGCAACCCAATTTGAATAAAATTCAGTCGCGACAGTGTTCGCAGAGATGTCCTTTAGAGGAATGGCTTCCGGCCAGCGTGAAAATCTATCGATTATGGTCAAACAATATCTATAGCTGTTTACTGGAGGCATCACAACGATGTCCAGGTGGATGTGTTCAAATCGAGAACTGGGCACATTTATGTGTTCTGGTATATTTTTAATGTGTCGTTGGACTTTACTTCTCTGACAGCTAACACAGGTGCGGGTCCAATCTGTAGCGTCCCTTTTAAGATGCGGCCAAATGAATTTTTTTTTAAGCATCTGTACGGTAGCTTTTACACCTGGATGGGAAAGTCCATATATTGCTGCAAATGCCTGACGTCGCATTGAATTTGGAACATACGGCCTGATCTGATTGTATGATGTATCGCAATAGACCGAAGCGTTGTCAACTGTGATTTTTTTTAGCTGCAGAGAGGTAGTTCCCTTGAGGATGCTTTGCAGCTCTTGGTCAGCTTTTTGTTCACGTTCGAGATCTTCTGCACTTATCGTGGTTGGCATGGAAATTTCATTGATTCTGGGTAATGCATCAGCAACAGAGTTGGTCGGACCGGCGATGTGTATTATTTTAGTAGAGAATTGAGATATGCAATCTAGTTGCCGTAGTTGACGCGGTGATGCCTTATCGAGTTTTTGTGCAAATGCATAAATCAAAGGTTTATGATCTGTTTTGATGGTGAACAAGCGGGATTCCAAAATATGACGAAAAAACTGTATTGCTGAATATATTGCTAGAAGCTCTCTATCGTAAGTGCTGTACGTGGTCTCTGTCTCGCTTAGCTTGCGTGAAAAAAAACCGAGTGGTTGCCATTCGTCTGCGACAAACTGTTCCAAGGCCGCCCCCATTGCTGTGTCAGAAGCGTCTGTTGTCAGTGCCAATGGTGCATTCGCGGCCGGGTGTGCGAGTAATGTTGCCTTAGCTATGTAGACTTTGCAGTTCTCAAACGCCTCTTCAGTTATAGCAGTCCAATTTATCTTGCGTTTGTCATTTTTGTGCGAGTTTTTTAAGAGGGCGCATAACGGGGCCTGGATTTGAGCGGCATTTGGAACAGCCCGTCTGTAGTAATTTATTATTCCGAGGAACCGTCGTAGTTCAATTACTGTTTCTGGCTTCTTATAATCTTTTATAGCTTGCACTCTATCTTGTGGCGGTTTGCAGCCGTGGGAGTTGATGACGAAACCCAAATACAGCACCTCCGGCTGACCGAATGAGCATTTACTGAGATTAATAGACATACTATTTTGGCGTAAACGTTCAAAAACCAATCTGAGGTGTTCCTGATGTTCTTTTTCAGAAGACGACATGATGATAATATCATCAATGTAACAGAAAACAAAATCTAGTCCACGGAGAATGTTATCCATATGGCGTTGAAAAGTCTGTGTGGCATTTCGAAGTCCAAATGGCATCTGTGTGAATTCGAAAAGGCCAAAAGAAGTGCATATTGCAGTTTTAGAAATGTCTGCTGTATTTACAGGGACGCCTTATCTAGGTCTAATGTTGAGAATATTGTTTTTCCATACATAAGTTCTGATACGTCGTAGATATTTGCAATCGGGTAACGGTCTGGGACTGTTTGAGAGTTTAGCTTGCGATAATCTCCACAGAGTCTCCAGTTCCCATCTTTTTTTTTAACAAGATGTATAGGTCATGCCCAGGGGCTTGAAGAAGGACGTCAAATTCCCTGCTGCAGCATCGATTCAATTTCTAATTTTGCTGATTCTAATCTTTCTCCTGCCAATCGCCGATGTCTTTCAGCAACAGGCGGCCCAGTCGTTATAATATGATGACTGACTTTGTTGTTTGTTTTGGTAGTAGTCAAAACCTTTGATGGTTTAGTGATGTCTGCGAATTCTTCAATTATATTCCGGAATCTATCCTGCATATTGATGGTCGACAAGTTGTGAGTTTTTTGTGTGACATATTCTCCGGTAGTCCTGCGAAGTGTTTCTTTGTCAATTAGCTGTTTGCCTTTGAGATCCACCAAAATATTGAAATGAGTCAAGAAGTCCGCGCCGAGTATTGCGATGTTTACATCTGCAACAGTGAAAGGCCATTTGAAGGTCTTACCGATATTGAAATCTACTTCCAGAGTGGTTTGTCCACATGTCTTGATGATGGTACTGTTTGCAGCAAGTAATGTGATAGGGCTTTTCTTGAGTGGAGAACTTACGGCTGTAGCCGGAAGAACTGATGTGACTGAACCGGAGTCAAACCTATTTTTTTTTAATTAATTGAAAATAAAAAACTACACAATATTACAAATTTTCATAAACTATGGATTATGTTAAATATTAATTAATTAGCATTTACAGTTCATCAGGTCGCCTTTTGGAACAAAATCGTCTTCATATGTGGTTTTGGAACGAAACTTCATGTTGGAGTCGGGTTTTAGAACAAAATAAAAACAATTATATGCTTTAAATTTTTTATTTTTGCCTGTAATTTTTGTTTTACAGAAAGTAGGTACCTACCTTAGTACATAATTTAAAAAAAAATAACGCAAAAATAAGTTTAAAAACATGGAAAAATGAGCAGCAAAAATATTGTGTTAAACATTTTTTTCTTCGTCAATAATTACTTCCGCATCCCAAATATCGTTCTCTGTAAGATTATTATAATCTATACGACGATAAAAACACTTGTTGGATACATCAGTTTCATCCTCCGAATCTATATTTTCTAAAAAACTGTCGCGTTCAGCGTTTAAAATAACTTTATCATTATCTTCAACAACTGATGGTCCGGCCAATTCTTGGTTTTCAATGGATGTGGACATCATATTATTGTCAGCAAAATGGCACAACTTCAGTCAACGCACACATTTAATGTGTCGGCGCACGATTTCTAAGAACAAACATGTGAAGTCGCAATCAGTATGGTCAACTTTGAAATATTTCTTATAATTCTAGAAAAAGCCCGCTTAATTTAAAACAAGATTAATAATAAAAATAACCATTTAAAAATATGTGACCAACAGAAGTTTAGCCTTTTCTTAAAGTTAGAACATTAGGTCGGTTTTTGGAAAAAATAACAAGAACCGTTTCCGACATTGCTAAGGTTTGAGTCGCTTTTTGGAACCAAACCGTTCAAAATATTAGACGCCATTTTGAAAGAAAAAATCTCTGTTCAGGTCACGTTTTGGAAATAAGCCTGTTTTTCTAATCACTTTTTAAGGCATTTAGACTGGGTTTGGGATAAGATAAAGTGCACAAATCGATTCCTGAGAAGATTTCCTATAAGAAATGGTGTTTAACTCAGTTTCGTAAAAAATCGCTTGAGTCTCATTTTGCATCTAAAGAACTCATATCATTCATCTGATAATTCATAAAATAGCAGTGGAAAATTATTATGATATAGAAACTCTTTAATGATAAATAGTTTTTAATTAAAATGTCTTTAATAATTAGTTTTTAATTAATATGACCCTATTTCCCATATTTTATTTTCCAAATATTTTTGCTATATTTAATGTTTTGTTCTTTACTGACATATATTTATTTTATTTCACTGGGTGTGAAATTTTGGTCTATGCTTTATTCCTAGCATGAATTAATACTTAATTATATAAATTATAGTATTAACTTTTTATTCCACATTTAAGTACATTATGCTTCTTTTACACATTTGCTAGAAACTGATAGAGACGCAGAATATTTTAATCATTCTTAATTGCTTAGTAATTCTTTTGATTGTCTCTTTTAAAAAAATGTTAGGGTTTTTTTCGTTAATCCGTATGTCTTTAGCCCGAGAGAACAAATAATTGGCGATGGATTTAATGAAGGTAAAGTTTAATTCCATATTTGATCTTTTCGTCCTAAGGAAATAATTATGGATAAATATAATCTGACAGAAATAAAAACATATATCTAATAAAAACATAGCCACACACAATAAAGTCAGCCTCTAAGGAACGATAATAATTTATGATTCATTCCCGGCCGCGAGCCTTAAACCGCATTAGCATTCAGATTCAGCACTCCGCTGACCGATAGTAGTTAAATTGGTCTGATAATTATGAAAAATGAAAGAAAACATTCTTAGTTTCAGTAATTTTTACTTTGTATTCTTTCTTGAAAATGAAGTACATTCTTTTCGGTTGAAATATCTTACCTTCGGAAAGCTTATCTACTTTTTTTCTACTCTTTGTTTGGCAATGTAAAAAAAACTTTGTACCGGCTTCAACTCGAACAGTTTTTCATAAGATTGCCTTATACGTACGAACACATACACTTTGAGGGCATTTTGAATTCTAGATCCTGCAACTAGCTTTGCATACCTCTTATATTCTTGTGTTGACAAAATCAATTAAAAACTCCAAAAACAATTTGCAGCCCATCCAGCGACTGCGTCAAGCTTCATCATGAAAAACTCAAAGGACATAGGACTCATAAAAACAAATTCTATCAGATACATACATACATAAATATATCCTCTGACTGATATCAATTTTTCTTCAAATAACTTTCCGTTCTCCCGAGAAATTCAATATCCTGTGGCATGTTCTCCGAAATAAACTCACTCCAGTCTCTATCGTCTGTTCTTACTTTCATATTCAACTCTCCAAGCATATCCTTTCTCATTACGTACCTCGTACCAATTTCGACCGTGTCGTAATCAAGTGCATCCCGAAGGTTTTTCTAAGTCGTTTAGACCATTCTCCCGGAAAATGTTCAATTCGTTCTGTACACGGACCAAGACCGGCCAAAGACTCGCTGTGCAAGAGGAAGAGTCTGAAGTAGGCTAACGGCTATTTCGTCATATATCCGTTTGCGAAAAGAAAATCAAAAGAATGAAATTTCTCATCAACAATAGAAAACAAAAATCGACGTGCAAACACCTACCCGACCAGCCAACTCTCCACCTTCTATTCCACTAATCCCACTCCCACACAAGAATGCATTCGTGCATTATTGGCATTTATATTCCGTAGGTGGTGTACGAGTATGCAAGGACTCGTTCATTCTTTTCTACCGAAGCTTCTCGGTGCCCTGCCGACGTTCCTTTCTTTCCATCAGCAGCCTGAAGTGACTAGGACAAACACAAAACGACTTATCTGATGCCACCTCACTATCGAACTCTAAAGCTTTCTCAGCATTTTCCTTCCCTTCCGCAATGACAGGCGTAGCATACCCTATTCCACGTGGACCGGGCTAATTTCCAGCAGAATGAGTTCTTCTTCTCTTTCAAGTCTTTCGGTTTTTTTCGATGCGATTTTGTTTTTCACTAGTTTTTAGTGTGTATAGTCCTCACGTATTGATCTGGTCTCTCAGTGGCGTGCACAGCCTTTTCACCTCAGGTATGCAACTGCTAAAATATACTCAGCCATAGAAGTACAGGTGTATTTTTTTCATAATTATTTTTCCAAAAACTTAAGCCTTTGAAGCGGTAAATAAATAATAAAAATAATACATAGTGATCGTGGCATTGAACATTGAATTGGATAAAAGGAAGCTCTAGTTAGTCAATTTAATGTTTAGGTGTTGAAGAATAATGTTGAAGAAGTCAATGATTGCCAGCAGAAGCTGTTGAGAATACTAGCTGTCTTCAAACAAAGCCAAAAAATTAAATTGTTCAGCAAGAACCCCGGGAAGGTCTAGAGCACTTTTGCCGGGAACGGGAAAGGAAAGGATAAGGATGAAGGTTGGAATTGATGTCGGACAAAGCGGGAAAATAAACAACAACATAAAATATCATTGAACTATGATAAGTGCAATAGTCAGCACTCTGAAAAGACAGCATAGTAAAATAAACGGTGTCTTTAATTAGATCATTTAAAGAATTATAAAAAATTAAATTCTTTATAAACTAAATCGATTCGCCTATCTTTTTTTATGTATAAACTTAAAATGTTGTCATAAAACGAACCGGTTCGTTTGATATTCAAAAGAAGCTCCTTTTCTATTGAAATCATTGAAAGATCAGTGAGGCGCTGCTGTCCTTGCGTATTTCGCAAATAAGTGTGAATTCTTTTCAATGCCGAAAATGATCTTTCGGCAGAAGCACTACTAGCAGGAATCGTCACAATCAGTTTCGCTAAACGTATCACTTCAGGGAACACTGCTTGCAAATTTTTTTCGCAACAATGCTCGATGATTTTATAAGGGCCTAAATTTTTGAAATTTAATGACTTGTATACACATTTAAGTTCATTTTTTAGGCGTTCAACATTAAACTCGTATGATTTATAAGTGTTAATAAAAGTATTGAATAGAATGTCTGGGAATGTGGAAGCGTAATTATCAAAATTATCGGGAGCAAGTAATTGAACGAAAGTCAATTCTTTTAAATTCTTGTACCGAATACGTGACTCATTTATTACATTATCTACAATTTCGATAAATATTCGCTTATAATGCAGCTTCATGTCCTGCATGCAAGCATTTCGCTTTATCTTTGGCTCCCCAGCAACATTTTTTGCGCCATCATACATAATTTCAAATTTGGTCCTGAGATTTTCTAAAAAAGACTCAAAGTCTTTGATTTTGTTGCAGCAAAAGTAACTTTTTAATTTTAATTTACTCAAACAGCCCGTATTTTAATAAAAAAAAAATATTTTTTTTCACGTCAAAAATGTTACTGCATATTGAAAACCCACATTTTTGCTGCTTATAAAACTGCACAACTGCTTATAAAAATTATCTGCATATAAGTAAGTGCACACATACATTACTAAAAAAGTTGTTAATTTTGTTGCACATTAAATTTTTCCTCGTACTGTAACCAAATCATTCATTCAAATCCTCAGCGTGCAAAAGATTTCAGCAGCGCCGTCCGCCCACCTCTGCTTGAACATAGGAGCACAGCGAACACGCAGCTAAAATCGCGCAGACAAGTTCGGCTGAGAGACTTGAGACTTCCCGGCTAAAATCGCTGCTCAGCGCCCAAAACCATTGACCGAAGAAGCATGCTTCCAAGTTACGAACACACATGCAAATTTAATATTGCCGATATACCAACCAAACAATGCTTTGTACACTGTACGTGTATCTCCACGGTATGAAGCTACAGGGAAGTCTCGTATGGCATTTGCATCAGAGTGTGCGTAAGATGGAAGCAAAGCGACCTGTGCCTACCTTACGTTACGAGTGGATGCAGCATAGCGTGTACATAATTCTGTATACAAAATGCAGAGTTGATATGAATGAATACAGTACAACGCGAAAATTAAATTATGAACATTGTGGATTAATTTTATTTGTAAATTTTTCTAATTTTGTATAGGGTATGCAATGCTTATTTGCTTATATGGAGTGCACGCCACTGTGGTCTCTATACACATTCGATCCTAGGAAGACGGTTCACCGAAACATTCGTGTCCTTTTTTCACAATATCCTCGACTAGCTCAAGCCATGGAGGCCAGTAGCCTTCAAGTTACTAGACCATTTCTCAATACATCCTCGTCTCTACCTCCAGCTTCGGCCAAAACGGGTTTCAGTACCCGATTCGAGTAAAGTGCATTGCGGGTGGTTTCTAATATATCTACGTGCCCAGTACTTGCTTGTTGTAACGGTCTTCGGCATTGGTCATGTATAGATTGTATGAAAGTGTATACAATTTGACAGCAGCTGTACCGTCGTAGGAGAACACTTTGCCCATTTTTCGGTTAGGCAGAGAGATGCTGATGATGGCTCCGATTGAGATGTTGTTAACATTTTTTCTAAGCGTACCGTAACTGAAAAATATAATTTTAGTTAAACTGTTGAATGCAACCACTGATTAGTAGTATCAGCTTTTAAGTTTCAATGAATGTTTTTTATGAACGATTTTCCGAACAAAAAACTCGCGCAGGATACACACTTGTCTCGGTTAATCAAACAGTCTTTTAGACATCAAACAAAACTAAATTAGAAAATTTGGCAGCTTTCACCTAAATATCATTTGATATTTAGGGGAAAGCCGACGTTTTTGGCAGCAAATGTCGAGTGTCATCAGATATCAAACGTTCAACTATCAACGAAATCAACAAAAATTCACTATAATCAAAAAGCAATCCCTAACAACCAGTTCTTAACAACTGACCCGGCATAGGTTCTAGTGAAGAAAACGAAACTTAGCTCCCATTCCAATTCACCGTATTGCCAACTCGGTCGGCAAGAACGACGTTGACGACTTCGATTCCTATCCCGGCGACGACCGGTTTTTGCTGGCTCTTTCGATTGAGCAGTGGAGGTGCTTGCCTTACGCTTCAATAAATTTCTGTCTTGTTCTAAAATCGGGATACCGGTGGTTTGGCAAAGCGTTATTTTCGTGCTCTCCCAAAACTCCCTCTTCGACGAGAGAAATTCTCGGTCCGTTGCCTTCGCCGCCCTCATTCATTTTTCAGCCAGGGCTTGACAGAATCCTGTACAGGATATAGTTCAAATGCTATCTGAAGGTTCAAAATCCTTGGTCTACCCTTTCCATTCGAAAGCCTTAGCGCGGAGCTAGAGAAGAGTTTCATCATTGCGAAGAACTGGATACTCCCGATTCCCGAAATTCCTACAAAGATACGTGTGAGGAAACAGACGGCTGATGGTAAATGAAAGTACGGACGACAGACAATGCTTTTGTTCTTGAAGGATTTTAGGACGTTTTTAATGATAGGGAATCGAAAGGTGAACGGATGGATGGATGGCTGGCTGGCTGGTTGGTTTGCATGCTAGCCGGCTGACTGACTCAGGCGATGCTCTTCGGCAAACTGATAAGAACGGAATGGGAAATTTAAAGTGGGCTAGAAGCGATTAGTTCGCTTTGTGTCTTATAATGGCCTTGATGATATTTCGGTGGGATGAGGATGACAGCGAAAAGCACCCACTTTTTAATTATCGGCTTTGACGAACGGAACGCTTCATTGTCCGATGATAATGATAAATTGCAAGTCACTCAAGCCTGTCATTTTCCTGACTGATTGCAATGCTCGTAATCACTAAACTACTGTAGTCTATACCCAATGAGCCTTGGAACTATTTTTTCCACTCTAATCAAATTCCCGAACTAGATTGTTCGTTTACCCGTCAAGCTCAATGTTCGTTGATAGACGGAATCACTTGAAATGATACTGAAATCAGAGCTGGCACTGATACGTTCTGAATGATTTTTCATCTGTGTTGCAATTAAAGATGTGGCTGAGGCGGCGTCCAGCATGTTGGCAATGAAGAAGAGAAGATTTAAGTGATTACTGTAGAGCCCAATAAGAGTGATTTTATTTAAATATTATTTTTTATTAAACATTATTTTAAATTAAACATTAGGTAGAAAGGTAGGTTGAAGTGGCTGCCGATCCACAGAGGTCTGCCGACCGACACGCATACGCACAAGAGAGGCCCGTTGTGATGCCACCAATTAAATTAAATTAATTAAACATTAAAAGATGAAAAAAATTACTTGGTGCTCTCAAGTAAGTATACTGCTCTGCTAAGCTTAAACGTTCTATCTTCATTTTAGTACTTTCGAGATATTCAATGAATTGTGTTTTGATTTGTACTGGAGTTATACGGAGAGTGGATTTTGCAATATTGATAACATATATACTTCTACAAAAGATAGGTTTTTAAAATTGTTTAGAATGATGTAATAGAGTCTGTAGTTTTCGAATTCGGTATCAACTTAAAAATGAGACAAATTCAGATAGAGCGTTTATGCTTAGCAGGGCAGTATAGCTCTATTACATTTTACAAAATGGATCTCTCGTACGCAGTCATTATCAGCGAGCGGTTACATGGCTGCCGTGACAAAATAGCGCTTAAATAAAAATGCGGCTACGTAACCCGGCCAATGGGCTTTTTTACGACCAAACCAGAGCACACCATCTCGCAAATCCCTCCAGAACTTCTTGATGTTCTGAGTGCGGGCGGCAGTCACCAGATCAATAAAATTCATCGAGTGATTAACTCTCATTTCGATAGCCTGTCTGTTCCAGAATCACGCCAACAATCTGAATATACATATGGCCCTGTCATCAGCAATATTTTCTCTAATAGCTGCCATTAACGTTTTGTTGTCTCGCTTAGCAACGGAAACCACAAACGCTTCTCTTGTCTCAAGGTAAATATTTGAGAAACGCCGACCGCATAATTTTTCCGTTTCTCAACAATAGTGCCGGGACCACCGATTTTGCTTTTCTTTATGCTGATCTAAAATCAGCGATTTTCTCAACAAAAAACTTAGCCAATCAATTACCGTTTGTCTCGGAAGCATCAATTCTCTCTCGCGTCTGTTGGCATAATGCGGTGGAGATGTAAGATAATATGCAACAAAACGGCAAATATCCTCCAAACTTAAGTGGGTATCGGAAAACTAAGTACCCGACATCGCAGATATTAAATGTGCACCTGGGGTGTGTTCAATGTGCATGCTATATCAGCTATTAGCTGCTATTTTAGCAGCTCTGGCTGTCCAATGTCACGAAATAGCTACTTTCTGATACTTGCTATTTGACATTTAGGCTGTCCAAGGTTCCGGTATAGCTGCTATGGTAGCAGCTATTTGCTGCTCGCAGTCTGGAGGATAGCAAGAAAGTAGCTAAGGCAAAATGGCCGTGCGTACACAGCTGACATGCAGTTCAAACGTCATTTTCGATAAAAAGTTGAAATAAAAAGGGGTTGTTGGGCTTTGGTAACGAAAGGGATGAGCAATAATGTAAATGCGGGCTTTTGAAGACTTCAACTCAACTCGGGTTTTACGTTCGCTTTTACACAGCGCTACTCATCTTAAGCTTTTACAAGCCACGTATGAAGCGCCAAAGGCCGGGTACGCTGAATCGTGTACCATGATATTTTCAACGTTTCTTTTTCGCTCTTTTTCACAGATATGGTGTCAAAAGCGAGGAATAAATGAAACATGTTGAATATGTTTGGAAAATTTCAATGTTTTTCTGCAGCTGTATGCTAAAAATGCGCAAATTCCATACATTTTCCAAAATGCAAGGAAAGTGTTTAGCTGATTCAAGTACGCACAAAGATTAAAGTTAGAAAAAACTGAAGAGATTTGTTATTGAGTTCTGCTGCGTAAAAACTGATCTACCTAGCAGCCAAGAGCTGCTACGTAGCACCTCTTGGCTGTCCAATATCCATAGCTGCTTCATCTAGATACTGCGAATTTTGACACTTGCTAAAGTGATACTATGCTATGCTTTTGGGGCAGCAATAGCATGCACATTGTACACACCCCTGATTAAATGCCGCTTATGGTGTCCAACCTGCTAATAAATCATTCCAGGTCACCTTAAAATCAAGATGTCGTGATTTACATGGAAATTTTTTTGGAACTTCCGGCACAAAACTGCCTCTTTTCATACGCGAAACCGAAATAAAAAACCCAAGCGTATCAGAACCGCTAGAAACACTAATGTTCGAAGAACAGTAGAGGATTTGTGCAGATTTTGAGTATGTTTTCTACCACTAGCTGCTTTTCCCACTTAAGACTAATATACCTTTAGTAATAATAGTCCCTAAGCCAATTTAATTTCGATGACTTCATCGAAAGCTACAGCGATAGAAAGGTGTTTGATGCTGCCATCCGAAAAATGTTCAGAACTTAGTAAATTTAAAAATTGTTTACTTATTTTCATCGCAAATTTTCGCGATGTGAATACTTAATGCAAGCATTTACTGGAACGAAAAAAACAAAAACGACTCGTGCTGGCAGCCGTTTACTAGCATCGAAGCCAAAAATATGTCACATCTGCCTCACGTTGAAATCAATCTGCTCAGCGAATTTCGTATTGATCCAATCACTGCATTGGAAGTTATAGTTACAAAGAAATTTAGGGCTACCATTCGCAAGTTTTCAAATTTACTAGATCTTAATATTTGGTGTTTATTTTCACTACAAGATCGCGAAAAATCGCTTAATGCAGATATGCCAAAAAATACAAAAACAATCATAGCTGGCAACCCTTCGATTGTTTTTCCAACTAGATTTCTACTGAATATTGCCTACAAGACGTTTAATTTGCCATTTTAATATCGTTATGATTCCATGACTGTATGGAAGCTATAGGGCAAAGAGCATTATTTTCCTGAGCGAATTTTGAAAATTTAAGACACCAAAATTACCATAGCTAGCAGCTCCAACCGAATTTTTCCACCAAATTGTTACGTGGCTTAGAGTAAGGTTCAGCTACTCCGTGAATTTCGTCAAAATCGAATGACTAAACCAGAATTTATAGGGCTAAAAGCACACTTTTTTATACCATTACGCGTGGTCGATAAACAACGTCCGTGGTGCAAAAAGGTAAGCAACCACAAACTATGGTATTCCAACAATGTACATAGTACGAAATAGTAAATGGCAATAGCCTGTGGTGCCCCAACAACAATAAGTGATTGCTGAATTATGTTTGTTGAATTTAACAATTGTAGAGTGGTTCGCTTACAATGAAAATTGTTGATAATTCAATATTTTGTAATGTTAAATGAATAGATGCTCATTTTTCTATAGATCAACTATTTATCGTACTTATGAACCAATTTACAAAGTTAAATCCTCGAAGGTTTCGATATTTTTTGTATCCGCAAATTCAACTACTTTTGTATGGTCAAATGAACTATTTTAGCATAGTAGAAAGAACCATTTTCCATAGTTCATTCGACCATTTCAAATGAATTCTTGCATTACTATCAATAATAGTTCAAACAACGACGACTTTTTCTTTCAGTGTAAGCAAGACAGCCCTACCAGTTTCAATCTTTTCCACTTTCCTACGGCCGACGGTCCCATCACTAAATCTAGCTTATATCTAACTACAGTTAGTTTAGTCTAATTAGACCCAAACTTGACCTAGGTCTTAACTCCTCCCTCCGATTCGTCGAAATGCCAACCTAGTAGTCCATAAGCCGTCGTATGACAGCTTAGGGCAAAAAGGATATCCTGTCAACCTCGACAGCCTGCATTTGTACAAGAAAATACTTCGGGATTCTGAGGAGCAAATAGCTTTTCAAAACTAGTGACGTTGTAATTAACCAACGGAAAATCAAGACTTTAAAAACGAAAATTTATTAAAATTCCAAATGAAAATAAAATTTAAATAATTTTACCGTAAACTATTTGACATATTATTTAAAACTTCTTGATAAAATAAAATCAAACATTAAGTATATATACATATTATTTAGACACTGCTTGAGCTTTTCAACTCTTTAGACGAGTTATTCTGCAAAAACGGAATACACGAATTGCCTTCAAGTTGAAATGAAATATTTTTACGACAAAAACTATGACAAATAACATCAGAGCTTATAGATAAATACACCTCATTTTTTTAATTACATATATCACTAAAACATTAAAATAAATAGAATTTCACCCCAATATTGACATATCCAAAAATTTTTCGTTTAATTCCTTGAACAAACCTAATGAATAGACAACGATACCTGACTATATTATAGAACAACAATCCTCTGTGAGGAGATCGCAGGGCTTTCAGGACTAGCGGGAAGGCTCTGTTGTCGTAAAACTTACATGACTATGATATCGTTAGCTTTGCTAAAATGCAATAAAATCTTAAATTGGGTATCTGTTCTGATACCTCGACGAAAATATGGCAAATCCCCTCAGTATTCCAACCTAAAACGAGATCCTTAGCAAGGATACCAGTTCGTACAGCAATGGTTTGAGTTTACAACCGACTACCGAATCAGGCTTTTGTCGAAAAAAAACCTCATTCGAAGTAAACATGCAAGCATATGTGTGTCGTGTTTTATGCAATTTGCAATGCTCCAAGGATATCGTTGAGACGAAGGCGAGAAGGTTGAAAACAACATTCTGGAAATACGAAAACGAAAACATCGAAAATATAAACGGCTCTAGGATGTAGAGTTTAGATTTTCGGTCGTCCGATTCGTCGGGAATTTGTTCAGCTACAAATTCCCATTCCACCCGTCGCAATGTAACTTTAACGAAGTATCCTCGTGGCTATAGTACAATGTGCAACGAAAAGCTTCTGGTGATACGAAGCTGTCTTAGGTTCGGTGTTGTCAATTAAATGCCAATTAGGTGCTCACTGATTGGAGGGCTTATCGATTGATGGGGACAGGGCACCGAGGATGTCGGGCTTGAACGATAACTTGGTCTAATCGGCTAATGGGTATGCTATTTCAAATCAAGTTTGTGCTGTGCGAAGGTAAAGAGTAACGGGCGCTAAAAGTTTAATCGGTAACACTTTTTGTGCAGTCGTTGCAACCGTTGCTGCCAAGAATACGATAGTAATGAAAGTGTAACGTACAGTGATGGAGAAATTCGTTTACGTTTACGTCATGCTCTTTTTGTTCATTCGCCCCGAAAGCAATACAATAAAGAAATTCCCAATGCAACAGCAACAACGAGCGTACCGAACACTGTGAATCCTTTGGGCGCCATCGCCGAAAAGCTCAAAAATTCTTCGTCTATACTTGCGAATTGCAATAGATTTTTCTGCTTTGCTCTCTATTATCATCCACACTGCTGCCGTTGCTTCGTCGTTACCGTGTCGTCCTCAATGTCCTTGTCGTCAACATGGTCCTTGATAGCTGCCCAGCTTAACTGAGTCAGAGGAGAAGATGTTGGCGAAGTGCAAGAAAACGAAGTAGGTAAACAGTGCAAAAGGCAAGGATGCACAAAATTTTCAGGACATGCAGTAAATAGTACGATAGAGCGAATCAGCCACCAATGAAGGAGGTGAGATGAAGATGTAGACCGAACTCTGAATTTTTTCCCGAGTTTCATAAATAATCCACCAGATGAAACGTCGGAGCGACGGATAAAGATGAAGGCTGAAATGAAACGCAGACGTGAATGGATTCGTAGAACGTGGAGAGTTCAAGAAAGGCAAGATATCTTGATAGTTGCATGAAAAATACAGTTTTTAGCACGCTTGAGGAACCAGACGGAAGGAATAAAAATCAACAACTGCACTATAGTTTACAAATAATGCAGTTGTTTGTTAATATTTGACGAGTAGACTATTTTTATGGATCCTGGAAGATCAATGCAAACACGCTAGCACTTGATGCTCTTGCTGTCTCTGCCGATGCATGCTTGGTCATTTGAAATGCATACTGAAGCTGCAGGCGACTCTCTGTTTTATTTATCGTTTCGATAAACAATTCTATGATATACTCAAGTCAGATGACACTGGTATGCTTGTGTGACGTGATGCGAGAATTTGTTAAAAGAGTTAAACCGGCCATCAAGAATGGTTTTCGTAAATTTGAATTTATTAAAAATGAAACGGTCCAAGGAAAATGAAGACCACCAAAGGATTCACTAAAAGTTTCCCAAGTTTGATGCTACTTGCTGTTATTACCAGTACTAGTTCAGAGCATTTAAAAATTGCATGTTTTCTTTAATGTTTATTTATAACATGTGTGCGATTCCGGTCGAATTACGTGCATATACTATAGCCTCTTTGTTTCCGCTTCACTATTTCCAACATTCGTTAAAAATGAAGCGAATGTTGGAGTTGTTCGGGGCTTTTGCTTTACTTTGATCCTGATAGTTTATGATGTTTGTTGCTGTAAACGAATGAATACTCTATAATCTGCACTGTGGATATTATTCTTAGCGTTGATGCACACAACCTGCAAGACTTCACGAAACGTCCTGTATTCTTTGTTTCTGGGTTCGAGAAGATTTCCTCATGGGATTCATGGCACATGTCCTTTATTAATTATTCTTCTCGTGCGGCATGAGATTTATTGTTCCTGTACGTCATTCGCTCGTTTCTGGCTTGGCCTAGGTGGATACACGTAGACTGCAAGCGAGGAGCAGTGAGGATCGTATCGGTTGAGACGAAACAGGTATGTAATCGGCGAAGTAAAATACTCGTATAGGTACAGGAAATAACAGAAAACATTGACGGGAAAATGAAAGAAATTACTTGGGCTCGGAGTGAGATGAAGCACATAAATCGGTTTTCGGTAGTCAGAATGACTATTGCATCAAAGAAAGGATATTCGAAATATAAATCATAGTTTGCTTTGGGACAAGTATGTATGGTTTTAGTTGGTTGGTATATTTTTAGGATTCGTGAGATATTTCGGTTGAAATGGAGAGAGGGGGATGAAGCTTATCCCGAACAGTTTGTATTTTTTACCATGTTGAGGAAAGCAGAGCGAAGGTAGTAAAGTAAACTATGATTTCTCCTAAATTTACAGCCCACTTTGTTGAGCGTATCTACTTACCTTCATCTGTATCAAGGAAAAGTTGTAAGAATCTTAGCATTGAAGATTGCACTACTTGTTCTTTAGTATAGCTAATTTGAGCATGAAAGGACATAAGCAAGGATATATTTGGTATAAGAGCTCGTATTGTCTATTGTGTAGGATTCAGAAATTACATTCGAAATTTCTGGACGCTAAATTTCCATGCGCACTGTAAAAATTTGCATTGAAAACAACAAGACTGTTAGATCTTGTTTTTCAGTTTGGGAGTCAGATCGTTAGATCTTATTTTTGGGGTTAGGCGAAGGGGCGATTTGTTTCCGCCAAGGTAGGAAAGATAGACATTTGAGTACGAGCTTTTAAAAATAAATTTACAAATGTTTTGTATCAACACGGTGCTTGAAACTTTGAAATTGAATATAAAAAAACCAGGCTGGAAATGACGAGAAGTTAGTTTAGTCCGGTATTTTTCAAGTTGAAATTACGAGTTTAAGCCTGCTGAAGCAAATGTAATCTAATAGTGTTACCTTAAACCTACGATTTTGATGCGTTTGATATTACGTATGGATGTAAGGATGCTGTAAAACTTGATTAAGTTTCAAGCCGACAATCATCTTGAGTGCCACCACGCTAATACATGTGTACAAGTGCCTGTTTGCTTGTTTGGAGGAGAAATTGCTATAGTACGCCATACGATCGACTCTGTTACACGGTTGCTTTTTGCCTGTTTTTGAAACGGTACGGAAAGTAGTTAATAAGTTTCCTCCAGGGCCGAACTTAACGACTAAAACTGCATTTCTTTAGTCGTCGTCTGCATCGCGTAGTGTACGACCTATATCAATACATCAATTTATTAGTAGTCGTCATATATCTTTCGACTTTAGCCAACACGAAAATCACTGTAAAGAATCTACAGTATCAAACGATCACGGATGAAATCGATCCAGCGACAACGATTTAAGAACTGAAGGAGAAAATTGAAAAGGAACGATGACGTAACTATCCAGGAATCGATCAAAAACTAATTTATATAGCTCAGCAGCTCGAAGCCTATACACATAATATTTAAAACTGGAATTTGACTGTACGGCAAGTTACATCAAAATAACAATTTGATTCTTTCTCCGCGGAAAATAACTTTCTAAATAACCTAAGTAAGTCTGTAGCGCCCGGCATAAAAGGAAAGAAAGAATCCAATTGACATTTAATATAAAACGACTCGGGAATGTAGTTAGAAAGATTACGACTGTCTAAGATATTGTAAGAAAGTTCGCATGGCATTAAAATTCGATTCTTTTATGTAAGTCTATGATTTGCCTCTAAAATTAAATACATCTAATGTAATTAATAATTGTTTCAACAAATGAAATACCTAAGTTTATTTTCCAAACATATTAAACCTTGCAAGGTCGATAATTTTTAACTAACGGCATGAAGTTATGAAAATAATATTAACAATCATAACATTTTGGTAGTTTAAAAAAAAGAAAAATGAGTTTTCGTTTTGTCTAAAGGATATGTTTTATATGTAATATGCAAGTATAGGAGATATTAACCATCAAATTTCTTAACGTACGGCGTTAATGGAAGCAAGGGAAGCATTGCTTTCCTTACATTTGATTGATATATATTTAAAATTCATTTATTTAAAAATTGCGAAAAAAAAATTTAAAAATAATTTAAAAAAAATTAAGAATTTTCTAAATAAATTTTCCCAAAAAAGAATAACGAACATCTCACGCAGCTAAGGTGGTAGCACCATCGAATGAAAATAATGAGAGAACAAGACGCATGGAAGCAACGAAAAAATTGCATCTACGAGCGTTAATTTCACTCCATGTAGACTGCATGGTGACGTCATTCAAAAAAATGTGCTTGTGGTACTAGCTATTTGAAAGATGAGAGTAGAAAACTGAGAGGAGCGGACTACCTCACTCTTCTGGACCTACATCCAAGTGTGTGTAATATGACAAAACGCTCTCTTCGATTCTCTCTGATTTGGGCCTGCTTGGACTTAGCTGTCAAAATCGTTGTGAATCGTACGCGGTGTCGGTAGTGTTTTAGCGAATTTCAAACATAATTAGTTGTGTTTTGCGGTGGTGATTTTTCTTAAAAAACTAATTTTGTGAATATTATAGACCCTTTGTTTCATATAACAACGCGAAATTACATAAACACTTCGTAAAGTTTAAGTAATAATGAGTCAAAAGTGTGTTGTAGGTTCATGCCGAAATCGGCGAGGATTTGGTGTCTTAGCAGTCTCTTTTCACAGGTAAGTAAGTGTTAATATATATAATCCGGGCTAAATTTATCGTCGCGTGTAAAATATTTATCAGGCATTGTGCGTGTTTCTCAAAAAATGAACGAAAAAGTAGCGAGTGGACCGTTTGTTTACGTTTTCGTGAATGACAATTGCACAGCCATGTTTGATTTGTCTTCGGTCAGTGGCGTAACCAAAAATATTTATATCGGGATAGAGAAAAAGAACTTGATAAATTTCAACGAAAAAATGTTTGTGTCGAAATTAATTTGAGTGAAATACAAGTAAGAAATAATATTATTATAACAATTTTAAAAGTGAGTGTAAAGTGAAAAACATTGAAATAAAATTAAATGTTAGTAAAGGAAAAGGTAATTGTCGCTTGTTCTGGGCTTAGAAAAGAAAGTGAGCTACAAATATAGTGAGGACTAAGCAAGCCCTAATTCCGCCGAAGACGGTCCCAAGCTCGGTTGTAAGAGGAAGAGGGGGGCTAGGAAATTTAAAATAAAACATAATATATCTGCTGCATATGTTTAGTTGGGTAAATTTTTTTATGAAAACATGTGCTTAGTTTCACAAACATGCAGCTTACGTGCAAGTCCAGAAACTCATTTCACTTTGTATTCTACTTGTTGCCTACTATCGTCCCAGAAGTAAACCACTGCTGAATTTCAAGGCTTTTATACATTGCGAAAAATTTGATCCCGAAATATACTGCTACCGTTAAAATACGCATATATATCAGAAACTGCACATGGGGTTAAGCGATAAAATTTAATTTCACCTAAAAACCACAAAATGAAAAAAAAACTAAGATTGCATGATACCAAATTCAAAATTTTGCGCCATGCAATTGCCCCCGTTCAAACCACAAAAATTTTAATAACCTACAGCTTAGTCATTTAATGATAGTGTTTGCATTTTTTGCTTGTATGCGATTTTTGCCCTGTTGGCTTTACTTATGTTCCTCTCCTCATTAGTTCTCTACTCTCATTTTGAAAGCAATGCTTCTTAGGAGAAATTCTCGTCTCAAGAGAGAAACTGAGAGAGAAACCGCGTACGTTTGATTGCTGTAGAACTTATTGCCCCGTTCCCCATACGCGTATCATTGACTTCGCTTGTGCGTATTTTTTTTTTTGACTGAGAAAGTTTGCTGTAGTACGTTCACACTATGTGAATTTTTGAATAAATTTGAACTACGAGATGTGACAAGGGCTGCCAGAGACTGCTGATGCGACGAGCCGTCATCATTTTGCTGTAGTGAAGTGCTTGAATCTAGTTCAGTAGTGAAATTTTGTGCTATATTTTATATTTAAATTTGATGAAGCTATTTTTAATTGGTGAAGGTATTTATTTCACTAATAGTTTACAGCATTTAGTAATAATGAAATTAAGTTGATTTTAATTGTGAAGAATTTAGTGCGTAGAATTACTTTCTGGAATCGCATAATTTTTTTGTTTTATACTTACTTAAAATAGGGACAGTGCAATTAAAAGGCAAATATGTTTATTTGTTCCGTGAATAGCATGACTCAACTTTGCATAATTAGTGAACTTTTTCGATTTCCTTTTGGATCTCGATATTTTGCGGAAAAAAAGACATAATCGAAGAGAGTCGACCGAAACCGAATTCGGAAATTATCTCTGCAGCGAAGAGATGCACTCGGTATTTTACATGCGGAATCTATTTGACTCAATTTCACTAAAAAACTGAACTAATGCAGATTTACAGGGAAAATCTTTCCAAGATATTTTGAATATTTTAACAGCAGTAAATTAGAAAATAGTTTAAAAAAAATTTATAAATTAGTTCGTTTAGTTCCAATATTACCAGTAACAAGCGCGAGAGAGAGTGTAGCGTCCGCAGAGCGCAGTTTTTCTTGCTTAAAAATGATTGAAACTTATCTCATTTATAGTACAGGTAAGCAGTGACTAAGTGGCTTGGAAATAATGTCCATTGAAAAAGTTTTTTTAAATTCGTAATTGAGCGAGCAAAGTTTTTTATCAAGATGAAGTTGCAAAAAAAGAAACACAAATTGCATTAAATTTTTAATGCATGAATTTTCTCATCAATTTGGATTTATAATAGCTTTTCTCAAACTATCACTTCATTTATTTTATATTTGCTAACTATAATTTTAAAAATATAAAAATATATGTTTATTTTTTGTTTTGGGAATCTTGTTATTTTACTGTTATTTTTTTATAAGTACATACTAGAATATTGATATTTTCTTTATGCGTGAAAGACTACAAACATTTATTTTGCAAAATCACTGTTTTTTGTTCTTATTGCCGTAGCTAGATTTGAAATTACTTTATTTACGTAGCTTGCTGTTGCAGCTTTGCTAATTTATATGTTTGTCAATATATAAATTTTACAAATATTTATTTAAAGAGAAAATAATGATATATTGGTAGCATGAGAATTAAAATACTGATAGCAATACGGTATATCTAATCTCACGTCCACGTTCGTAACTCCTGAGTGCTTTTATATTAGTAATGTTAAAAGTAGGTGACGAGAGGGGTTCTATTAATACGCAACAAATCTGAAAAAAACATAGCCAAAATTAATTATCGAAATGAACTAATTGCTTCCCTACAGTAAACTATGACGCCACGCCACTGCTCACGATACATTACTGATCTGTATTAGGAATAAAAAAAATCAACACATTAAACCACAATGCAAATGAAGTAATTTTAATGTATTAAAAAAAGCAAAGTAATCCCACGACAACCCTCGTACGGGTCTAGGGGGTTGAAGCTGGTGGAGAGCTTCATCACAATTTTTTTCTTTCAATCAATAAGAATACGAGTGTGGAGTGGTTAGTTCCACAACTCACTTTGCCCCTGATTTAAATCAGGAATTAGAGCTAGGTGAACTCTAAGCTTGGTGCGCGGACCTTCTTCCGAACGTGGATTCGAACCAGTGACCCCACACGCAAGAAAACAGTGCTCTATCTGCTAAGCTACTCAATGTAATAAAAACGATGCTGAGTTTATAGATATATATAAGTATAAAAACAACAAAAAACGCAGTATAAACAATTAACTGCAATATCTTAACGTTCACCTTATTAGATTTACCGATCTGGGTCAAAAATTAATTTTTCTCTTTCTCAGAACTATTAAATAATCAGTTGGTGCATTTTGAAATTAGATGAATGAAATGAAACCCACAACGTAAAATTTAAAAGGAAATGTGAAAAAATTAGCACTAAAATGAGAGCGACAAAAGCAAGGTCTATTTGTGGTGAATGAGATGATTCGATTGTTTTTGCATCAGTTCTCATTGGTATCAACAGTCGAAATATATGGCCAATATTATAATTGAGTTGGTTTTTTTAAAGATCATACCAATAGGAATTCAATTACAAGAAATTATGCCGACAGATTAGATAATTATTCTTTAAATGAACTTGTTTAAGTGAGAAGTAGAATAATAATGTAAAGATTATGAGCTAATAATAATGATTTGTTAAAATTTAAACCCCGGCCTTCTTATTGGGCTAAAGACTTTTAACTTTTCAGATTGCCTGGTTGGCCTTTAATTGACTTCATAGTTCCTTTTAATTATTTTTGTTTATTTCAAAGGGAGAGACTTTGGCCACTTCTTCTATTTTTTCATGAGCCCCAACAGCAACAGGCCCTGAAGAACTCTTTCCTTCCTGATATTTTCCCATTTCTAGTTTTTTTATATTTTCAGCTCCTCTTTTAGATGCTAGCATACGTGTTTTGACACGTCTCGGCTGGGTCTGGCTTGAAGTCGGGGTCGGATTAAAATGGCCTTCGTGGCGTTTCCTAGGATACCCTACTCCCGCAGCACTTCTCTTTTTCTTAGTTGATTCACCCCTTCGATGGTCTGCCATCACATGCCTCCTTGACAGGCTCTTGACTGGTCTTCGGTTCAGTTGAGGTGCCTTGCCTATAAAGCCTGCCTGCTTATAAAACCGCTACGATTGGCTTTAATGCCTAGTACTATACTCTTCGCGAAACGAATTCAACGGTCAAATCCCACACAAAAGAGCTTTACTGACGAATTGAAAAGCTCTTTTTGTATGGGATTTGACCGTTGAATTCGTTTCGCGAAGAGTATAGTACTAGGCAATAGTTTTGAATAGTACGAAACTCGATATGATTTTTTTTATAATGACTTCATAATGAAGTATCTATTGACATGGTTCCGTTTATTAGTAATCTACGGAACAATCTTGTTTAAAACTTATCAATTTTAAAACAACAGCTGATTTATATTTAAATAAATTATTTGCAAACATGCCACTTAAGGTAGTGTTATTAATCGAAATAGCATATGAAACTAAGAATTCTTTCAGCCGCAGTTTCTGCTAAGCTTTTGACAATTCAGCGTTTTAAGCATAATCATTATTTTGAAGAATTGTACCTGATTGACCGGGCGATTCGTGCTCTGTTTCGATCTTAATGCCTAGTACTATACTCTTCGCGAAACGAATTCAACGGTCGAATCCCATACAAAAAGAGCTTTTCAATTCGTCAGTAAAGCTCTTTTTGTATGGGATTTGACAGTTGAATTTGTTTTACGAAGAGTATAGTACTAGGCATAACATTGAAGTGCTGTAAAAAATAGTCGTGTTTACTTTTTCGATATTTTCATTTCTTCTTCCTGCCTAGTACTATACTCTTCGCGAAACTAATTCAACGGTCAAATCCCATACAAAAAGAGCTTTACTGACGAATTAAAAAGCTCTTTTTGTATGGGATTCGACCGTTGAATTCGTTTCGCGAAGAGTATAGTACTAGGCATCCATCTGAACTTTTCATTCGAAATCTGCGGGCCTCGTTGTTGCAGAACCTGTACTTGCCAGAAATTTTGATCTATTTGCAGTTCATGCACGAATCAACCAATGGCTTCATTTGTAATTTGTCTCTGATCCGCTGTAGATTCTATTGGGTAAGCTAGAGAGCTCTTTTGCAAGCTTATCTGATAAGTAAGATGCAACTAATAACAAGTCTTCAGAAGAACAGCCCTTGACCTCTTTGATGTCATCAAGTGATACCTTTATGTTGATTTTGTTTTTGAGAAATCTCAGATCCTAATTGATAAATACGATACAAAACTGCTACTCGCAAATATACGTCATGCTACGTAATCGTTGTAGCTATGACGTAATGACTTCTGGTCACCGGGAAGTGCCGAAATACACGGAGATTTCTTGTGCAGATTTTTAGCTAAAATATACCTAAAACGTTAGTTTTTTTGTACGTGGATGCGTTGTAAAAATAATAATTAGTCATAACTAGCATTTTGACTAAGGTTTTCTCTCATACTGTGGTGTTGTGCAATTTGTAAACAAACTTCACATACACAATATGGTACCTCAGAAAAATATATTTCCGAGAATCAAAGAAAATATTTACTTGTTTACGGGATGGGAAATCTTCCACAAATTAAACAAACTTTTATTTGAAGTCAGTAATTTGTATAAATATTGTGTAAAAATTTCTAACATTCAACTGAACACAATTTTTCTTTACCTTATTTCGAGCAAGTAATTTTACTCAAATCTAGTAAATTATGTCCAAAAATTAAGTAAATTATATCTACAACGCTAACATGTTATTATATGTTTCAACATTAACCACGCTTCAATATTCTACGAAAAAATGTATAGTTTTTATGATTTCTGTTAACATTTGCTTTACACAAATGAAAGGTCGGTAGCTTAACTTGCTAATGCGCCAGTCCAAAGCAGCGATTTAATGCTCGCAGGTTCGAATTCCGCCAGGTTCATGGTTGTATTTGTTCGCTCCATTGATTAAGTGTCACATTATAGCTTTAAGTGGTGACTAAGGCATAAATAACACTAGCGCTTCAGAAAATAGGAAAAAATGTGGCACTTAAAATAAAGAATAATGGAATAATCGATATCTTGGCCTCTGCCATATGTGTCACCTGACTGCCATAGCTAAGCATTCGCTTCAAAAGATAATTCCCTGAGCTTCGGCATTGTCAAAAAAAATTACTTATTGCAAGTTCAATATTTATCTGAGATCAAACCATATTGCTTTGGCACGTGAAAATCAGTTAAACATATGCGGCTTATTCTCAATCAATTTAATGCTTCAGTAAATGGACACGAAACATCACATAATCTAATAGCAACTGATGCACATTTCGTAGCAAGTTTTTCACACTCTACCGCATGTACCGCACCACAGATATAAACGAAAATGGATACGAAAGCCCTAATGCTGTCTTTAATTTACGAAAAATGTGAGGAATAAAGCGTGCAATGGGCAAAACAAAAAAATGTCAACATCAATTTGATAAGTGTCGGTGAATGAAAACATTGAATTTAAGTCAAAATTTCTTACAGAAAATTTTGAAATTGTTCGACGTGTACAGAGAAAGCATAAATCTACGTGAGTGCGCGATGATATGTGCCAGTTTGCCGAATTAATTAGGGATATCGTACTTCGGGTAAGTGAAAGTAACCTTCGGCATCAATTTCGTCTTCTTTTTGAATGAAATCATAGTCAATCTCATTTACAAAAAACATTTTAACCTTCACTCGCCGGTTGGCGAAAAAGAAATGTCAAACGACGTTCAGAATGGCGATCTCTCGTGGTTTTAACATAAGCATTACCGGATTAACTGTGTAGGGCACAAACCCGTTCCTCATTCTCACACTATTAAGCAGAAAGTCGAAAATTGGACCATTTTTCTCGTTCGATTTCTAGTCCATTCTCTCTTATATCTGTGTACCGCACTAATTTTTATTTTCACAGTTCACTAGCACTGTTCCACAGTGTTAATTTTATTTTCACATTTACGTTTTCCCGCGGCCGTCCCATAAGACTGCATGCATTTTTTGCGAAACTTTGACCAATTACTATGACGTCACCATTCTGCATGACGGCCCGTACTTTTAGACGGCATTGGTTATATATGATGACAGATGACGTCACAAGTGAGTCAGAGATAAAATTTTCCGTGTTCGTTCCGCAATAAAATACGTGAGCTTTAATAATCTATTTCTCAGTAATTTATTGATGGATTTCAAAAATATTTTTAGCGATTTATTATTTTTTATTTTTTATTTTGAAAAATAGAAAACCAACATGATACATAAATATATAGAAAATTGGTAATAAACTTGCATTTAAGATTTTATGTTACTTACGCATCATTATTATAGGCTAGCACAACTTTCATCATAAAACAAGCAAATAATTAATTAGAAGTTAATCAAGCAATCATTAAACAAAGATACATAATAAAAGATGGAAATTAAAATAATCCAGTATGAAGAAGAAAATGCGAAACTAAGTAAATGAAAGAGCTTAATAATAAAAATAAAAAAATAAGTAGTAGAAAAATATACAAATGGCAAGACTGGTAATCATTATTTTGATAAAAAATTCGAACTTTGTTGTTGAAATCATTTGCATTATTCCGAAAAACATCTACGCCAATGGTTTTTGATAGAGTGTTGTACTGACGAGACATTCTGGCGATTGGAACATGTTCACCAAGATTAGTTCTCCAAGCATCCAAATAGAATGAGTCATAATAACGTTCTCTCTGGGATAGTCTCGGAGTGCGAAAGTTCAGTTTAGAAAGTAAAGGGGAACAGTCAATAAGGTGTTTTGCTAGCTTGTAAAAAAAAGTAGAGTCTAAGAGGTTGCAGCGATCATATAGAGACATCAACTTAAAATATTGAAGCTTCTCTTCATATGAAGGCACTCTGGTCAATATGTTTTTTAAAAACCATTTTTGAGCCCTTTCAATCTTTTCGATGTAAGAGTTATAAAAGGGGTTCCAAACAGGAGAGCAATATTCTAAGATATGCCTAGTACTATACTCTTCGCGAAACGAATTCAACGGTCAAATCTCAAAAAAGAGCTTTACTGACGAATTGAAAAGCTCTTTTTGTTTGGGATTCGACCGTTGAATTCGTTTCGCGAAGAGTATAGTACTAGGCAATACTGCGGACTAGGGACTTACATAGAGTAATTTTTGTTTGGCTATTTTTGAATTTAGAGGTACTTCTGATCACAAAACCAGCAACCCTAAAAGCCCTTGCAGTTACGTTCTCAACATATTCGTGATATTGCAGCTGACTATCTAAAATCACTCCTAAGTCATTGAGGCTGTATATTATTTCAAACAAGTTTGCATCAGTGCAATACTGAAACCTGTAAGGAGCACAACTTCGACTGAATGTTATTTGGAAGCACTTCTTAAGATTGAGATCCATTTTGTTACTTTTGCACCAAATTACCACTCTATCAAGGTCATCCTGAAGTGCACGAAAATCAGCGTCAGAGTGAATTTCTTTGAAAAACTTTAAGTCATCAGCGTAAAGATTGAAGTTACTACTTTCTAAGCAAGAAATAATGTCATTTATAAAAATAATGAAAAGTATGGGACCCAGAACTGAGCCTTGAGGCACTCCAGATGTAGCATAGTATTCACAAGATTCATATCGACAAAAAACAACTCTCATATTTCTGCAGGTAAGGTATGAACAGAACCACTTTAGTAACAGGCCATGAATACCAAGTGCAGAAAGCTTACTCAGAAGTAAAGTGTGGTCTACTTTATCAAAAGCTTTGCTGAAATCAGTGTAAATACAATCTACTTGTACATTTTTATCCAAAGAACGTGCTAGAAAGTCCACATAATGCACAAGATTAGTTTCAGTCGATCGTTTCTTGACAAATCCAAATTGTTCATCAGATATAAGTGTCTTTACACTCCAACTAAGAGTTGAGCAAATAAGCGACTCAAAGATCTTGGAAAAAGCTGAAAGAATAGATATTGGTCTGTAATTAGACACATTAGATCTATCTCCAGCTTTAAAAAGTGGCACGATTCTAGCCTCTTTCCATTCCTGAGCTCAAAAATTTATTAAATAACATAGTAATAGGGTTTACAAGGGAGTTAGCACACGTATAAATAATTATTGGCTCTATTCCGTCTGGCCCAGCACTCTTATTAATGTCAATTTTTTTCAGTTTTTCAAGCACGACTTCGGTTTCAAAACATAATATACACTTTAAAAAGTGGGTCTATAATTAATACTTTGATAATAGGAAATATATTAATTTTTTCGTTTAAAATAACGAATCACAATTTTTTTTACACATTCGATGTGCATTTTTTGCTTTTACGTCACACCAGCTGAATAATACACAGCTTTTTGTAAATTGAAGCAAAAAGAGTGTAAATTTACTAGTTTGCTATTCACCTTTGCGCCAAAGCCATCAAATTGCATCATTTTTTAGGGTAAAATTACACGATTTGGTCGTAAAAAACTTTAAACACTTAAGACTATTTTACGCACATTTGTAAATTTACATCTTAAATAGTAGGAAACCAGTTTCCTACTATTATAAGGGTAAAATTCAACCAAAATTTTTTTGAGTGTAGAAAGGTTGATATGGTGTGGGAAGGTCCTTGACTCAACATATGATCGTTGGGGTGTGTTAAAGACACTAACGAAGTGTGATGCAAAAAGGTTACACATAGAAGATCCATCAGAAGACACTGTTATATTTTAATTCCATTACGTTTAACATAGTATTTCCAACATCATACACTCAGAGAAAAATGCGTTGTAAAATCAACAGTCAGACCCGTTGAGATCATATATTATATTTTGCTGTTGAACTATATTATAATAACAGCTTTGTTCACAAATTTCTGTTGTTTCAACCAACTTTATCCGTTAATAACAATCGTACTCTGTGCTCATAACAAATTTTCGATTGAATTGACAGTATAGTCTGTTGCTCTAACAGCTCAATTTGTGAGAACAACAGTTTCACCGTTATTCTTCCAGGTGGTGAAGACAAATTTGTCATTTACCGCACTGTCTGGAAGAACGCGAAGCTATGAAGTGTGAAAATTGTGATTACTGAAAAGTGATAGTACTGTGTAGCAATAAAAGTGGTAGAATGGAGGAAGACAATTTACAGAATCTTTTATTAAATTCTGACGAATGTGTGGTTGATGATTTAAAGCTAATGCCGGGTTTCCACCAAAGAGACAAAACAAAAAACACGGACAAAACATGTTTTTCTGAACAAAAACACGAATGTTTTGTAAAAACTGAACAGTTTCGCGAGCATTTTTGTCTCTGAAAACTGTTTTAGTAAACAAAACACCTTTTTTGTCCGTGTTTCTTGTTTTGTCTCTTTGGTGGAAACCCGGCATAATGGAGTGTTATATAAAAATTGAACTTTTCTTATCTCAGTACCTATTTTAGGTTAACATTTATTTTTCGATTATGTTCCCAGGAAACGATACAACCTTATTTTCTAAGTGGGAAGCATTTTCGATGAAGATGAAATCATTTTATGAAATTAACATCAAAGATAAATCATCCAGGGAAATGATTTTGCTACTGCATAATCGAAGTATTAGTCCAGGTTGTCATTGAAAAGGATTTTCTAAGGTGAAACTTAATACATTTTGTTGTTAGATTCTTTGAATTTTATAATCGCCCGCCTTTTAAATGTGGTTATAACACCTACTGGACGTTATAATTCAGAGCAAAAAGGGAAAAACCAACGATCCAAGAGGCTATGGACAGCTTCGTTCTATACATGGACTCGCCTTCAAAATTTCAAGAATCGATTGTAGAAAGAAGACTACGATTTTCCAAAGAAAACCTAACATTGTAACCGATGGTAATTGTCATTGTAAGTGAATTGACGGAAATTACAGAATATTTTGTTTATATTGATGGAGTTAAATTTAAGTTGTCATCGTTTTTAGCAGCGCTAGATATTTGCTTCAAAATTTTCCAAGTTTTTCATTTACACTACCCTATATGTTGCCGTGGCGTCTGGTTATTTATTTAAAAAAAATTCTTTGAAATTAACACCGAGTATGATGAAGATCAGCCAAAAGTGAGTGGGCTGATATCTCATTTAAAAACTATAATGGAAAATACATAAAATGTTTGACTGTTTTGTATGCAAAAAGAAATTCGAAACGGTCAAAAAATTGCTGACTCACTTTACAAACTGATCATAAACTCAAAAACTTTGGTGTGTTGAAATGCTATCAAAAAAATTGTTTCCAACACTTTTCTGGCAAATGGGCATTTGCAAAACATCTAAATAGATATTTAGAAAGTGCTCGCGATGACAACTTGGCTTTAACTTCTTCCCAGCCTTTGGAACTAAATGTAAATAGTGCTTCAAATTCTAGTTTGATAAGTCATGTAGAGCCAACGGTTTGCACAGAAAATATCTGCTCTATTAGGAATATCGAAAAAAGTGCTTTCGAATTTATTAGTTTTTTTATGTGCTCAAAGCAATTTAAGTCGGAAAGACACAATTGAATTTTTTGATAGTCCTCCATTAAATGTTTAAAACATGAGTTATGAAATAGGTTACATAACAAATAAAAAATTGTAAAATTTTTGTGAAATCTCTTGCCATTACAATCTAAAAAAAATTTGTATGTATTACGCTCCCAAACTATGGATGTCAAGATAATTTGTCTAGTATTTATAAGAAAAAAAGATACGGTATTATTTTCGTTTCATAAATAAAATGATTGTTTAATCGAATTATCAAGTTTTTTTGCAGCTTGGATGGCTTTGCATTCAAGAAAAATGCGTATAAGTAAGCTCATCTTGCTTATTTCAACTGAATTTTCTTTCAAATCAACAGAAACCAACTGTTAGTTATGAGACTATTTTTCCGTTAAATCAACAAGAGTTATGTTGTCATGACAAATTTTTATCTGTTCACACAACTACCTTCCCTGTCAAATTTAACAGTAATTATGTTCATATCAACTGTTGCTACAGTTGTTTCAACAACCGATCCGTTCCTAGATCAACAACTGAAAAATAGCTGTTAATTGAACAATTTTTGCTGTTGGATGACTTTTAACAGTGAAAATCGTTTGAGCAACCCTTTGTTTGATTTTACTGTATTTTTTCTCTCGGTGTGGAACTTGTTTATTATCACCAGTGGTGTATTAGCAGTGAACGGATACAACACGTATTTTTATTTACTTAAATATATATGTTTTGTATTGATTCAATAGTGGTTAACTAAGCACTTGAAATTTAGAGAACCTTCTTTTGAATATAATAATAATAATAATAATAATAGTCTTTATTTCATGTGCATAAACTTACAGCTATAATAAATTCAAACAAAATCCTCTGAACTTAAATTACGTTTATACCTAACATCAAGAAATAAAAAAAATTTAAAGAATGAAATAAAATAAGACAGAATCCAACTAACTCGATATTTTATATTTTAAATAGTGCTGAAGAAGATGCAGATGAAATACGAAGCATTCAGTTGCTTTACGCAAGAGTCGAATGCCCGTTAATGATATAGAAAAAAAAACATGAATCGTCAATTTATGGTGGGGGACTCATAAATTTAACTAAGATATAAAAGACCGTAGATAGAGAAAAAAAGCAAAAATAATATTGGAAAAAAAAACATTGAGAACAAATGCAAAGGTTATATTAAGGGATTCAACAGTTTTTCAACGCCCACGTGATCAATAGAAAAGAGCCAAGATTTGATTTTTTTCGAAAACGTTGTCTTTCTGGACTCGCCTCTAATATTTGGTGGCAAAAGGTTAAATAGACGAGGTGCAACAATGCTGTAAAAGCGACTAAAGTGCGATTTATTGCAAATGGGAACTACCACTAAATTTCTGGTGTTAACCCGTAGATTACCTGAATCATAAACTCTTGGTGTTTGATAACCTGAGTTCTCGAAGAAAATTCGTAGAACCTTAAAAAAATACAAATGCCTTAATGGAAGTGTACCTAGTGCTTGAAATAGATTAAAACTTGGCGTTCTGCGGTGAACTTTGAAAATAATTCGAACGGCATGTTTTTGTTTTACAATCAATAGTTCCAGCTTATTAAAATGTGTACCTCCCCAGCAGCTTAATCCATATTGTAGTTTAGACAAAAACAGACCGTTGTAAACTAGTTTTAAGACTGAAAAGGAACAATATAGGCTTAAGTGATACAATTGTCTTACCACATTATTGAAATATGCTTTCAGATACACGGTGTGATCTCTCCAATTTAATTTGGTGTCAATTAACACTCCCAGATACTTAAAACTATCAACTCTTTCAATATCAAAGCAGTATGGAGAACAACTCGCATTTTGATCAAAAGAATAAGAAACCTCATCTTCAGCTATCATTGGTGAAAAAAGATATTTTAAGCAGGTTGGGGCGTGGAAAGTCAAATTCAAATCAACACAAACTGATCTCACTAGGTTAAATATCATATATTTTGTCTTGTCACTCAGCCTTAGTTTATGGACACTGAACCAATATCTTAAAATTTCAAGGTCGTGGCTCATTTTGACGTATGTTTCAAAGTAATTGAAACTGGAGTAGGACAAGACAGCGTCATCTGCAAAAGCTGTAATTTTCCCATAAAAGTTTTCAGAAAATAGTGAATTTATAAAAATCAGAAATAATACTGGAGACAGGACCGATCCTTGAGGAACTCCAATATTTAGAGTCGTTGCAGAACTCAAGATGCCATTTATTTTAACTTTCTACTTACGATCGCAAAGAAAGGAATGAAACCAATCTAAAATATTATCCCTTATTCCTGCACTATAAAGTTTTTGCAGTAGGATGGAACGATCGACCAGATCGAAAGCTTTAGTGATATCTATAAATAATGCTCCGGGAATTTCGGACTCGTTTATTGCATTGTAAATTTCCTGACAGAATTTTAGCAAGGCACCTTCTGCGGATTTTCCTGAGGTAAAACCAAACTGACAGTCGTTAAAAAACTTAATTTTATTTAAAAACGTCACTATCCTGCGTTTGACACCTTTTTCAATAATTTTTGAAAAAACAGATAGCAGAGAGATGGGTCTATAGTTGCCTAAACTAGTTTTATCGCCTTATTTATGTACCGGTACTACGACCGCCAGTTTTAGTGCGTCTGGGAAAATCCCCCTCTGGATACTAAAATTAAATAAAAAGCACAGAATATCCGAAATTTGAAAAACAATTTGTTTTAAAATTTTGCTGGATATTCTATCATAAGAAGATGGAGCTGACGACTTTAGTGACATAATAATTTTGTAGATTTCCGAAGATGAAAAATCCTCAAAAAATAGGCTACTCAACGAGGAGAATTCCCGGCTGGAGAAAACATTAACAGAAGATGAACTTAAAACTTCAGAGTTGTCGAAATTGAAATTATTTGCAACAGACGAAAAGTAATCATTAAATAAATTAGCAACATCTAGAGGATCAGAAACAATGGAATCATTAACAGTTATGCTGGAGATATTATCTTTTTTGCTTTTACTTAGAATTTCATTAACGATTTCCCATTCTTTTTTTACATTCCCTAAATTTGAGGCAAGTTTGTTGTTGAAATAATTTGCTTTACAAGCAGCGACATCAAGATAGATTTCGCGACAAAGTCTTTTATAACATATTTGAAGCCTTGTATTATGTGGGTGTTTTTTAACTTTAGAGCTTAGTAGGTTTTTTTTCTTGATTTTCTTAAGAAGCATAAAATTCATCCACGGCTTTAGTGGTTTAAATTTATTAGAGGGAGTGCTACGGCTGCAATTTGAAATGTGACGCTCTAGGATGCAAAGAAAGCGGTCAAAGGCAGTAGAGGGATTATCAGCCAAATATACTTCCTCCCATAACTCATGATTTAAACCTGTTTTCAGAGATTGGAAGTCAATGTTTTGACATGGAATGTAATTATGTCCAACCCGTCCATTTCTGTTACAAGTTAGCTGAATTAAAATTAAACTATGATCCGTAATATGCAGATTATGTACCGTGGACTTGTAAAGGACAGTGTTGTTTTTGTGCAGCCTCAGATAAATATGGTCTAGACAAGATTTTGAAGCATTCAATTCACGAGTGGGCTCAGTAATTAAAGATTCGAAACCGTGGGACGCCAGATTTGAAATTAAGTAGTCAGATTCCGAACTATTCGATAAAATATTGATATTGAAATCTCCTAGGAGTATTACATTTTTACTGGTTACTGATTCTAAAAATTTTGAAAACTCATCAGTAAAAACACCAGAGCTAAATTTATGAAGTCTGTAGACACAGATGAAAACATATGTGGAGCCAGCAATTACACAGTTTAGTGATATTAGATCGTAAGAGGTTAATCTGAGATTGTGAATATCACACTTTAGGTCATTCTTAAAAAATACAGCTACGCCTCCAGCAGAGTACGAATCATTACACGTAGCGGAAAAATTATAACCAGGGATATGAAAGTCAGATATTTCGGAGTTGTATATCCAAACTTCAGATAAAAAGATTAAATCAGGAATATGATCCAAACTAGCGATATGTGACACAAAAAGATCAAAATTTTTTCGCAAGCTTCTAATGTTTTGATGAATGGCTGAGAAGTTTGCGTTGATATCACCGTATGGGTGCTCAACACAAAGGCAGTTGAAAGAGTTAGAGTCAGAAAAGGAAGAAGAACTGGCAGAATCAAATAATGACATAGTAGATGTATATTTAAATGTTTAAAATATCTTGACGACTCCTTATTCTAATTGGAGAATCTCCTTCTTTTTTTCTGACTAGAATGGTTGAATTCTTAACCCAAACATATTTGCATCAGTTTTTTTTGTTTTAATTGTTTTGCCTCTCTTAGCAGCGATCTGTTATAGCTAGTTAATGAATCGTTTATATAAACGGGATTGTTTTTATAACTATCACCAAAAATATCAGCCTTTAGTTTTATTTTCTCAGACCGCATCTTGTTCATTATCCTATTTTTGGAAGAATACGATGAAAATTTAACACAAACCACTTTCAGCGAATCGGTATGGTTTGTTTTTTTAGCGAAGCAGCTTTGTATTTCATCCGCGCTCACCTCAATTCCAACCCCAACGGTAAAAAGTTTGGAGATGTTATCGTTAACCGTCGAGCCGCGATCAATAGGGATACCAACAATATCAATTGAATTCTTTAACATTTCTTGTTCAAAATAATTAATTTTAGATTCTAAATTACAAACAGTTTTTTCCAAAGTATTGTTTTTCTCCTCTAAACGGCTTATTTTAGCAAGAGCATCCGAGTTTATTTGCTGCAGCTTCAAAATTTCTTTGAATAAAATTTCCATCGTCACTTCAGCTTGAACATAGGTATTCGATTTCGCCGGCATACTGCTAACGGATGTATTCGATGTCGACGGCCCTCTGTTAACATATATATTCGAGGTCGACGGCGCACTGTTAACGGATGTATTCGATGTCGACGGCACACTGCTAACGGAAGGACCTGGTCTGGAAGCGATGTTGGTCGAGCAATCAACGGATGCCGAGGCAGCTAGCGGACTCACTGCATTATCATGCAGCATTGAATCTCTACGACGGTTCACACAGCAACTACACTTATATTTCTGTTTGCACTTTTCTAAGTACTCGATCTCTTTGTGACCGATTTTTGCACACTTTGCATGCAGAAAGTTGAAACAAATCGAACACTGCACTTTGTTATCTAGTCTTTCGACTTTATTTTTGCACAAATCGCACTTCATTTTAAGAGTGAATTCTGACACGTCTGACCCCACCAACGTTTAAATACATATAATTTCCACCAAGCGATTGCACTTGTTGGAAGTTAAGTTGGAAAGCCCACGAACAGCACGATGTCACAAACAGCAGTAACTATAATATTTTGACTAAAACACTTTGATATTTTGGGAACGCAAATATCACGAGCTGCAAAAACTGTATATTGAAATAACGCACAGAATAAAACGCTTTATTCAATTACACGAAACTGAATGAATTTTTATTTTCTGCACATCTATTTTATATGGTTACAAAATTCTTGGCCTAAACATAAATTTCTGCTAATATCATTATATTGCACGTGAATCGAGATCGATGACTTTTTGTTTACATATGCAATATGATGTTCTACATGTTTTGCTGTACACAAGTGCAAAAAGACAAAAATACTTATGAAGGGAAATATTGCTGACTAAACTTATTGACTGCGTTCAAGAATTTATTATGTACGTAGAAAGTGAAATCGTAGAAAAAAAATCAACGATCTGATGGACTTGATGGAATTTTAATATTACAGAAAAAATGCTAATCAATTTACTTTGAGTAGAGTGTTATTGACCCATACTATTTGCTAGGCAGGCTATGCAGTGATTATGTATGTAGTATTGCTAATAAGAATGTAATTTAATATTGTATCTATGTAGTGTGTCTATTGTAGCTGATAAAGAAATCAAACAATATATATATACCGAATTGTTTTTGAAACATAATTTACCATTTTGAATCTTATTTGCTGCACATCTTCTGTTTTGCTTTGCAAATTTTTCAGTTTCAATTTGCCAATGACAACAAATATGATGCATAAAATAATAAATGTTATGCCTTCATGTGCCTTGACCATAATTCACAGAAAATTGTGGCAAGTGTTTGCCGAATTTAGGTGTTTTTCGCCACTATTCTAAAGTACTGTCAAAGCCTATCCTTGGTATTGTTGTCATGTCATTCGCATGACACAGTTACAATCATAGGCGCGCCGTAGGGGGGGCCAGGGGGGGCCGGGACCCCCCCAGACCCTCGGTTGGCCCCTCCCAGAAAAATAAATATTTCCAACAGCAAACACTTAAGTTTTCGCCTCTAAGGTTTTTGTGGTTACAGCAAGCGTTGTGTAGTGCAGTAGTGTAAGCGTATACCAACTTACACTACTTATAACATAGAGACTGTGTTACTTGCGATATTAATTACGATGTTATGAGACTTATTTCGAAACATGGACGGCAATATTTAATTTCGACAAGTTATACGTTAAAAAAAAGACGAAAAGCGCCTCGCCAATCATCCTTTTTTTATTAAGATTATCTGTTCATTCCTACTAGGCTATATACAGGTATTTAGATAAGAACACTTTTATAAACTGGCGTTTTATGCTATTATGTTTTTCACAAGACATAGTCTAAGTATTAAATTGGTAGGCAATAAGGTAATTAACGTAGAATACAATTTTCGAAGTCATTTGGAGAATAAAAATGTTATCCCTGCCACTTTTATGCTATGTATGACCTAATTGGTTTACAATAAGGTTAAATGCGTGTGAATTTCATTACAATTTGATAACTGCATCGGAAGTTAAAAGGCATAGCACTTCAATTTCACCGAGCGTTTTTTCATAGTGACCCAGCCGCCACATGGTTCTTATCATATTCATTGAACTTTTGTCAAACCTGTATCTACTCAAGACCAGTATATTCTATGAATTTTATCCGGTTGCGAGATACCGTAAACGCAAGTTCCAGGTGCTAAAAATATAAATGATTCGGTGCGATTTTTGTGCGATTGGGAATTTTACAAGTTTAGATTTGAATGTATAAATATAGTATCAAACTCATCAATGATTTGCATTTTATTCTAACAGCCGTGTGAAAGATTTGTGTTTACGTACTTATGGTAGCTTCAAGGTTCCCCAGACATTATTTAAAAACGACAGAAATTTATTATTTATGCTGATTGATGAGTCTTGTAAATTTTGTGATGATCTGATGACTCAGTGTGAAGTTATCACAATGCGAAATTTTCCATAGAATTTCCATTGTCGCCAAAATGCACCAAAATTTCAGCTCGACCAAACTTCACGATCCGGATAAATTATCCGGATAGTAAAATTCATGCACAATGTGAAAACTCTAATAGTACTTGGAAGACAATAAATGATATGGTGCTTGAACTATCTTGGAATATTGTCAAGATGAATCGAAATTATTTGGAAAAGGCTATCGACCTTACGACGTGTCTCAGTCGCCAAAGACGTGCTTTCAGAGGACATGATGAAAGTAGTGCCGGTGATAACCGAGATTTTTTTTGGAATTTTGTGCATTATTCGCAAAGCATGATTCAACTTTTGAAAATAATTTTAAAAACAAGGTTGCGAACTACTGTAGTGGCAAAACGTAAAATGAATTGATGAAAATAATTGCTGAAATCGTTCGCGAGGACAATATAGCTGAAATAAAAGATTGGGGACTGATATCCATTATGGCAAACCAAGCAAGGGTCCACAAAAGGACAACTCTCCATCGTTGTCAGGTTTGCTAAAGAGCTAGCAGTCGAGGAAAGGTTTTCAAGCTTTGTAGACTATGCAGGAGCTAGAAATGCTTCGTATTTAGCAGATATAATTTTGAGCCTGTTAAACAGCTACGGACTTAGCGAAATGCCTGTTGTTGGACAGTCTTATGATGGTGCTAGTGTCATGTCAGGACAAAAAAATGGTGTACAAATCTAAATGAAGATGAAACACCTTGCAGCCACATTTGTACACTGTCTACCTCACAAAATTATCCTGGTTGTGATGGACACATTTTTCACAATCAAAACGTGTACATCCTTTTTCAATGCCATCGAATCCCTTTACCTACACTTTTCGAAGCCATCACAACACGAATTGTTGAAGCAGCTTGAAGAGGCTGTTGGTCTAAACACAAGGCATGGAATGAAAAGTTTAAGCTCGACTCGTTAGTCAACGAGATTTCACAATTGCAAATATGTGATCGATGGCTATGGGACTTAAGAAAAAGAAATGAATGAGGGAAAATACAACGACTCAATTTATTCATTGGGGATCTTTTATTCAATCAGTAATCCTAAATTTGTAGTTAATCTTTTCATCTTTCACTATGTTCTTTTTATAACGAACATGTTAAGCACATATTTTCAAACTAAAAATGCAACTCTTAAGGGATGGGATAAATCTTATGAATGGAACAGTTAAAACATACTAAGTGAGCGAGAAGACTTGTATGTAGTTTGGGAAAAAATGAAATCATTCGCAGAAAAGAACTGTCTGGATCTCACATTTGCCAGAGGATCGCAAAAACGGAAAACAGCAAAAAGCACTAGTTTCAAAGGTTCTGCTGTTTCATCTAGCCTCGGACACGCAGTTAGGGCTGCAAAGATATTTCTGCAAACCAAATGGCTCGAAAAGAGTAAGATACAGAACTTTTCATCTTGCCAAATTATTTTTGCTTTTTCTAGGTTTTCTAGGTAAAAAATGTTTGAAGCAAGAGATCTATTTCTTCCTTCTAAGCTTAATATATTCCAATTTCTTTAAAGACATTTTGAAACTAAACTATCCTCTTCTTCAAGTATAAGTTGAAATATATTTAGCTTCTAAACGAAGAAATATTCTTACATTTTGAATTATTTCCATTCTATTCCCATATAATTCATACAAGCTTTCTTTCTTAGCGTTCATTGATAATTCATGAGTAGTTCATATATCATTCAAATTATATGCATGTGGTAGTACTGCCGTACTAAGCGCAAAAGCGGTATCTCAATGAAAGTGAGTTTCGAGATAATTTAAGTTTTGTAAAAGTAGTAATATTGATAAATCTCTAATTCCCTTAGTGATTTAAGGTAAAATTGAGATAGGCGATGAGGAACTGGGTTCGTTTGGAGCTGGTGGAGGATTTTTCTTACTCCACTTTTCTCTTGGGTACATCGGGTACTTAAATTTAAAAAACTTGCTTAAAGTGTTTTCCATATGTTTTAAATAAGATATCATTAAAAGGATTAGTTCATTAGATGCGTATTGTTTTAAGCTTTTTAATGTTATTAAAATCACGTTTTCGATTTTTTTTGAGATACCGCTTTTGCGCTTAGTAGGGCAGAGTAGCTCATACGTACTCACAGACAAGAAGTTTATTTGATAATGCATTATGCATTAGCAAATAACAAAGAATAAATCAACAAATATATAATGTATTAGTAAATTATATAAGTTGTATGAACAGTACGTGTACAATCAAAAACAAAAATAATCGCATGTCTTGAACCTTTCAGTCCCTGGCCCCTGCCAGATTTTTGGCCACGGCCCGCCTATGGTTACAATCCAATGACAAAATTTATTCTTGAACATTTTGTCTTCGGAACTTCAAAACTTATGTGAAAATGAACAGTGTGCACCTATTAGAGCCTTAATATCTACTTGCTAACTCATCGTGCACCCACATTTGTACTGTATTGGTTTATGCGAAAAAAAATCTTTTCCGTGCTCTTAAAGGGCCATATTCTGCGCGAAAAAAATTCGATCATCATCATTACTACAGTTCAAAGTTTTTGTTACATAAAATTTATTGCAATAACTGTACCGGATCAGGTATTAGTTTCATATTGAATGTAAATAAAACTATTCCGTTCCCATGAAGCAACGCTTCATTCGATGTAAACTAGCACAACCGTCACTTGGTTCCATGAAAAGTAAAAATATTCGAGATAATTAGTCCATAACCAGCCTCTTATTACCCTTCGAAAATTCTTTACACTGTACTCATATGTTAGAAACTCATTTAGTTCTTGTCGCTCTTTGATTCCTTTCTTTGATTTCATTGGCTCGTCGATCTCAATCTCGCTTCCATTCGGATAATTAATTACATACTGCCTTTGAATTTTCCCAGTGGCTTCGAATTACGCAAATGAGTGCCCGGAGCGGCAGCGGAAGGAAATGAATTCTGAGAAAAAGCTCGATTACTCAAAGAATAAGCTCGGGGACGTACAGGACGATTAGGACGGAACGCTCGGTGAAGACGCGATATCGTTGTAGCGTCGGTCGTTGCATTCGAGAGCCCGAAACAGTCTTCCTTCCATCCAGAGCAAATACCAACCGTGTAGGATTGCATCGCAGCCAAGCGAATGGGGATGGGGGCGACTTACAAGAAACATCAATTTGGAAATGCTTCCGCTCGCTACCCGCGCCGGTGCGGTTTTGCAATTTCGGCTTCATCGAATCGGTCGCTCGACGCTTCATTTGCTCGTTTCCAATCAAACGTCCGCCCGGTCGCTGTCTGCGTGGTTGGGGAAATCCGTTTGGCTCCGTGCCATTGTCGACGGATCGTTCAGAAATCCGCATCTAATCCTTTGTTCGGGCCAAAGAACCGCATAAACAAAAACGCTTGTCCCGAAGGTCTCTAGCCGCCACCCGCACTCGCTTTCCTCGCGCAACACGAGTTTCTTTTCGGTAAGGACGCCGACCCCTGGCACTGTCCCGTACTCGCTCTCATCACAGCAGTTCGATGTGAATCGCCAAGTTTCCATGGTCCCTAATCCTGCTCGAGCCAAAGCCTTGCAAAAGTTAAAAATATTTCGATAGTGGGCGGGTTGTTAGGCACGGAACTACACTGCATCGAAACCGGGACAGGCCGAATAGAGTCCAGTGAAGTTTTTGTCTCCTGGGAACGATGAAGCCGATTCGGAAAATAAGGCGTAAAAAGGACACATGGGCATGCCACCCCGAAATTCGCATGTGTGCGTCTTGAATTTTTCATCGAACGGGAAGGCTGACGAGCGACAGAAAATTCGATGCTCCATCGAATCGGAAGAGGCCGAAACATGTCAATCTGCATTTCCACTGCAGCAACAACAAGGCACTCCACCAGTCGAAGCGCCAAGCTACTCTCACTCCAGTCCATCGATGGACGGGTCGCCTAAAATCCGCGCTATCACAGATGAATCAGCATTATGCCGCTATTATTTTTGGCAGGGCTCGAATGAACTAAACTGAACACTGCCGACGGTGGAAAAATTAAAAATGGACGAATTGGCCTGACCCACCCCCATCCCGTGCAGCAGCACTGCATCATAGCAATGCACACTGTCCGCGTCCGCAGCGTACGGATACAACAGCAACGCACCGGCCACATGAAACGCATCCCGAAAATGGCTGCTGAAAGGGACCGACCGACGGCAACCGTCCACATTGCCTGCAACTGCATTCGTCCGTTTCATGGCAATCGCTCGATACTGTGGTCGCTGCGTGCGAGCGAGTGAGTGAGTGGAATTGAAACCACCCGCCGCCGGAAAAATCGAAACCCAGCCCACTCGCCCTAATGCAATTCACACACACAACACGTGCTCGGCGTAGCGGCCTATGTCCAATGCGTTCGCTCCTCTCTCGACGATGCACATGCTGCACTTTGCACCGCCGCGACCGTGCAACAAACATCGGTAGCCAGCCGAACAAGTTGCAAGGCATAAACAGATGCGAGTGTACCCAACCCACCAACCAGCGTTCGTCCTGTGGGGTAAATGGATGAGTATGTGAAGTGCTACTGGGTTGTTGGAACATAGTGTGCGAGCAAGTGCATTGTGTGCGACGGACATGCACTTGTGGTGTGTACCGTTGCAGCGAAGAGAAATTTTGAGTTTGTGTTGCATGCAGCCGCGCATCAGAGAGAGTCAGGTTGGAGTTGCATTGTTTTCATTTTCAGCTATTCCTTGCAACATGATGCATCAATACGATTGCGTTTGTTTGGTGCTGCCTGTTGTGGCGCTGTGATGTTAATTAAATTGTTGCCAACATTCTGGTCACGCCACAATCAAGCTTAGGCTGACCCCATAAATTGTATTAAAACCACATTATATGTAGAAAATTGTCAAATCAGTCTAAAAAATTAACGAGCCCCCTCGCGATTTGCATTTCATAGATTATTTTCTTAAAATGTGATAAAAAAAAAACTTACTTTCAATGTTTCGTGTATGCTCTGAAAGTTTGTGTAAAATTATTTTCCATTCCCGAACACATTTGCTCGTTCTTCCATTACTCGAATGACTTGGACCTGGAAATATTTTCTGATATTGCTTCAAAAGTTCGCAAACATCTAGTCAGACCGGTTTACAAAAACCCCAGCCAAAATTTCGAGAGGAAGAGAACGTGGCGCCAAAAAATAATGCCTGCTAGGCATTCGAAGACAAAGCATCAACCCAACAAGCTTAGTCATCAACCTCAGAAAGCTCCGTGAAGCATTAATTCCATCCAAGTATGCAAACATTTCCGCAACAGCCGTCCCAGAATTCAATTCAAGCCTATATTTCTGCTCTGGCAGTACTAGAAACTCTTTTTGCTTAGACTGAATGTATCCAATGCTCCGCTACATTGTTGCGCAACACGTACCGCCACTTGTTCGAAGAAGGTTACGCGCTCGTACGCAACAATCATCCACCAGTTAAGCTTTCGCAGTTCTCATCATTTCCAATTTGGAGAATCGATTCGCAGACTCCTCTGGTGGAGACATGCACGCGATTCCCCTGCGCTCGGGAAAAGCATGCTTCTCAATCTCCTCAGGTGTGCGAATTCTTGCTGGAATGAGACTGGCGAGTGGCGACGATGGCAAGCTTTTTTTGCATGTGCAGAGCGTGTCTGGCTGGCCTGGTCGTGTTTGTATGCGTTTCGTTGACGAGACAGAAAATGCAGCAGACGTCGCGTCAGAGCAAGAGTGTGGGAGCGTCGTTGTCACGGGCAGCGGGCGGGAGTCGACCGACCGGCAGTTTGGGGCTTACAAGGAAAGTGGAAAAGCGTGCTGCTGGTTCGAGTGAGACAGACGACCTGGGTCTGAGTCAGGTCAGTCTCGTTTCAATGCACGGCGTCTAGTGCAGGTCGACTGCATCCGACCAATATGCGTTCCTGGGGGTGTTGCAACGTGCGAACGAGATGGAATGCAGCGAGCATTGCAGAGTTGAGCTGTGAGAGAAGGTGGCTTTGCCGGCCTTGCATCGGATGTGTGTGCACTTCTCGGCACCGGATTTGTGGCCGTTGGAGTTTGGGTGCAAGTGGCAGAGCGAGCAAGTGTACGTCGTTCCGAGAAAAGCTTCCCGCAGCGTACGATGCGAAGCAATCGAGCGTACTGCAGACCGCGATGCGCCTATCATAAGCCCCCATGCTACCGACCGACAGGAGCTCGGGCCCAAAGTGGTCGGAGATGGTGGGGCTGTTCGGTAGTGCATCCCTTTTCAACGCGTGCATTCACGGCACACGCTGTAGCAGGCACACATGCAGATGCACTTTTTGTTGCTTGCGTGCTAGCTTCATATTGGCCCCGGGAGGTGGGGCGGAATGGCGATATTTTCGTCGGAAAGGCAATTTGAAGCACTTGTAGTGGTTTTGGAGCCACACTGGAGGCCTCCTCGGATATGTATGTTTATGCTCTACGCTCCAGTGCTCTCGCTCCTCAACAGGGCCGGAGATGTGCGTTCTATTGCAGATACGGTCGTGAGCACAAGGGCGGCAGAGAGGAAATCGTAGTTCTTTTGCATTTCAGAAGCTTTTACACACAAGTTCTCTGTTTTGTGGCCTATCGAGTTGGAGTCTGGGTACGGGAGGACTAATGCATGTTGGACAATCGCATGTGGTCCGGGGTGTCGTTCTTGGAGATGCAATGCATTGTAGGGTTGAGCAGGACTGCTGCAACCCAGTCAACCAGTCTAGCCACCCCCGAATCGGTAGGGCTTGCAGTCCTCTCCGCACTTTTGTAAACTGACGTGTGCGCCCGTCGGCACGGATCAGTTTCGTAGTATTCGTCGCCGAACTGCGACCAGCTCTTCTCTGTGGGCTCCGAGCTCTGGTGCTGGCTTTTTGGCTGGCGATTTTGCAAAGCAAGGTAGTGCCGGGTTCGCGATTGTCCTGGCGCTTTTCCTGTTTTCCTGCCGTGGTCGCTGCCGTCGCTCGAGTGGATCAGAAGCCGGAACCTTTCGCAGAACTGTTTCTCGTGAGTGTCGGCGGCAGTGTTGATGTTGGTTTCGTTGTTGTTGTTGTTGTTGCTATTGTTGTGTAGTTTTCGATGCCTCATGAGGTCCTTGGAGTAGCGCGTAGCCGGCAGGCGCGGGGGCGGGCTCAGTGCTTAGGCAAAAAGGTAGCCTCTGATGTACGGCTCGACTGGCGCTCTGCAAACTTGCACGCCTGTGACTCTTCACACAGGCAGCACCTGGGCCGTGGGTCGGGGGCCGTGAGGCTGGTTGTGGACGCGGACGCTTCTGTTGAGGCAGTCCCGCCGCTAGTCGAGGAAACTCTAGAACTTCAGTCGCGTCCAGCGATAGCACTGCGTCAGGCGTCCGCCGGAGCGTTCTTGATCTCGGTCGCTTCTTGTGTTTTGTCTTTCACTGCTGCCGCTGAGTGTTGAGTGGCCACCGCGTTGTGCCGTGTTGCTGTCGAACCGATCCATCGACGGCGCTCTGCTGCCGGTCGAGCCGTGCTGCCATTTTCACTGCGACCGCGAGCCGCCGCTGCATGTGTAGGGGGACAACGGGCATCGGTCCGCTCCGTTCCGTTCGCTAGATTCGTTTGCATTCATTCTTTTCTAGAGTTGGTTGTTTTTCTGTTTTGTTTTTTGCTTTCCCTATAACCCCATCGGTGCCGCCGCACTCGCTTCCGAAGCTGCTGCTCTTGTTGCTGTTGTTGTTGTTATTGCCTGTGACTGTGTGCTGTTGATTTGGTGTTGTGTGTTCTTGTAACGGGAGGCCGGGGGACGTGGTCAGACCGCGCCGCCTATAAGATCGTCGTTTTTTCGCGTGCTGGGACTGGGATTGGGATTGGGAAAATCCGAGAACGCAACGCTGCGTTTGCTAAACTACTGCGACTTCGGACGGAGCGGAGCGCCGTCAGTAGTGTCGTTCGTCAGTTCGAAACAAGTCGCTGGTTATTGGCTTGGAGTTTCGTAACGTTGTATTTCTCGGTCGGAATCGCAGTTTCAGTTCAAACTCACTACACAATTTCAAATAAATCAAACTCACAATAAAACAACACTTCGAAAGATTTCCACTCTGTATCACAAAGTTTTCGGTTTATCATTGATTTTACTAGAATAAATCACCTTTTAAATTTTTTCACCTGTTCACCTTGTTCCGATCGAACACAACACACTGTCCAATACGATTCGCAACCGTTTCTTGAAAATTAAAAGGTTTTCAAAGTTTGCACGCGTTCACAGCTATCCATATCCTAACGCGTTTTCTTTCGAATTTTCAGGCATTCTTCGTGAAAAATTTCGGGACTTAAATTTTTAAACGGAATTAAAATTCGTAAATTATCTCTTGTTTTTCCTCTGTGAAAAAAAAAGTTTCGAAAAATCCTCTGATTTAGCAATTGAACATACACAACCAAACAAAAAACGACGATCGCGCCAACATACCCTGCTACTTAGTGTGAAAAAAACGCGGTAACAGGAACTCATTAGATAGGTGCCTCCATAAAGCTGTGCTTTAACCGGAATCCTGCGTGTAAACAGTGTAGCGAGTAAATTACACAAAATTCCAAACGAAATTAAGTGAAGATTGTTTAAGAAATGATAAGAAACAGTGCAATGGCGATATTTGTATTTGAATAATTTTTGGTGACCAGTAGGAGGAAAGACAAAATTACATGTGTTTCGGATGTGCATCGTTTAAATCTTCTGTTCGATCATCAATCGATTTGCAAACTTTGAAGAAAAAAATTTAAACAACATAACCAAACCTGAGATATATTTATAGTGGACAAAATTAAAGAGTATTTGACAGCTGAAAGTGCGGACGAACGACAATTATTTTTCGGTTTCGGCTAATGGACGCGGACAGAACACAACTATCGGAAGTGTCGATTCCGTTCTATGAAATAGCAAAGAGAAAATCAACAACCATTCTCGGAAATGTAAAAGTTTTGTGAAAATTCTCTCAAAAAATTCTTTGGATATGTAATTTGTGTTTTGAAAAGGTGAAAAACAACCACAAAATTTAAACGTAAAAATGAAGCGATAAGCTAAATTAATCGAAACATTGCAATATTTTATTACTCGACCGGTCGATTCATGTTTCCAGTTGAAGAAAAAAAAATTAAACTTCTGCAAACAACTAGTGAACATTTTCCTTTTGGAAATTCATGAATGGATAAATTCGTAAATTGTGGCGGCATCGGGCGATAAAGTTGACTCAGCGACTTTTGAGTCGAGCAAACGTAAGTAGAATTTTTCTTTAAGACGTTACAGTAATGCGTAGTGATCAAACAATTTATAGAAAATAAAAAAAATTAAGCGAAAAATAGTTGATTGGTATGGCGTGAATCGGAAACGGCTCAGGAAATGGTTTAACGTATGTTTCGAAGAAGGGAAAAAATTGCTTGTGTTGTAAGCCTAAAGAATGCCATTGATATTTTGAAAATCTCAGTGCAGTGCCGGATTTTAGTTTGCAAAAAAACATTCGAATTCTTTGCTATAAAGCAAGTTTAAAGTCAGTAAATAATATACAGCAAGTTTATTATCAGGTGGCGTGAAATATTAAGATGTTTGTCAGAGATTGGTTGCAAGGGAAAGCAAAGCAAACGTTACCAAATTAAATTCCATTCCTAAAGTTGAATCATATCAATGCAGTTTTAACATCGAAAATCTTTGAGTTTAAGCCCCAAAACTACAGTTTAAGTCTAAAACAGTGCTTTTTGAATGAAAAAAAAATATATTGAATCTTACACCTTATTCAGGACGTTGTTAGTGTTGTTCTTGTCCCGGAGGCATTCAATATCTTCATTGATATCTTCGAGAAAAAAAATGACTAACCGTATCTTACAGAAGATCAGACGCATTGGTACGAACGCTAGGTAGGGTAAAGTTAGCGATAGTCAGCGTTTCACCAGTACTCAGCCTTTTTGGGCTTTAAATAGTCAGAAATAAGATACCAACCGCGCATAGTTGGAACAATTATGGCTGAAATGTTGTACAGTTTTGTATAGTTCATCTCACCCAGGGGCGAATTCGCCACTAGGCCCTGACCTAGGGCGGCAAATTTTCATTTTTTTTTTGTTGGGGCGGCAGTTTTTTTTCTATCGTTTATGTACATCTATCTGAGTTGAATGAGCCTAACACCTCAAGCCAACCGAATTCTTTAAAAAATAAATGCACGCAAAAATTCACTTCTGATGATATTTTTCGGACATTAAAAAGATTGACTTATAATAAATATCGAAATGCGATCACAGTAAAAGACCAAAAAAACTCAAAAATACATAAAAAGTGCCTAGAACAGGGGTGGGCAAACCTAATGCTGGTATGATCGACATTAATTTTTTTAATTTATGCGCGATCGACTTCGAAAAATGGGTTAAATTAAAAACTAATAAAAATTTAATTAAGGTCTTCAGTGATATTAAAATATTAAATACATTGTATTACTACTTTGTGCAATGTACTTTATTAATAAATATTTTGGATTAATTTTTGATGTATATGCGTGACTCTCCATTTCATCAAAAAGTATTGTAGAGTTAGGCTTGAAAGCACTGATGCACTTTTGAATAGATGCCATTAAGTGGTCATCAGTCAGAGAACTCCTAAGTTGCGATTTGATGTTTTTCATTTGAGAAAACATTGCTTCACATAGATAAATGGAAGCAAAATTATGCAAATATCCTCATTGCCACCAATCTCAATAATGGATATTTCTTATGGTAATAAAATCCAAAAATAATTTTTATTTGCTCGTGCTATTGCTAAAATTTCTAACTCTAGATCCGATGAATTCAATTGTAAAGTATGAGCTAGATTTGATGAAATATCCTCGTCATCGAATTCTCCAATAGGAAATGAAATAAATTCAAAAATCGGTTGAAGGTTATTGAGATTTGCAAATCGTCTCTCGAATTCTTGATTAAAATTTTCCAGTTCAGGACAAATCATTTCAATATTACATGCACCAGTAGGTTAGGTTAGGTTGTACCAGTTGGCACAAGGCGACACATGGACCTATTGGTACATAGTGATACCAGATAAATGGTCCAGGAGAAAAAAAATTCAGTCCAAGCGGCCATCGAAGGCCCCGGACTTTTTCGCGAACTGAAGGATGTCTTTCAGCTTTTGCATTTTACATTCACCAGTAAGTTTAATATATTTTTCTAAATATGGAAAATATTGAAAAATTTCGCCTATTTAATTGTGAAGCAAAAGGTTTTCATTTTACTTAAAAAACATTTACCGAACTCAACAATTCAACAATATTTTCCTTTTCCTTGTAATTGTAAATTTAGCAAGCTGTAACGGCCTATAAAATCCGTAAGAAATGCTAATTTTTAAATGCTAATGCTAAAAAAAAAGATTTAGAAATCTTTGCCAAAAAGCTTCCTGAGCTAAGCCATCTAAAGCCCAGTACTGTTTTCGATTTCACGTTAAATTTTCATGCAAATTTTCACGTGAAATTTATTTCGGCAAAAATTTAGCTTGAAAATAAGCAAGAGTTGTACTCACTTTTAAGCGTGAAAAATTGCTTGGAACATGCTTTCGCTTTGAAAATCCAGATAGCTTTGGCACATGTCTCCAATCATTTCACGCCAAAATGCAGAAAAGCGGGGACACATCATTTCTGACGGATAAAATGTCAAGAATTTTAATTTTCGAACGATTTTGTTATTGAAAAGACATTTACACAATTCAATTTTCAAATTCAAACACCAAATGTCACTTTTTAGCTCGAAAGAATGAACTGCACAAACTAAATTGGCGTGAAAAGATTTTAATTTAAAATTTTATTTTATCTAAAATTGAGATTAACCTTTGTTGCGCTGTGTGTGACAACTTACTATCTCGGTAGCAGGGAGACGAATGCGAATGCAGGCCAGGTGTATAGCGGGAAGCAAGAATGTAAAGTGTGTACTTTAGAACAGAGAGATTTAAGGAAACGAAACAACCGTATACTTATACGAGATTTGGTGGAGCAGTTTTACTAAAATGATATAAGTCTATAAATTGCACAAATCAAGAGCATAGCTATCTCGGATTTTCCCTTTGGCTTCTCCGCCACCAAGAATCTGCGAGCTTTTGTGTGCGTGGACTGTCTGATTGGATCTATTAAGCCAAGGCTCATTCCAAAATGTACTGAATAAATCGTCTACTAAATTTTTAGTTCACATTTTAAATTAACCTAGTAAATTATTAAAAATGTCTGTGATCGACTGTCGAACTGTTTGCGATCGACCGTTTGCCCACCCATGGCCTAGAAAGTATCTGAAAATACCTAAAAAGAGCCTAAAAAGACCTAAAAAGAGCCTGAAAAGACCTAAAAAGATCCTAAAAAGAACCCAAATAATATCTCTTCAATTTAGGAAAAGCTTATCAGAGGTAAATATTTGCGAGCATTCATATTTCAGATAATTTTTTTTTAATTATTATATTACAGGGTATATCAACTACATGCGAATCTCTCCATATTTTTGACGTGTTTTTTTCAAATTGTATTTCATTACGGAAATTAATTTCTATAAAAAAAATAAGATCTAGAACATCATAGGTCAAAATATCTCGGGTTCATCCTTAATTAATAACATTTCGAACATTAATTCATAGTAGTCGAGTTCATAGTTGATCTCCAGTCAAGTGCGGAAGCAAACTTTGAACGGAATAGAAAGCTTACTTATAAAAAATGAGCGAATACGTTGGAATTATATGCGATGTAAAGGTGTATCGGTTGTGGATTGTTAAAAACTCGTATTTTTGGATTCTTTTTTTTAGGTACTTTTAGGTTCTTTGCCGTGTTTGTATTTTAGTAATTATTGGTGTGGCAAGGGCGCAATAATAGGGAATTTTTACCAACGAACCGGTGCCAGTTTTGCTCTGATATTCCTATTTTGTGAGCTCGGGCGCAACGAAAAACAGCGAAGTATGTTATTCTAGGGAATCCAAAAAAAAATCGCTACTACTAGATTTACAGTTTTTTGTTAATTATATTTCATTTGGGGCAATATTTCACATTACAGCATTTCCCTGATTTAAGTGGCTAAACGTTAGATCATGAAATTTTTTAAAATTGGTCAACTTTTGATGTTGAAATTTATTAGTGCTTGCATTGCGATTTTTAGACATTTTTGTTGAAATTCACGAATCAATGACGCTTATTATTTTAAAAAGCTCTTCAAAAGCAACCTTTGCTGCATAAATTTCATCCATTTCCGTCCAAAATTTACGTCTTTTTTGGGTAAAATTACACGATTTGGTCGTAAAAAAATTTAAACATTTAAGACGTAAAATACTCTTTTTACGCACTTTTGTAAATTTACATCTTTAATAGTAGGAAACCAGTTTCCTACTATTATAAGGGTAAAATACAACCAAAATTTGTTTGAGTGTATAACTGACTATAACTCGAGAACTAATACGAATATCGCTTCAAAATTTTGTTTGGCGTATTTTGAGAGCATTTAGAACATTTTAATGCAATAAAAAAATTGGTTTTATTTAATAGTTACATGTATTTCCCCCCTTAAGTTTATAAAGAAATTACACGTCTGAATTTCGTGTCAACAATGCAATAAACTTTGAAATGTTTTTGAGATTTCAATATTTAAATATCAATTTATACCCATGTAGAATTCTTAGTTGTTCAACCATAAGGGCTGACTACTGGCCGTTTCAGAGCTGACTGATGGCTTTGATAGGCTGAACATTAGAGAAAAATGACTTATTTGAATTCATGTTGTGTTATATTTATACACAGAATTTTATTGTTTTGATTGACTGTTTAGACCTAAGTTAAGAGAACATATTTTTATTTTGCATTCAAATTTTGTTTGTACAGTTTTTTCAAACAAAAATATTATTATCTGACTACTGGATACTTTACCCTACCTCTGATTTGCATTGATAAAAATTGATAATCAATGTGTATTTTGGTTGGTAGCCGATGTAACTTGATAACAAATATTAAATTTATATGAATATAAATTAATATTATATTTATATAAATATGTACTAACGGTATCATCTCGATTTCCCCATTTTTCCCAACTGGTAGACAAAATAAGTCCTGAAAGTTCCTTTAATTAGCTCGTGTCGACTTTAGTGAAAACATACATGTAACTTTATTGTTTATATGTTGCACGGATATGTTTAAGTTGATTAATAAGCTCGAATAGACATCCAATTTTATGATAATTCTATGAAATTCTCATCTGAAACTTTAAAGCTAAAACTTCGAAATTTTCCTGCATATATATTTCGTGTTTTCCATACACATAAGTTGGACGTTCTATGACCTCGATTTTAGAAAAAAGGAAAATATTCCATCCAAAGAAATACCTCTTCAATTTGCAAACTATAAACATTTTTATTCAACTAATTAATTAGTTTAATTTTCATCCAACATTCTACTTTATTCTAAAACTTGAGGATGAAATAAAGCATCTGATTATTAATCGCTTGCAGAATTTCATTCTTACGATGCCGTTTTCCGTTACATTTTTGGATAGTTTCCGAAAGATTTGAGCTTAGTTTTGTTGATTTGTTTCTTTGAGCTTTACACGGAGAGAAAAGTGTAATGAAATTATACAAAATTTGCAATTAATTTTATTGCAATAGTAGTAATTTTTTGCCCCATTACCTTTGTAATCAATTGCACTACACATTTTACTACTTTGTTGTGAATTATGTATACATGAATGTCTCTACTACAGCGCAATGAACATGTGTGAGTTGTAGTATGTAGTGAAATTGACTATTATTTGAAGGAAAATAGTAAATTTTCATCAAATTTGTAATAACATTCAAGTTTTCACATCGAATTTTCGGAATAGTAAATTTTATTATCCACTGTAGTAAAAATCATTGCCGAAATTTCTCTCCGTGTACTGTGGTTTATCAGAATACGCTTTGTCTTCGTAAAATGCCCAAAATGGAAGAAACTAATATTCGTAATATGCTTTAGAATATTTAAATTTTTGTTTATATTTTATGTTTTTGAAATTCGTATACGATTTAGGGACTAAAATGCTAAACTATTATACAAAAGAAAAATACACCAAAATACCGCACGTTGAACGTCAACATCTGAAGACGGTTT